>CM042014.1:6070000-6177500 GCA_023525715.1 Cichorium intybus | reverse complement strand
AATGTATATTTGTGTGATTGTCAAGAATCATGGGATAAACCCTCGTCGGTTCCTTGATATGGTATCAGGGCATCTGTTAGTACTTTGGTACCAAATCCATTGACGTTTGGGATCCATATCGTCATTTAGTGATTAGCCCTCACTTGGACCTTCTCTATCGGGCTTTTGGATGATCCTTCAGTATAGGACTTACAAAAATCTATACACCTTTATGGATGTTCACAGTGTAACTAGACCATGCTAGATCAAATAAAACAAAAAATATAATAAAATTGAAAATCAAGGAAATCCAAATCTATTCGACTTCAATATAAAATTGATTCTGTCTAAACTAGAACATTTTTTGGGATAGTAAATTGGAATATGAACTAAATACATAATGTCTGTATATTAATTTGAAAAAAAAAGTTAAATACAAAACACAATTTTTTCACATTTGATAAAACAATCAATTTTACTTAGGCATCTTCAATGGTTAACATTTAAAATGTTTTTTTTTATTTTTGTCACATCAAATTTTCACTAACATTTATTTAATAATTTTTTGTCATAAACATTATACAATGGTTAATCTTTTTCAAAACGTTTTTATAAATGAACTATTTTATCATTTATTTATCTTAAATGTTTGATAAACCCCCCTAATTCATTATTTTTTTCAATTAATTATGTCGAATTTTTTTTCCAAAAATATGAAAGATGATAAAATTTTCACATATGTAACTATAAAAGGAATGACATAATATTATGTGACTGCAAAGTTTTACAATATTTGATATTTAGTTTATTTTGAAGTTTTGACAAATACATCTACATTATATGTTTTTCATAAAATACATTTATTTTATTTTGTATATTTGTTTAAATAGGTTAACTAAAAATATAATGAGTATTTAATATCTAAATACAACTAGGGTTATAAAATGAAATTTTATTAAACTTGTGGATCAAAATGGACAGAATAAATAAGATAATTAAATAGTTAGAAAATACAAAGCGATTGAAATGAGTATTGAAGAGAATCACCACTCCAATACAAAATTTTAAAACAATAAAAAGTTTTTAAAAAGATCACCATTATAAATACTCTTAGAAACAATGAAGAAAAACAAATATATAAATGAAAGCCAAGTAAAAACCGATTATAAAAGTGGCTAGAGATGAATCGAAATGAACTAGTTTACCTAATCAAATTAAATGCATTCTCGCTTTAATTCTAAACCGAGTTATGCATCTTCCCCACACTTATGAGGATACGATTATACATGGTAAATAAATAAAGAAAATGACAAATATAGCCTAATCACATAAGGTTTTTTCTCAAAACAACACAAATGAAGGGGTATTCCTCAAAATAGCCAAGGAAAACACAGTTGGCAGCCATGGGCTGCGTTTTCCTCTCACCAACTGTGTTTTCCTCCCTCCCAAGCACCACCTGCGTTTTCCTCTCACCAACTGTGTTTTCCTCCCTCCCAGCTGCGTTTTCCTCCTTGTGTTCTTGAGGTTCTTGGTGGTTCATGGGTTTTCCTCTCACCATCTGTGATTTCCTCTCACCATCTGTGATTTCCTCCCTCCCAGCTGCATTTTCCTCGTTGTGTTCTTGAGGTTCTTGGTGGTTCATGGGTTTAGTTGAAATTTTTGTCCAACTTTGAACACTCGTCATTTGATCATACGAAATCGGATTGAGTTGAAATTTCTTTTTAACGTAAATTCATTCCACTTATCGTTTTATCAGCATGCTGTCAATTCAGTAAAAACAACGTTAGTATGAATCATATATGCATTGCGTTTTAATTGTTAAGGTTTTTTGAAAAAAAAAACGACCAAAACACAGCCCATGACATTATCTGTGAAATGCTCAGAGGAAAACACAGATGAATGCCCTCATCTGCGTTTTCCTCAAAAGGAAATCACAGATGACGCCTTCATCTGTGTTTCCTCTGAGCATTTCACAGATAATGTCATGGACTGTGTTTTCCTCTGAGCATTTCACAGATAATGCCCATTGGCTGCGTTTTCCTCAAGATGATTTCGCAGATAAGCCCCTTGGCTGCGTTTTCCTCTCTAGGATCTGTGTTTTCCTCTCTCAAATTCATAAACCCCAGATTTTAATGCATTAAAGGCTTGTACGTTACGCATAATATTTTGTACATTCATTAATCTAACCCTTAAAACGATAATTAATACATAAAGACAACATAAAATTTGAGACTTATCTGTTTCTATGAAGAGAAATCTTGCGAAGCCATTTCAGAGCGTTTCTCGTTTACGGTATCGAAAAATTTGACGTTTTTTTCCCCGATTTATATATCTGGGCTGATGGGCCGGTAGCCAACGAAAACACAGACCATCACAAGGAAAACGCAGCCCATGGAGCCCATATAGAGGAAATCGCAGTTCATGGGAGGAAAACACAGCCCATGACTGCCAACTGTGTTTTCCTTGGCTATTTTGAGGAATGTCCCTTAATTTGTGCTGTTTTGAGGAAAACTCTTATAGGATTAAGCTATTTTTTGTCATTTTCTCAAATAAAAATGGTCGAGTTATATAAAACCCCCAAAAGAAAACGCCGTAATCGACGGAGTGCAAACGGAAAAATGAGGTAACGGCCAAAACACAAGAGAACAAAAAACAAGCGTGCCGTTAGGTCAATTTATCTGTCGAAAAGATGGTTTGCGAATACCCATGTCTGCGTACACAGGGAATGAATGGAATTCATAAGCTCAAGTCAATTCTCCAATGCATCAGTGGGCACCTCTATTTCTTTCTATTTTTTGAAATCAATACATTCGATTTTTAATAATTATACTCTAGTCTATAACTTTATATGCAATATGATTATTTTAATAGAAAAACATAAAATATTTACAAAAAACAATTTTTGTTGTAAAAAAACATAAAAATGCTACAATCTAGTTACTTTATATACTTTGTTTTTAATATATAACATCTAGTTTGCAACGTAATTACAAGCATGCAAATAAAGAGTATGAGCTAAATTAACAATTTATATTTGAATATTAACATATAAATAGTATGCGTACAAAGAACACAGGGAATGAATGGAATTCATGAGCTCAAGTCAATTCTCCAATACTCCAGTGGGCAACCCTGTTTCTTTCTATTTAATGAAATCAAGACATTGATTTTTAATAAGTATATTATAGTCTATAACTTTATATGCAATATAAGTATTTAAGAAACAGTTTTTGTTGTAAAAATCATAAAAATGCTGCAATATAGTTACTTCGATATACTTTGTTTTTAATACATGACATCTAGTTTGCAATGTAATTACAAGCATGCAAATAAAGAGTATGAGCTAAATTATCAATGACCGGTTTATTGGTTTTCAATATGTACCAAGTGAGATATTAAACTAATGTTTTATATATATAAAAAAAATTATATAGCAAAGTGTAATTAATTTTATAGTCAAACAAAATCTAGTGTAATACAAACAAAAAACCTATAAAATCATTTAAAACGATGCATCCGTACACTATTTGAAACAAAAACATCAATTATTTTTTGATAATCAAGACTTTATATATATTAACTTTCATTACTCAAAATCTATAATCCATTTAATATTTCGTAAGTCGTGGTACATCGAATATACGATTTCAATAACTTCAATTTCGAAAAACTTCTTTCAACTGGAACAATTGTAACTGGTATCGTCAAATAAATCTTGTATGCAATCAACACATTAGGAAACGTATCCATTTTCTTTGCAAACTCCATAAATTGAATATCTATTTGAAGAATTTCACCTTTGCATATTTGATTTCTTGCAAAATTTGTAACTCCGTAAATAAATATTTTTCATCAATATCATATTTTTCACCATTTGTCAAATTGGATTCAAGGTTTAAACAACATTTTCTAATTAACTATCAAGTAAAGATACCAATTTTGAAAAATCAAACAAAAACCTAAAAATAGATTCAAAATGTTTGCTCAAATCTACTTTTTCATTTGAGTAAGAGTCATATCCACTAAAATAATAAAAGAATCAGTTCCCAGATGCTTCTGTAGAATATTCGTGCTCTTTTTTCGTATCTATAATTTCATCAAAATGCTTTTTTCTACAAGAAATTCGTTATATATAAAATTTATGTTCAACTACAATGTTATATGTTATTTTGTTGGTTTTACTAAAAGCAGAGTCAAACCCAATTTTCTTATATTTTTCCAAATAATTAATCAATCCTTGTAAATTTTATACGATAACATCATGAATCATATCTTTAAATTGTAACTTCTTACTTACTAAATTAATTTTAAATAAAATTTTATGCCATACAACTAAATTTAAAACAAAATTCAAAACTAGATAGTTTACCATTTACTAACATCTCCAAAATTTTTCATCATTACTCACTTCTAGAACTAGAAAACATATTATACATTGTTTGAAATGTACCAAAAAAAAAGTTTTCGCTTTATGACAATAATTTGTCATATCATACAAAATTAAATTTAAACTATAACATCCAAAAAGCATATAAAATGCTCGAGTTTATATCAAACAATCTTTTTTGTACATTTTGAAGTTTTTCTTTCATATTTGCTCTATTATCATACGTTGTCCTTGTATTAGTGACGGTAATTGACCATGTATATAAACGGTATCATACAAAGTGTTTCTTTATGCATGTTTAACATTTTTCTCATGTCACATGTTTTTTTAAATTAAGATGTTTTCCTTATTTTTGCAATAAATGCTGCTGGTTTGACAAGAAATACCATAGTTGGAAGATATGAAAAACTGGTATTCACTTTGCTGTAGTTAGTTTGAAGTACAATTACTTTGCTTTTACTTGTAAAATAAACACCAGCCTTTTTAAAAGTCAAAAGAGTAGTATTGTGAGCAATTATAAATTTAACGAGAAATCAGCAGAGTTGGACTTTTTTCTTGTTGAAAATCGGTTCATTTAGCGGAGAAAGGTTAAGTCCGTTCTATAAATAGTTTAGGAATGATAACTTGATTGTAATGAAAAAGCAAGTTCAATTACTCTGAAGTTGGGCTTATATTTTGATGTGTAAAATTTTAATTTTATCTTGAATGGCTAAATGGTGCTTTATTCGTCATAAGATATTGTCTTTAATTATAAAGTTTAAAAACAAACTATATGATTAGTTCACGTACAAACTTTTTTTATAACATATAAGTTTTATTATTTATAATATTTTGTGGTCTGTTAGATATCTAAAGGGAATTTCACGAGCCCTAACTTCATTCAAGCTCGACAAAGTTAAAAAATTGTCATGTTGCAATTCATTGGAAATCAAAAAATATGAGTACAAAATATATAAAAAGTCGATTTCAAATCAATCCAAGTATGTAATTATTTGAAAGAGTATTTGGATGACGTGGAAATATTGCAACATGCCGTTTTGTTTGAAGACAAACGATAACCAGCCGAACAACGGATACATAAAGGAGAAGTTGCATTGATATATCACCTTCAACTACCAAAATAGATGATAGTAATGACGGCGAATTAGGGGCTGTTTGTTTTTTCTCTGCAGATCTTCCTGACCACTTTTGTCTGCGCCACGCAGACGGCGTGCAGACATGGACCTTCGCAGAGTGTTTGTTTTTTCGAAGACCGCAGACCTAAAAAGGTCTGCGCGTCCTCTTTTTGGGGCAGATGTGGACCAATGTCTTCAAGGGTCTGCAGAGCTCTTCTAGTAATAAATTAATACAATTTTAACCTAAAAAAATACGCATATCGTTTTCTCCTCCAACCGGTCTCGCTTTTTCTCTTCCTTGCGTCTTCGACCAAACCGTAGTCGCCGGCCACTTTCGATTTAAAAAAAAAATACTCATATTTGTTTTTAAAAACACTTTGATTTTTTTAACTAATAGTTGCGATTTTTTTATCAACGTTATTTTTTCGAAGTAAATAATATTTATTTTTCTATGTTTTTAAACAAAGTGAAGATAAATTTGTAAAACTTTTTAAAAAAATGTCACAAACTTAAAAAAAGAAATGTTTGTTTTGATCCTTAAATTCGTTAATATCATATAATAGACGTTTTTTTTATTGTAAATCATACTTATAAACTATTTAAAACATACAAATATATTTTAACATTAGAACTTTGGTTCACAATCTTACGCAAATTTTTAGTTTTACAAACTATTTGTAAATCCAACTTTGGTTACGTAATTTTTATTCTTTATTATTTAAAAAAAATAAATGTTTGCTTTGATCAATAAATTCGTTAATATCATAAATTGAACATACTCATAAGTTTTACTTAAAAAACAGTTTATTTAAATTTTAGTTTATTTTCACAACCTGCAGACTTTAAAAAACAAACAGTCTTCTTCTTGCAGTCTGCAGACATTTAGTCCACCTCTTCTCTGTAGATGCTCTGCAGATGTGGTCCGCAGACTGCAGACATTTTACCTCTTCAATGGTTTTAAACCAATCATAAGTCGGTTATACCAGATCACATGTTTTGGGTCGTAGGTTAAATCCGATCAAAGTGTTGAAGACAATTATTTTGTGGGAAACACAAACACTTTGATTAAGACCACTTAAGAAGTTATCACACTTTGAGATACTACCATTATATGGTTTCTTGAATTCTTTGATGGTTTGGAGCAAATGAGCTCCGCCCTAATTTAGAGGTGTTTCCTCCTCCTTTTGGAAAGGTTTTAGATCTTCCTATAAGCTACATACATTCATGAGTATTCTAGGACCATCAGTCATAATCTATTTCTAGTACAAGCTTTTATATGTTTCTAAAATATTCTACCATGTGCTAAAGAAGTCTAGGATATTCTAGTGTCTTCTACAGTCTTCTTTCATGATGTTCTAAAATATTCTAGATTCTTCCAGTATGTTTTAGATTCTTCCATAATACTCTGTAATGTTCTAGATCTTCCATGACATTCTAGAAAATTCTAACTTCTTCTAGATAACGGGCTAAGTTTGATCCGGCTAGTGATAACCATTCAACACTCCCCCTCAGCACCAGCCCCCATTTGTTGTACCATGTTGAATTAATAGCAAAAGCCCTCATATTTTTCAATACTTAGCCCTTTGGTCAACAAGTCTGCTACTTGGTCTTTGGTATTGAGTCTTGATCTGTTGCATCTCGATTCCTTTGTTCAAAACGTTCTCTTTGACAAAATGATTGTGTACTTCCACATGCTTTGTTCTAGGATATAATATCGAATTTTCTGCTAGGCGAATCGCAGACTGGTTGTCATAATGAAGTGGTACCATATAGTCAACTTTTTGATGTAAATCCTCCTTTAAAAGTACTAACCATGTACTTTGTTTAGTTGTTGTAGCCACTGCTTTATACTCTGCTTTTGTTACAATGATATCATTGGTTGTCTTTTGTTGCACCAGGAAGTTGTTCTCGACCCCAACTTGAACACATACCTTATAGTTGATATTCGGGTATCGTGGTATTCTTGGACATATCTCAAAAATTGTCGAGCCACATCCAAATAAGGTTTTTTCGGACTTTGAATGTATCGACTCACAACTCTACTACATAAAAATGCTAGGCCGAGATGAAGTTAGGTATATAAAACTACCCACCAGTTGTAGATACATGGTTCCATCGTCCAACTATTTGCCTTTACGTGCACAGTGCTTAACATTTGTATCTATTAATGTTGACATTGACTTACACTCTAATATGCCAAACTTCAGAAATATATCTCTTGTATACTATTGTTGGAAGAGAAACAACCATTCCTTTGTGTGATCAACTTCCAGCCCCAATAAGTTTTTTTAGCTCTCTTAGCTCTTTCATCTGGAAATGTACTAATATGTTTTGTTTTGTTAGAAAAAATTATTTTTTTCATCCCCAGTTATGATCAAGTCATCCACATAGACCAATATGATTGCCAATTTTCCTTCTCTTTATTTAATGAATAAGTTTGAGTCCTCATGTGCAACTTAGTAACCCCTTCGAGTGAGAAATTCAACAATCTTACCATACCAAGCTCTTGATGTTTGCTTTAATCCATAAATATATTTTTTTAAACTTACATACATGATTGGGGTTAGTTGTATCCTCAAATCCCTTTGGTTTGTTCATGTAGATCTCTCGGTCCAACTCTCCATGCAAGAAAACATTATTCACACCCATCTACCATAATTTCCAATATCTACTACCTGTAAGTGCTAGTAGGACACGTATAGTAGTGGCCTTTGCTACTTGACCAAACATTTCATCATAGTATTGTATCTCTCAACTAATTTATATGGGCGATGATTTATTTTGTAAACCCACTTACAGGAGATGGGTTGATATTTATTGTTCGTTGCACCAGTTCCCAATTTTGGTTATGCTCCAAGGCTGTTATTTCTTCTTTTATCGCCTTTTTCCATGTTTTGTTTTGTAATGCTTCTTCATACGTCTCTGTCTCTTTAACACCATCTTCTAAAATGGCAGCATTAACATACGTAGTATTTGGCTTTGGAATTCGTTATATCCTTCTAAGTTGTGTTTCCTTTTCACCAATTTTGCATGGTTGGGTTAGTTCTTGCTCACTGTCATCAGTGTCACTTTTATCTTCAAGCGCACAAAGACTTGACAAAATGTGTGTAGTATGCTCCCTCATATTCTGTCATAGAATTTATCCATGTTTTTTGAGTCAGGTAATACTTTCTTTTCTAAGGACCACCATAAAGATGCTTTATCAAACACTGCATCTCTTGACGTATAACATTTTCCAGTTGTTTGATCACAACACATCCACCATTTTCTTTGGTTATCATATCCAACAAATATACACTTGATTGCTTTCTTGTCGAACTTTCTACGTAATTAACTAGGCACAAATACGTAGCAAAACATAGCCAAATACTTGAAAGTAGTTAACTTTAGGTTTCATGTTCCGTAATGCCTCAAATAGTGAGATGAAACCTAACCTTGGTTGTGAAAGTTTGTTGATCACATATGCAACTATTTGTATTGCTTCGTCCAAAAACTTATTGAGACATTGTTCGCACGTAGCATGCTTTGACAAATTTTTGCAATATGTCAATTCTTTCTCACTCCGCAGCACCATTTTGTTGTGATGTTGGCACATACAAACTAATAACATGTCCGACATTCTTGCATATATTGATTGAATCCGTCTGAGGTGTATTCTTCGCCATTGTTTAAGCGTAGACAACGAATCTTCATTCCCACTTCAACTTCAACTGTTCAATGGAATTATTTGAACTCTAAGAATGTCGCAGACTTTTATTATATGAAGAAAACCCAGACATATATCGAGTAGTCATCACTAAATGTCATCGTGTATCGTATCTTGCTGACTGATGTTTGCTTGACTGGTCTAGACACATCAGAGTAAACTCACTCTAATGGTTTCTTGACTCTAAACTTTAACTCCTTGTATGGTAATTGATGAACTTTACTGTTATGGCATCCAACACAAATGACATTTGTTTTGAATTTAAGTTGAGGTAGGCATTTGGGCACAAATTTCTCCGTTATTACCTTCAATTTGTGATAAATAACATGTTCCAACCTTGTATGTCATAGATCTGCTGTCTTATTATTTTGAGCCTTGTCCACATATGCAGGCTTCGTCGAGATAACATAAATAAACTCTACTTCTCGTCCTTCCATCGTTGGCTTTTCTAAGAACTTAAGATATTTATATAGCTTAACATATTATGGCCAAACAAGATGTAGTTTCCTGATGATATTAATTGTGACACTCACAGTAAGTTGTTCTTCATATCTGACACATGAAAGACAGTTTGTAGTGACACTATGTCTGATTTATTACCAAGTATAATCATCGTATTTCTAACTTGAGCAATTGGCAATCATGTGTTATTTGCTGTAGGTACCACACGACTCCTTTTATACTCCTTTATGTCTCTTAGTTTCCTCTGATTGCCAGCTATGTGGTTTGATTGATCTGAATCAATGATCCAATATTTTGCATAATATATATGCTCTCCCATAATTTCCATGAATGCTAGCTCGTATTCTTCCATGACACATAACGCCTCAACATCCTATTCATATTCAATTTCCTTTTTGGAAGTTGTTATATTGCTTTCGATGGAGTTTTTCTCGGACCAAAACTTGTGCATATGGCACCACTTTACCAAGTTTTTCGGTTGTCATAGTTTATCGGTAGTTGGCATAGATGAGAGGAAAGCCTAGGCATCGATTAGGAGTTGGAAGGGCTTGTGTCACAGATGTTGGAGACGGGAAGGAGAAAGAATATAATTAAGGAAAGAGAAAGAGAACGACAACAAAGAAAAGGAGTCTTTTCAATTTTCAATCAACATTTTTTTTGGACCGGTTCAACTTAGTTGGGACCGAGTAAGAGGTAAATTTTGGGGTTATCAAACGTCTTTACTCGGACTGAGTCAGACGTGACTTCTTACTGGATCCAATAAGAAGCAAATCGAACAACCCCTTACACATTTATGAAAATTTTAGACTATACTCGGTTAAGACCCAACCCTGTATTAGTAATAGAACGTTGATAACAAAATACTAGTTTGAGCCTACAACTCGATGTGTATAGAAAAACTAGTTTGAAAAGGATAGAAAACCGAACTAGGACAGTTAAAAAAAACACTTTGATACAAACTGATTCAGTTTAAAATTGAATCCCCCATTTATGATTGATTTCAAAATTTATACATATAACATATTCTTTCTTTCAAAAGCTCGATTATCATGTAATATAAAAATATTGTTTTTATTCAGCATTTCTTCAAAAAGCGTTGTTGATACATGGTTCTATAACCCTTACACGATTCGAGATGCCCAAGAAACATTTAAAAAAAAAGTAGAAAAATGTCGTTTGAACTCTAATGATCTTGAATGACTGGAAAATGTGTGCTATCATAGTCAAGCTTTGAGATTTTCTTATTGGGCCATTTTTTTATCAACCATGAAAATTTCTTAAAATTCCGAAACTGAGATCAAGTTTGGTAAAATGCGATAAAAGTGACGAAAATATAGGTTTTTCAAATCGGTATTTTAAGCCAATTTCCATAATCCGACTTCCAAGTGATTTGTAAGTGGTCCTATGTGCTTGAACATTTTTGTCCCCAAACTAGTTATTAATTTGAAAATCTGGACCGGTTTGCCCTAAAACCGGTTTATTTACCGTCACAAAAGCTCGAAATTGGTTTTCAAACCAGTTCAATAAAATTAGAAAATCCGGTAGACATTAAGGTGAGCCTTATTCGGTTTTCGGATTGAATGGCCGTCTGATTTGACTAGGCTGTTTGGGTTTGTGAAACTTTTTAATTCGGGCCCACCTGACAACCCACTAGGGTTCCACTTCCACTTGACTTATATATTTTGGGCCTGTTAGTCTTCATCCAAAGCCACTTTGTTTTTACATGTTACGAGTTACGAGTTTATCACAAATTAATGTGTATAAACAAGTAAAAAGGTTATTCTTTTGGTACATGTAAGTTTATGAGAGAAATTATTTCATGTAAGTTTACAGATCTATTATTTATTTCAAGTGTGCATAAACAAATAAATATTTTAAAAGGAAGAAAAGAGATTTGTGACAGATTCTTCTTGTGATGCATACAAGTTTACGAGAAAAATAATATTTATACCTTATGTTATTGAATTTTTTGTAAAAGAATAACCGAGAAGAAGAAAGAAACAAAACAAGTTGTGATCTCAAATTCTCAAAGAGAGAAGGGGCAATGAGAAAATTGAACCAAAGATTATGTTGATTTTTTTTTTTCAAATAATTTCTCCTAATTTTAGAGTGAAAAACATCTCATTATAACAATAATATTCATTCTATTTTACTTCCTTAAGTATTAATAATTTACATATACTAATGGAAAAGTTATTTAATTATCTTTATTTTCAAATCAAAAACATTATTAACTTACTTCCAAGTTTGAAAACATAATATTTTTCTTTTCAAGCAACTCAAGAACGGTATTAGGCAAGTAGCGACATAAGGCCCGTAGAAGTTGCCCAAGCCCGTGAAATAAAAGCGAGCCCTAAAACTTATCGAAGACGACTAGCTAAGAAATCAAACCGAAGTAGAAACGCAGGTGAGCAAGTGATCCCATTACAATGGCGTCTGGTAGGGAAGGCGTGGCTTTGGAAAGAAAGCGAAAAATCGTATCGGCTCTCTGTAAATCCCGATCTCTGGATCCTGTAAGTTTCAGTTCAGCTTTCTATATGCATTCAGTTCAGTCAAAATCATATCCGATTTCAGTTTTTGCTGCTTGAGTTGAAGTTCATTATCGATTTTGGTAGTTATCGTTATAAGTATTTGCATGATAATTCGTATAGTTTGTTCGATTTATGAACTTACGTATTAGTTATTATATCTTCGCCAAACGCACGCAAAGACCTAGCGTATAATCAAATGTTAACTGTAGTATATGTACATTTTGTCTGTCTGCACTCTGCAGTGCGTTATGTTTTTTATGTTGAACAGTCACATCGGCATATTATATTAGTAATCGTAACGGTCGTATTCTATTAGCTGTCTCTTTATGATATGTAGTTCAGCAATTCTATGTTTTTCCATTAGTATATTTCTAGCTTTATTTTAGCCTGCATCCCAATATCTGGATCCTGTAACTCTTCAACATAACTTTCTATGCACATTTCAGGGCAGTCAAGCTGTATTTGATATAAATTTTTGCTTCTTTGAGCATTATTATTGATATTTGACGATTAAATCTTTAACCATATGCTTGATTACTTGCATATTGTCTTTGATTAATCAACTTATGTATTGTCTAAGTAAACTTTTCCAGTGCCATTGGTTACTAATTTTGTTTTCACTTCTGTGTATCTCTTTATGATATGCGTCATTAAACATTCCTCTATTAGTAGTTTTTTTAGGTTCTTCATATCCATTTTTATGTCATGATTTGAAACTCATTCCGTTCTTTCGGGTTTCAATTTCTTTGTTATGGTTTATAATGAACACAAATCCCAACTATGTTGTAGTTATATGGTTTTCTGCATTTGGTCTCTTTTACACTAACGAGTTCGTTTTCTTTCTTTAACATATCTGTATTCTGTAGTTGAAACATCTTGTTAACAAAAATGCTTTACAAACTTTTCCTTGTAGCATTATGATATACTAATTGTATCCTGATCTACTTCAACGCCTTTTACACAGGCAAAATTCTTGGATGATGTGGATAAAGACCTCAAAAGCTTGAGTGTTAACATTGTGAAGACTGCTCTTGAGAACAACGTGGAGGTGAGTTGATTTTGATTTTGTAAATGTGATATTGCATTCATCTGCTAAAAGCAAGTCTTCGTATAAATCATATTACTTATTTTGGGTAATGTGTAAATGTTTGGTATGGTGATATAAAGATTAATGAAAAATATATTACTCACCTTTTTGGCAGTTGAACAAGTGGGTGGCATTTGCTGAGAACTTCCCATCGAATCCTGAAGCATGTTCAAAGAGTCTAAGCCAATTAAATGATTACTTGTCTGAGAAAGCTGTTCTTGTGGGTGGTGGATCCACACCTTCTGAAGCTGATATAATTGTTTTTTCAACTGTTCATCCATATGTGGTATGTAATATTCATCTTTTGTGACATGTCATTTTTCCATATCCATATGTCGATGTATGAAAGTGGATTGTTATTTTTTGCGTTTATTGTATATTTGGCTGTGTAAAACTAAAGATCAATATTCTTTTTTGAATGAATTAGCTTCAATATGTGTGCACAGGCTTCAACACATATATTTCTTAGTTAAGCTTGTTTAATGAAGATCTTTTGTAATCTTTGCTTTTCTTTTTTTTACTATCTATTTTCTTTTAACAACAAACTGTATAATGTCATTCCTTTGTTTCCAAATATTTGCAGATTAGTCTTGCGGTCGCAGACAAGAATAAACTGCCACATGTGATGAGATGGATGGATTACATCCAGGTAAAGTGGGAATTGACCTAAAGTAGGTTGCTATTCCATGTATTAAACAACAATGCGGATTGTAAAAGTTTAATACTTGATAATACTCAGTTTTTTCATGTTGCAGAGTAAGCATGACTTAAGAGAACTGTTTGAATGGATTGTGCTAGAAAAGGCTCCATTCGATCCTCCAGTGAGTAGAATTAGAATATATATCAATTTAACTTGCGAACTTATAATCCTTAAACTTTTAAAAATTCTTGTGTATTTTCCTTTCAGTTGGCAAAATTGACAGCAAAGGTGGAACCTGAGTCAAGTTCAAAAAAGGCCGAGTCAAATACGAAAAAGGTCGAACCAAATCCAAATGGTAAAGCATCAAGTTCAAAACCTGAATCCGAGAAAAAATCTGATGTGGTATGGCCTCTTAGCTTTTAATGCATGCTTATTTATTTTTTGTTTTTTTGCCATTGCATATTAAATTGAAATCATATCATCTTCTCTTTGCTCGAAAAATAGTTTTTCTGCATATACATTTTTACATGTTATTTTGCTTTTCTTTATTCTATGGTTGTTATTGTAGTAAACTTACTTGAGCTTTTTTTTATTTCCTTGAAGTCAAAAAAACAAACAGAAGCTGTCACAGAGAAGAAGAAAGTACCTGAAAAGGTCCCAGATGAAAAAGATAAAGAATTAAGTGTCAGTTTATTAAAAATACAGGTTGGGCTCATTCGTAAAGCCTCCAAACATCCCTCAGCTGACAGGTTGATAAATAAATTATTTTTCTTATCTTGTATAATACTTTGCTAAGAACTCACTCAACAGAAATAAATATCAATACAGCAAACGGACTAAAATTAAGATTTAAATCTATTCTGCATAACTTTTTTCTTAACATTCATTCAGTTTATTAGTGGAGGAAATAGATGTTGGGGAGAGTAAATGCCGGCAGGTGGTTAGTGGTCTGGCAAAATATTGCACTCCAGAGAAGTTGACGGTATATAAATAATACTCACTTTCTGTATTTTTCATCTTTTAATATTTTATATTTGGCTTTACTGACAAAAAAAAAAAATACAAACTTGTTAATGGTTGTTTGCATGCTACTTGATTTAACAGAACCGTCTCGTGGCATTAATCACGAATGTGAAACCTGGAAAGCTAAGAGATGTTGTGTCAGAAGGACTGGTACCAAATAAATCTTGCTCAGTTTTTAATTTTTATAAATTAAAAAAACTTTCCATGTATTCATTATTTTCATTCTCATGTTGTCTTGCAGGTGCTCTGTGCTTCAAATGCAGATCATACATCTGTAGAGCCTTTGATTGTTCCACAAGGGGCCAAAATAGGGGAATGTGTTACATTTTCCGGGTATGTAAATCAACATGACTTATGATCATAAAATCTGGTTATGGTTTGGTTGCTAAATAATCTAAACACGGTACAGGCATGAAGGGAAGCCAGAAGACGTTTTGAACCCCAAGAAGAAACAACTTGACAAGATCACACCGGTAATTGCATCTTTAATTGTACAATACTAGCACATGGTCTTGTGGACTTTGAGGTCAAACTTTAGAATATTTTAACATTGATTTTGAATTATTTTTGAGCAAACTGAAAGTGATGGTGTGCATGTATGAATTAACTAACATAAATTGTTGTTGATGGATGCAGAATCTTTTTACAGACGAGAAAGGTGTGGCCACATTCAAAGGAGTCCCATTTATGACATCTGCTGGCCCATGCACTTCTTCCATAACAAAAGCTACTATCAAATGATGAGCATGGTCCTAAATTAATTGGGCAATGCCAAGTATCAATTCATGATGAAGATGGTTGCCTTTTAGTTGTGTGTAATCAGTACAATTTTTGCTATCAAATCACAAACTTATGCGTGTCTATCCGATAATTGTTTGTATAAACTATATGCATTTTGAACCATCCAAAAGTTTTGACCTTGCCAAGAACATACTATTGAGGGACGATATGAGGGACGACTCATAAGCTTTAAGTTGTGGATTATCAATGATTTTAGACTTTTAGTTTTGGTTTATGGTGAAACCAAAACCAAACAGGGACTACATTACCTAGTCGGTTCGGTTTTCGGTCTCGGTCTGTAGCAAGTGGCATTTTGGTTCGGTCCTATTTTGGGTTCAGTTTGGTCCATGGACCATGTCCGTCCCTACCTTGAAGTGTAATGATTTTGATACTTAGATATTATTATCATAATTCTTAAACACATATTCCTTAGATTGTGTTTGACACGTCACATATGAATTATTATTTTTTTTTTTTGGGTTTTTAGGTTGTCATGTTTGATAAACCAAAAAATAGCTTGTAAATATTAAAAAGCTATTCAAATTACTGTTTAAGTTTAAAAAAAAAAAAACTCTTTCACCTTTTATTCCAAGGACAGTTTATTTAACCTCATTCATACATCATGTTACATCTGTTAAATATCAAGATCAAAGAAGATGAAGGCTAGGGTTCTTGAGAGTTCTTGAGAGAAAATCATAATCTGTGAATTAAGATGTTTAACCTAATACAAGGAAGGAAAACAAATATATACAAAAGGGCCAAAGGGCTAGATAAAACTAGTGGGCTAAAAAGGCCCAAACATAAAAATCATTTAATAGGCTAACAACATCATCCCAATAGTTTATAATTGCTTGTTGTTTACTTATTTTGGTTATTTTTAATGAATGTATTCATATTATATCTAGAATAATTATAGTACATTTTTAACATATAAATTTAACTAAAATAATTAATATATTCATAATAAATCTAAAACAATTATAACATCTTTCATAATACAATCTTGTTCGTTCAAAAAGAACTATAACATCTTTTTAGCATATAATTTGATAAAAGAAATTAATAATTAATTAGATGAGAGCTTCGTAACGTGTCCAGATCTTGAATCAAAGCCACAGTTTGCTCAAGTAATTGATTTGGCTGGACGAATGGCACAAGCATGGAGATTTTGATGAACCGCAACATCTAATGTTATAGATTGAGCAAATTTAAACTCTATATGCAAAGATTATTTAACTTTTTGTATACTATATTTGCTATATACTATTGAATCAATTTTCTCCCTCATTTTATATTTCTCAACTAGTTTTTATCAAACATCACTTTTTATCTGTTAGAATTTCTGCTAATAACTAGTTTTTCAAACATAGTCTTAATAAAAAATGTATCTGAAAAAAGATTTTTTTTCATAAAGTTTTGAGTTTTTCAATAATTACCCTCATATATCTTTAAATTTGTTTTTCAAAATCAGGCTTGTACATCTTTAGTATTGATATGAATGTGGTGGTTAAGTGCGGGCATTCATAACACAACATGTCTGAGCAACTTATATCGTACATCTTCTCTCCATTAACTTTGTTTATTTGAGTTTTTACTTTTTAGTTCCTTTACTGTAGAAGTCCAATTTTGACTTCCCTAATGTACGTGTGGGAAGAGGGACCTACTGATTGACACACAGAGAGTGGTAACTGATAAGAACTAGGATGCATCAAGTGTTTGTACGTAGGTTGTGCATCATGGGATTGTACCTGGTACCACACCTGATTGGAAGCAGGGTGTTGGGATATGTTGGTAGTTCCATATCATGAGACAGCAACCCATGTGGGATATGGATAATATGAATCCCAAGCTCCAATGTGAAATCGCACGACACCCCCATACCCATGTTACGTGAAATCCCACACTCTCCCAATCATTTCATTTCATCTCCATCTGAAAGATTTTGTTCCCTAATCCACCCACTCCTGCAAATATATCTGCCCATTCTTTAAATATATTAACATTTTTTACTATTTTTTATTTGGATTTGGATTATATCATTCATGTCTATAATATGTTCCTTGGTGTTTTCATATTGTTTCCATGTTTCTTTGATTGTGAAATATTGTCTTGTATTGGATGTTAGTTAGAATTATGGATATCTTGAAAGCTGTTCGTTTTCGTTGATTTGAAATATTGGTATGATTTTGTCACAAGATAATTAAGTATAATTGACTGTTGGTAGATTACGTTGAAAGTTAAATTCCTTTCCTAACAACTTTTTTTGTAATTGTGTTCGGAATATGGCTACAAGTGAGTAATTGCGCGTTGTTTTTGAAGTAAAATAATTTTGTCAGTTTTTTTTTTTATAGATGCTCATGTACGTATGCAAATAATAAAGGAATAAGATGATTATTGAGATGGTTCGCTGCACATATGAAGAACTTAACTGGAGTAGGCTATTCACTATGCAATTATGCATATTAAAGGAGACACAAAACGTCCTTGAATAGTGGCGGCCGTAGTGTGTGCGGATGGTGCGGTCACATCGGGCCTCTGTATTTAGGGGCGGGTATATAGTTATAGTAGGATATGCAATTGCATACTAGTTACTAGAACTGTAGATTTTTTCATAATTTTTATGTATTATTTATAAAATTACAAACCCTTATCAAATTAGTTGCATATCCAAATTGGCAATTGAAAATGTAAACCAATAAGCCAAACTCCTAAAGTAAATTTTTTGGGTATGGAAAGTACTCATAAGAAATGTAACATTTGAAGTCATATTAGTTATAAAAAAACAAAAACCAAAAGTTCAAAATCTTATCACAAATCCTTATCCCAATAATTTAAAGAGTTTTAAAGTGTCAATGTTTTATCTTGGCTAAAGTAAATAACTTGAGCATACAACTAGTCAACTACAATATGAAACTATGCATATTGATGAGGCACTGAGTAGTGTGGGAATACTTATTGAGTTTTTTAAAGACAACTAAGTGTTTTGATTTTAGAAGGCCTTGAATTGTGCGAGAACTATAACTTTTGATTTAGGTATCGACCCAGTGTTTGTTGAAAAAATTAATAAAAGAATAAATTTTAAGAAAGGGAAATTTTCACAAAAACAACTATGTTTTCAAAATTTTTATTTGAAAAACCAACGTTTTTATTTTTCTTTTAGAAAAACCATACATACTTCTAAGTTTCCAAAAAAACCATTTATATCAATAAATTTTTCAAAAACCATCCTTATTTTAAATATATATTTTTTGAGAGTAGAACATAATTTCTAATCATGAAATAGAGTTTGTTAACTATAAAAGTGAGAATGATTTGATTTTTGACTAATTTGAAAATCAAACCGAAATTTTGGTTTTTGATTTTGGAAGCACAAAACATTTTCTTGAATATAAATGTACCACTAACCATTAAGAGTGGGGCCTTGCTTTGATTTTTTGACTTTGGAAATTTTAGTTTTTAACTTTGAAACATTTTGTTTTTTACTTTTTTAACCATTAATAGTGAGGGCTCACTTTGATTTTCACATCAGATCATCGAAACTGTTCTTGAATATAAATGTATCGCTAACTGATTCCAAAATTTTTATTTAACAAGAAATATCGTAATTAAAATGCATATTAGTTTTTTATGGGGTGTTTGAGATTGCTTATTTGTAACAACTTATGCTTATTTCTAAAAATGTTTATTAAGCTATTCGGTGTTAAAACAGAGTTTTAATAAAAGTGTTTATTATTAGCTTATTCAATAGCAAAACGTAATAAGTTAATAATTTTTTTTAGTGTTTGACAGTTTCTATTTATAAATGCAAAATGACCAATAAGGCCCGATGTTTGTGTGTGTCAGTGTGTGTGTATATATAGTTACAATAGGGTAAATATGGTAATTTGTTTAAACTAGGGTTTTGACCATCCGCGCGATGCTGCGAAAGCCCTGTATATTGGAAACGCAGCTCGATAAAAAACAAATTATGTAAGGGACGAAAAATGTAACTTTAAAATATAGTAAGGGACCGGAATCGTAACTTACAAAATACCAATAATATAACTTTATAAAAAATAGGGATGAAAACAATTAATTCGAAATTAATTGAGGGAAAAAAACGTAAATATAAAAGTTTGCTATAAGAAGAAACAAAATTGTTATTTCCAAATATAAGCTTATTTGTATTTTGTATCAAATATTTTAACAGTTATACTATGATTTTGATTTGATATTTTTTGTTCTGGAAAAATCAAAACAAATGAACAGTGATTTTGTGAGGAAGACGGAAGTTGCAAATTAATATATATATATATATATATATATATATATATATATATATATATATATATATACACACACACACATACACACACACACACACACATATATATATATATATATATATATATATATATATATATATATATATATATATATATATATATATATATATATATATATATATATATATATATAAATATAAATATAAATATATAAATATATATATATATATATATATATATATATATATATATATATATATATATATATATATATATATATATATATATATATATATATATATATATATATATATATATATATATATATAGAGAGAGAGAGAGAGAGAGAGAGAGAGAGAAAGAGAGAGAGATGTTCAAACGAAGACAATTAAAATGTTGAGAACGCGAGGACAATTCTAGACCAATCATTTCACAAAGGTATAATAGTAATCTTAGTATATTTATATTAGTAAATAAAATCAAGATAATTATAAGTTACCTAAAATAATGGGATTGGTTATAATTATTTCCTTGAATATAGTTTTTTTGAATTTTCGTGGGTTTTTTTTTCCTTTTTTTTTTAATTTTCGTCACTGAATTTAGTGGGTTTTTTTTTTGATTTTTTTTTTGAATTTTCGTCACTGAATTTAATGTATAAGTAAAATTCATCAACGAATATTCGTACAGGGATATGTAACATGACAAATTCGATGTAATTCATTAATGAATATACGTAAATAACATTGGCATTACAGTGAATATTCGTCACTGAATTTAGTGAATAAACATTCGACATTGGCATTACAGTAAAATTCATCAATGAACATTTGTATATGGGATATGATTATTCATCAATGAATACAATGTTTGGATATACTAAACCCCTAAATTCATCAATGAATGATGCAAAATCAACAAGAAATATGATTATTCATCAATGAATTTAACATAACTAAACAGCTAATGAATGTAAAATCAATAAGTAACATGATTAACCTATGGTCTCAAAAAATATGAAGCATTTGCATCAACATTGTTCATGATCAACCTCCTCACCACGTATGCGACTTGAAAAGCCATATAACAGATCAGATTCAAAGCAGTCGCGTCACTTTCAAACAACAATACCCAGAAAATGTGTCGTCTTCATGCCTAGAAAATGGTTCAAAGTATAAATTGCATCAGATATGTTATAAAAATAGGGCTGGAAAGTAGGATGTTGTAATTAATTTAAAACTAGACATGTTCTCAAAATGCGACAGAAAAGTATGATGTTGTAACCAACACATCAAGGAAAGCGCATTCATCAGTGAATAAGTGAATATGCATACTATAAACTGCAAATTCATCAGTGAATCAGCATACTATAAATCCCAAATTCATCAGTGAATATGTGGATAAGCATACTATAAACCCCAAATTCACCAGTGAATAAACATACTATAAATCCCTAAATTCATCAATGAATATTGTGTCACAAATGAATACAATTGTGTTACATATAATCATCAACCAATAATACATATAACCATCAATGAATACATTCATCAGTAAATCATGTAATCATCAATGAATCATGTGCGTCTCATTTTATAATTGTGAAGTATAAGTATCAAAAGACCCAATAATATTAAAAATCAAAAAGCATTATTTCTATGAATTGATGAATTCCAAAAATCTGATTTGTGTTATAAAATAAACTATTAAAAATACTACAAAGCCTTCTCGATGATTCCATATGCGTCTCCTTTTATAATTGAGAAATGCTAACAATTTAATGTTACTACTCTCCACAAAACTAAGCATACATTAAAATATTGAGGGTTAATTAACATATATCACTAAGTTAAATAATTAAAATAAACTTATGAACCATATAATGCATTATGCGATGTGTACAGACTTAAGAGCAATGAACATTTAATAATTCAATTGGGAAATATAAATATTAAACTAACATGGTTTTATTAAAAATCGAGAAAGCTCAATTCTTCCCTTCGAGAATTTAAAATGACGAGATTTGAACATAGCAATAGATCATAATTTGCCACACAAAAACCGAGAATAAGGCATGCTACGATGATCAGAATCTCCATTTACCGTACAAAGGACTTGGATTTATTATGTATCGTCATATCTTTTGCAGTTAGTCGCCAAGCAACAGTTCATCTTCATCGAGTTCCATGTTTCATAAAGCGTATTGATATTGCACATGCCATTGTTAATGTTGCAGCCATTGTGAAAGAGGTTGAAAACGACAGAGCTAATTTGGTGGTTGGCAGTTTTAGAAGTTTTAAAAGATTTGATTTTCTTGAGAGAACGTGATTGTAGGAGTTTACATTATTAGGATAATGATAATTACCTTAATACCCTTTAGCTTATATTTAATTTAAAGTTTTGAATTTTTCTAAATTAATAAATATAAAATTGAAAATTTATCACAACCTTAGATCTAAAATAATGGATGATTGAGATTTGTACTCGTGTTCTCAACTTTTTAATAGTCCTCAATTGAACGTACCTCTCTCTCTTTCTCTCTCTCTCTCTCTCTCTCTCTCTATATATATATATATATATATATATATATATATATATATATATATATATATATATATATAATTCATAAGCTATTTTAGATAAGTTAAAGCTCACTAAGTTATTTAAAAATCATTATATAAATCAATAAGCACTTTTAATTTTAAGACAAAACTATATAAATGGGTCCTGTGGTTTCCAATATTTGCAAGTTTAGTCCCTAACTACTTTTTGTCTCATGGAAGCTCCCCATGGTTTCAATCTCTATTGTGGTTGACCTATCATCCATATAAAAAGACTTTTATACAAATTTTATTTTATTTTACATTTTTATCTTTCTAAATAATATTTAATCAGGTGGGCCCCACCTACACCATCCTTACCAACCTTCAGACTCACTAACCTAATGCTAGGTAACCCACCATTGAAAACCAAACCAGATAACTCCCTTATCTCTCATCTCTCTCCATTATTATATATCGCCTTCTCACTTCTCTTACCATTCTTCTTCTTCACGAATATCATGGAACTCATATCTTTGACAGACATCAGCTTTGAAAACTCTCATTTACGACAAACATTAGTAGGGCGTTCAATAAATCGAACCATAAACTAGGCCGGTAATAAGAAGTTAAACCTTCCGCCCTTCATCTTCATCGTCAGTGACAAGAAATCAAACCATAAACAAGTCCCCCTTCTGCCAGTGATCTACGCTCATACAATTGACTTCACTCCGTTGATGACCTTCAACAAAAAACAAATACACAATAAGTTGTACCAATGGTGAGCAATTATCGATTTTGTTGTTTGAAATATGTACTAAGCATACGTAATTAGGCTGTGAAATCTGAACTGAGCACACACTTGACTTCTCTCCATCTCTAGTTTCGTGTTGTTTACATTTATCTGAACCGAGCACACATGATTTAGGTTTCATTTGGGGATGGATTGATGATCGAGGGATTCAGATTTTGCAAAGGGCCGTTGTGTAATTTTTGATTTATGAATTTATGTTGTTTGTAAATTGATGTTGACGTAGGACAACAATTAGTTGAACCAATGGTGATCTTGTAGGAATTTTGAAGGTTTAATGGTAGAATTTTGAAGGTTTTCTAAAAATTCGCTTATTCTAGTATACATAGTTTATCTTGATCGGTGCGATTGAATAGGAAGAGCCCCCACCACCGTGTGCGATTTAGCTAACCCAAAAGAAGAAGACACACATATATATATATATATATATATATATATATATATATATATATATATATATATATATATATATATATATATATATATATATATATATATATATATATATATATATATATATATATATATAGTTAGGATCTAATGTACATGACTAAATATTGTGTTATCTTGAAACTTAATCTCATACAATCATTTAGGCGTGAGTAATTAAGGGAAATTAAGGGCAAATAAGTAATCGTCCATTAAATTTAATTGTTTATCTAATAATTTTGGAAATTGTTTTGCACGTACTGAACAAAGTTAGCTTGATTTAAGGATGTTTGTATCAAGGAAAAGGATTTTCGAATGAAGTAACCTAGTTTTGAATTTTAGAAGTTGCAAATGTAATTATGATTTTATTCCAGTGATGAATCGATTACAAACATATGTTCATTGAAGAATAGCAATTTTGTTTACTGATACGATTTACATTGGAATCGGTTACTGTCATGATCACATCTTCAATCCTGAAATTCGTAATTACTTTCTTCTTTGATTATCATTTCAGAACCAGAATCGAGTGCAATTATAAGGTTGATCAGAATTTATACGTTAGCAACAACAACGGTTTTCATTTATTCCACTTCTCGATAATCATATTTTCCAATACGTAGAATTATTCACTACATACGTATTTTATTTTGCTCATAAATTAATATTCAATTTGTTTTGTAGGAAAGAATTATGGAAGAATTAGAATATGTTTCCGAGTATAACATTGACAAACAGAAGGGTAGAAAAATTGTTTAAGTTATACAATGTATTGTGATGGTTTATCCTTTTGATTTTTAATCAAAGCGAACTTAATTTTAAAATACCATTCATATTCTGTTCAAAATAAAAAACAAACAAATTAATAATTTATATTGTGATTGTTATGCTATTTGTAGTAACTGAAAGTGAAGATCATATCATATATATCAGCCGGAGAATATCACATGTATCTGGATTATAAAAGTACATTTTGTTATGAATCAGTTTTGTGTTTACAACTCAATAGGTTAAGAACTTATTTTAGAAAATGATTGAATACACTCATTCTGTTAAGAATGTTTTTTGTTAAGTACTTTTTGTATAATCGCAATCACCTTATGATGGTATTGTAAAACATTTATGTTAAGAAAAAACTTTGCTATAATTATAAAAAGCACAGTTTTGTTAACAATTCATTATGTTAAGAACTCAATTCAGAGTGTGATTTTATAACCTCATTCTGTTAAGTACTTAATGTATAATATCAATCTCGTTAATAAGTTATTGTAAAACATTTATGTTAATAATGTATTTTGTTATAATGTTAACAACTCATTAGCTTAAGAAATTATCAGGTTAAGAATGAATTTTGTTAAGTACTTTTTGTATAATATCAATCACCTTATGAAGTTATTATAAAACATTTATGTTAAAAATGAGCTTTGTTATAATGTTAAAAAGCTCAGTTGTGTTGACAACTCATTAGGTTAAAAACTTATTTCATAGAGTGAATTTATAATTTCATTCTGTTAAGAATGATTTCTTGTTAACATAAATGATTCCTGATCAAGATGAGTTCTTTGTGAAAATTATTCATACCTAAAATTGAATTAATTTAAGAATTGTTATCAACATAATGACTCATGAAAATATAATAATGTACTCCTTAATAACTATTAAATCATAATTATCAAAGTTCAAAACCCCAATATTTTAAACATAACAAGTTACCTAAAAAAGTAAATAATTGTTTTTCAAAATCAACAACCAAAAGACCAGTAATTTAGTGTCCAACTTCCACCTCATCAACAAGTTTAGCCTCTTATTCTATTATTTTGTATACTTCATCTTTTTGTTGCCTCTTCAAACAATATTGTTCTTTGTAGTACATCCAGCTTGGAAAATTATTGTGCTTCAATATTATGTTTTCCTTTGTGAATATTGTACTCGAAATTCCGCAACTTGTACATATAATTGAATCTTAGTTTCATTAGCGCGTTTGTATCATGGTGTTTTATTCCATTAAAACCTATATTCCACACCCCTTTTCCTTCAATAATAATTTGTTGTTGTCCTTATGTACCTAGTTCGATTAAAGAATAAAAAGGTAGTTAAATAGTAAATATTTTCTTTAATAACCCAACATTAATTATACATTTGCAACATACATATAATTTATTATGCATTCTGTTTAGAATCAATTTTTAACATGGTAATTTTCCAACTTATTAAGTATATTAATCATTAAAAAATATATTCTTATTAGGATCACTTATCAACCAGATCAATTCCAAATCAAATTTCAAAATAAAAATATAATTATTAATAGGATCAGTGGTAAAAAGGATCACATGAGAGTGTTTTGCAGAGAAATTGAGTTTTAATAATAAAAAAACATTATTGACATTCATGTAATAGAAACATGCATGTAATATAAATTTACATTTTGTTTAGAATAAATGTTAAACATGTTGTACAACGTACTTTTTAGGTTTTACTTATGAGTAGATGAAGTAATTCTAACCATAATCTGACACTGTACCAATTTTCATTCTTACAAGATTCATATTTCTAAAAGAATCAGTTTTGGTTACAAACTTCCCTAATACTAATTTGAAGTTGTCAATGTTATTAATTCTTAACAAAATGACAAAATATGACAATTTTATATGTTGTTTCCCGTGAGTAATTAAAACACTTATATTAACTAAATATGTCAAGATCATAGAAGTTGCCACAAAGTTTCTTATTTATAAACAAGAAGGACAAATTCAGGGTATAGATAAATCAATTGAAATAATATCACCTATAACAATCACTTTATATCCGGCAATTACAATTTTATAAAACCAAGAATGACAATAAACATTCAACTAACAATAGTACAAAGTTTATTATTTATGACCAATAATGAGAAATTAACTATAATGATGAAACCAAATTGATGTAATATCACATATAGCAATCACTTTATATCATGCAATTACAATTTCGACTCCCTATATTTACAACCTCTGTTGATAAGACATTGGTTTTCCTCTTTTTTGATGTTGGTCCACTATTAATCTCTACCACGCTTTGATTTGGTAATTTAGTACCTGCATACAATAAACATATAAATTTTAGTAAATAAGTAAAAGTTAAACATTATTTTGTTATCTTAAGTGGCAACTACAATATTTTGTATTCTGACCAGAATAACAACTAAAAAACAAAACTCCAACATAGTTTTTAAAGAATGTTGTGTGTTATAACATTTGCATCTTTGTATTCTGACCAGAATAATAACTAAAAAACGTATTCCATATAGAATCACACTATGTATTCCACATTAAAAACAAACACATTCTGCCAAGAATGTATTTTACAAAATAACCTTAAGTCAGAAATATCAATATACTTTGAAAATGTAATTTATTAATACATGATGTGTATTATAACATTTGTATCTTTGTTCTCCAAACAAACCACAAACAAATTCTCGATGGAAAGTAAAACCAAAGAAGTACCAACATACTTTCATAACATATGATAATTTCATATGTTATTTGACCCAATGATGGTTTGTGTTTTAAAAAATTAAGCTTTGTATTACAAACTGAACACAAACGCATTATGGTAAAAGTTTACTGTATTAATAATAGATGGTACATGTGCTGTATTCAAAACTAATTTTTTTTAAGAACTGTGTATGTGGTTACTGCTCAAACATTGTACTCAAAAGTAAAATCAAACACATTCTTCACAGAATTTAATTTAATCATGAAGACACATGGTCCATATGCTCTTTGTAACAATTAATCAAGGTAAATCCAAAAAAATTTCTCATTCTTGAAAATTGGGGTTTTCTGATAATCAAGATATAACACAAGTTTTCTGAGAATATTTTTAGAAACAAAACCTTTACTCATTTTCTATTTGAATTACTAACTTTTTGTTGTATTTACAAGTAAGTAACGTAAATGAAAGTTGTAGTCATTCTTCAAATTTTGGAGTCTCATACCTGCTAGAGGTGATACGAAATTATCATCTTCGTCTAAATTGAGGGTCGTCCCAGTCGTATTTTGGAACTTGGATTTCCAATTTTCTCACAGTCTTGAACTTCATCGTCGCTTTCTGTCTATTCTCTTCAGAATCGGATCTGTAAATCCTTCAAAACCCTAGCCGATTGTGAATGAAACACTTCAATGGATGCAACGATATAAATGAGATTGAAATATGATTTAGTTGATGATTCTTATAATCTAATCTTTGAGAAACTTGAATTTTTTAATTCCTGATTTCTTAGCTAAAGGGAGTAGAAGTTGTGGGAGGGTTTAAGCGGGTGTACGAAAAACACGTTCATGCCTTTTAAAATTCCCATCCAATTTTACCTTTTTACCCTTAAGAATCTGTTTCCTTATATTAGAATGAATTTTCAAATTCATTAATTCATAAATAAATCAATTATCTCAGCCATTAATTGATTGTATCTAATGTACATGATTAAGTTACAATGTTACACATAATTTTGAAAGGTTTTCTGCAACCATGAACTAAATAACCTAAGTTCACATGCAACCTATGAGGATCTATGTTTTCTTCTAATTGAACATATAACAAAAAAAAAAACTAAAGGCCATAAGAAAATTAACTAAAAGAATAAAATCAGAAAAACCAACCTTTTAGAATTTCCTGGAAGCTGAGCAGCAAAAATATCCTGCTTCAAATGAGATCACACCCAAGCCGAGAGGATTATGGATCGAAATTCCAGAGAGAAATAATAGAATGAGCAACTGATAATGAGGTCTAGGGGTCCCTATTTATAGGGAACCAAAGGGTAAAGCTAGAAACCCTAGCCGCAGCCCATTTTCCGGATTATGTGTACGCGCGCCGCGGCCTTTACATTGGCGCGCCGCGCGCCGCAATTCAACTATTGAATTCGTACGAATATGTACGCGCGTCGCGGCCTTTACATTTGCGCGCCGCGCGCCGCAATTCAACTATTGAATTTGTACGACTTTAATCCCTGACCTCCTGATTAATCCAATTAATGTCACAAAAATTAATCCAATTAATTTCTGATTAATTATTAATCAAATAATATTATTTCTAATTAATATATTATCTCCATAATATATTAACAAACAATATCTTGATTTATTAGTCTATAATAAATCAACCCTTTCTCTCTACTTAACTTTCCAACAAACCTCCAGCCATGAGGGCAACCCAAATGGACTGTGCTACTATTAATTAGGTAAATACTAATTATTAGTCATGGCTTAGACTCCTAATCCAACAGTCTCCCACTTGGATAAGTCTATGACTATAATTACCAATTTAACCTCTAATTAACCAGCACTTTTAGCTTCCTAGAAACCGTTGCCAAACTCTGATCTAATCAGTTCTGTCCATAGATAAGTGATCAGATGATCCTCCGTCCAACAAGATATTTTCAGACTCAAGACATGGATAAAATCAATCTGGTCTGAATCACTGTTCCTCGATTTCCGATTTGCATATGACTCTTAGACTACCAATTTAGTCCCGGTTGGCCAACCATTTTAGTCAACTTCAAAATCATCGAGAGGCCTACAGATATCTGTTCCCCGTCAGGGTCAAGGGACGAATAAACTTTGACTCATATACTTATGTCTTTTACCAGACAAATCACTCACAACAATACGTTTTATAACACCGAGTTACCGATGCGTTTTCGTATTATCAATGAATAACCGTCTAGTAAATCATAACTCATATGTCTTAGCTTAAAGATCAAAAGATATTATCGTCTCAATATTGCTCGTGATGAAATCCATGAAGCAATCCATTGAGCGCGGGTTTATCCAATACTCAAATCTCCATTTCCAAGTACTCACGAATGGTGCAGCAATCCAATTGCAATGTCTAACTCCTTAGACAATCTATTACCAATTCATGACAGTCTTACTTCACACTTACTCCCAAAAGTGTAATCGACTGTGGATATTTGAATAATCCAATTATTCAGGAAGTAAAACATGCAAAATGAAACACAATGATAAAGTATTGACAAAATTAGTAAACCATTACTCATTAATAAATCTCCATTATTAAATCACAAAAGTCAAATACAATAACATTGTTACAAGTTTCAAAACCTATCTAATTACAAAAACTTATATCATCTCTTAATCCAATGCTCCTAGCATGCTGATTATGCTTAATCCTACTCAGAGCCTTTGTCAAGGGATCTGCAGGATTATCTTCTGATGATACCCTCTTTACCACGAGGTGACCTCCTTCTACCTTATGCCTTATGTAGTGGTACTTTCTGTCGATATGCCTGGACTTTCCATGGTCTCGCGGTTCCTTTGTCAAGGCGACCGCACCTTCGTTATCGCAGAACAGTTCAACGGGCTCCTGAATACTCGGGACTACTCCAAGGTCACCGATGAAGTTCTTCAGCCAAGCCGCTTCCTTTGACGCTTCACTTGCTGCTATATACTCTGATTCACATGTAGAATCAGCCACCGTATCTTGCTTGGAACTTTTCCAAGTTACCGCTCCTCCGTTCAGAAGGAATACCCAGCCAGACTGAGACCGACCACTGTCTCTATCCGTCTAAAAACTGGCATCCGTATATCCTTCAACTCTCAATGTATCACTGCCTCCAAGGACCAACACCATGTCCTTTATCCTTCGCAGATACTTGAGTATATTCTTTACAGCTATCCAATGCGCCCTTCCAGGGTTACCCTGGTACCGACTGACCATGCTTAAAGCAAAGGCCACGTCAGAGCGAGTACACGTCATAGCGTACATGATCGATCCTACAGCCGAAGCGTAAGGTACCCGACTCATTTCAGCTATTTCTTCGTCTGTACTCGGACTTTGAGTCTTACTCAATTTTGCATTACTTTGGATAGGCAGCTCTCCCTTCTTGGAATTTTCCATACTAAACCTTTTCAGTACCTTTTCCAAGTATGTACCCTGACTAAGTCCAATTAGTCTCTTCTTCCTATCTCTCAATATTCTTATCCCGAGAATATAGGCAGCCTCTCCTAGGTCCTTCATGGCGAAACATTTTCCAAGCCAAGCCTTGATATCTTGCAAGGTTGGGATATCGTTTCCCATGAGCAGTATGTCATCGACATACAGCACCAGAAAGGTGACTATACTCCCACTAGCCTTGACATATACGCAGGACTCATCCTCGCTTCTAGAGAAACCAAACTCTTTGACTTTCTCATGGAAACAAAGATTCCAGCTGCGAGAAGCTTGCTTCAATCCGTAAATTGATCTCTCAAGCTTACACACCTTATTAGGATACTTTGCATCGACAAAACCCTCTGGCTGATTCATGTAGACATCCTCAGTCAACTTTCCATTAAGGAAGGCGGTTTTGACGTCCATCTGCCAAATTTCATAGTCATGAAATGCAGCTATGGCCAGCATAATCCTAATAGACTTTATGTTGGCTACTGGTGAGAAGGTCTCGTCATAGTCAACCCCTGGGGTTTGAGTAAAGCCCTTTGCAACCAGTCTTGCCTTGAAAGTGTGTACTTTTCCGTCCATGTCGGTCTTCTTCTTGAAGATCCATTTGCACCCGACTGTCTTTCGACCCGGTACGTTGTCAACCAAGTTCCAAACTTGATTGTCATACATGGACTTGATCTCGCTATCCATGGCCTCTTTCCACTTGGCAGACTCAGGACCCGCCACTGCTTCCTGGTAGTTAGCTGGTTCATCCAAATTTATCAGTGTCCTATCACTGACAAACGTGTCCCCATCCGAAGTTATATGGAACCCATAAAACTCGGGTGGCATGCTAACCCTACCGGAACGCCTAAGAGGTAAGGATACATCTGTCGGACCAACAGGAACTTCTTCCTCATGTTGGTTGCTAGTTTCTCCTAAGGTTGCGTCATCTGATGACTCTTGAATTTCTTCCAGATCAATGGTACTCCCACTGTCCTCTTTGAATATGAGCTCTCTCTCTCGAAAGACCGCTCGTCTAGCTACAAAGACCACGTCCTCGCTCGGTCTGTAGAATAGATATCCAAAGGACTGTTTGGGATAACCAAGGAAGAAACACCTTTCGCTTCTTTCTGCGAGTTTGTCTTGAGTCTCTCGTCTAACAAAAGCCTCACAACCCCAGACTTTGATATGTGCCAACGAGGGAACTTTCCCCGTCCACATTTCATGAGGTGTTTTAGCAACCTTTTTAGTTGGGACAAGATTGAGGATATGGGCGGCAGTCTCTAAGGCATACCCCCAGAAGTGAATGGGAAGTGAAGCTCGACTCATCATAGAACGAACCATGTCCAACAGGGTTCAGTTGCGCCTCTCAGCAACACCATTCAACTGTGGTGTCCTGGGAGGTGTCAACTGCGAAACTATTCCGCATTCCTTTAAATAGTCTAGGAACTCGATACTTAGATACTCTCCGCCTCTGTCGGATCTGAGCATCTTTATCTTCCTGCCTAATTGATTCTCTACCTCGTTCTTAAACTCTTTGAACTTTTCAAAGGTGTCCGACTTGTTCTTGATCAAGTAGATATAACCGTATCTACTAAAATCGTCGGTAAAGGTCACGTAGAACCGCGTGGCATCCTTTGTGGTTGATCTGAATGGACCACACACATCCGTGTGAATGATGTCCAGCAGACCCTCACCTCTTTCAAAAGATCCTTTGAAAGGTGATTTAGTCATCTTTCCCAACAGACAAGATTCGCATACATCATCCGACCTGAGGTCGAATGATTCCAACACTCCATCCTTTTGGAGTTGGGCGATGCGTTTCTTGCTGATGTGCCCGAGCCGACTATGCCACAGACATGCCTTTTCTACACCACTAGTAGAATCAATATAACTTACACTATGTCCTAAATTGTCAACACATTCAACAGTTTCATACACACCATCACAAGGATAAGCAGTAAAAATCAAAATACCATTTTTGAAAATAGAAATCGAACCAATTTTATTATCAAAAGAAAATTGAAATCCTTGTCTGAACAATGCGTGAAATGAAATAATGTTTCTTGCCATTTCTGGCGAATAGCAACAATTAAATAACTCTATACTAACATCACTACTAAGCACTAAACTGTAAACGCTGATCTTGGTAACAGGGGACGATCTCCTATTGCCCATGATCAAGTTCAGTCTACCGTGCTCCACCTCCCTGCTTTCCTTTAGGCCCTGCAGATCAGAACAAATGTAAAAACCACATCCTGTATCAAGGACCCAAGAATTAGAAGATGGTGAGTTTTTAGAGATAGTGTATATACCTGCTGTCGATGGCTTTACTTTCCCATCCTTGACATCCTGCAAGTATTTGGGGCAGCTTCTCTTCCAATGGCCCTTCTCTTTGCAGTAGAAACAGTTGGCTTCATCGGGGTTGGCCACACAAGGAATGTGGGAAGTCTTGGTTCTCGAGACATTACTGGATGACCCGACCTGAACCTTTTCCCTCCAATTTTGCTTAGGAGGGCCCTTCCTTTTCTTTCCTTTGCCACTTCCAATGGCTAGGACGGGCTGATTAACCGAGGGTACACTTTTACCCTTCATCCCGTCCTCAGCTACTCGAAGCATACGATGCAACTCAGTCATATTAGCCTGATTGTTGTTCAAATGATAAGCCAGCCTGAACTGGTCATAAGAACTCGGTAACGAGTTAAGCACTATGTCAATGACCAACTGCTCCGGTACAGGCATCGCAAGCTTTCTAAGCCGCTCCACGTAACCTTGCATTCTTTGCACATGAGTGCAGATGGACTCTCCATCTTTAGGTTTGCTGTTCGTGAAGTCCTTGACCACCTCGCACCTCTCGATGCGCTCTTGCTTGCGGAACTTTTCCGCAAGCTCCTTGTGCATCTCAAAGGGCCAGTAGTCTTCGTATATCCTCTGCAATTCGGGGTTCATTGTGGCGATCATGATGCAGGCCACTTTGGTCGCATCATCAGAATGTTTTTGGTACAAAGAAATTTCCTCGGGAGTAGCAGTTTCAGGGTCAATATCGACAAGCTCGGTCTCGAGGACATACTCTTTGTTCTCGTACCTCAGAGCCATCTTGATATTTCTAATCCAGTCATTGTAATTTGTCCCGTTCAATTGAACCTTGGAACACAGTGAGAGGATAGAGGGAACACTGGAGTTTGAGTGGGGAGCGGATTGATCAGCAGAAGACATCTATAAAAGAAGGTAAGTTTAATTAGATACTTGTCGGTCCTTATAATAACCCAATATAAAATAAGGCTAGGATCCAACTATAACAATTTGCAACATAGAAGAGGGATGCCGTAATCTATAAGCAAATTTTATAAAGGTAGGCGAATGACGATTCAGCCAATTCCACCGCGGAAAAATAATCTTATTATAAATGAAATTCCTAGTTTCTTTTGAGATTTATTGAACTGTTCAATAGCATGTTTAATCTCGGATATGCCCCACCGTTTGTGACTGGGATGCCGAGGATCACAAACCGGGTGTGAATAACCATGCAAATTAGCTTGGTACTCTCGGGGTCCATTATCATCTCAAATTGATGTGCCGGTTAACCACACACGCTCCATCAACAATGATAATACCCGAGCCACCCATTGCCACTCTTTATGAACCCCCATTGGTGTGCCGGTAAACCACACACGCTCCACCAACGTTTCATAAAGTGCAATGTGCAATTTCATGGGGTAGCATCAAATTCACATTTTTCTAAAGTAACTAGATTGGGATTTTGTGTAAAGGTTCTAGTACTTTGATCATTATACTTTTAATGATTAAGTGGTCCTATCAAAACTGTTCGGCTAACGACCTTCCACTGATCAGGCGAGCGGTGGGCGAGAGTGTTCACCCATTAGACTGCCATTTTACAGGCAGCCTCCTTATACCCACTTTATAGACCAGCTTCGTGAATGAGGCCTACTATTGAATTGACTGACCAATTTTATCTTATACATATAGTATTAACAATTAATAACATATATAAGATGTATTTTAAAAACCCTTCAAAATATTCAAGGTTTATCTTTTAATTTTACCAGATTTAACAATTAAATTTTGAATTAAATTAAACCTTAAATTCGATTCAATCAATTTTAATTACCAATTAATTAAATTAATTAAATCTAAATATTTTAAACATTTTAAAATATTTTTCTGGATTTATTCCATTAATTTCACAATTTTAAAATTAATTAAATCCCTTTTGAATTATCTTTTAATTAACAATTAATTAAATTAATTCAAATGTAGATAGGTTTATCCAAATTAATCAAATTAATTAAAACCTATCCTAACCCCTTAGATTTCGAATTCAAATAATGGGGTTTAAGGTTATCCATTTAATTAACAAATAAAGTTACCAAAATTAGAAAACCTCCTAAAACCCTAATTGAAATTTTCGAAAACAGCAAGGGGGGATTAGGGTTTCCAAAACCCTAATCCTAGAAATCGATCCACATAAAAAAAATTAGGGTTTATAGGCTTTAAACCCTAAAACCGTTATAACAATTCAACAAGAAAACAAAACAGGCTCTGATACCACTGAAAGGTTTTCTGCAACCATAAACTAAATAACCTAAGTTCACATGCAACCTATGAGGATCTATGTTTTCTTCTAATTGAACATATAACAAAAAAAAACTAAAGGCCATAAGAAAATTAACTAAAAGAATAAAATCAGAAAAACCAACCTTTTAGAATTTCCTGGAAGCTGAGCAGCAAAAATATCCTGCCTCAAATGAGATCACACCCAAGCCGAGAGGATTATGGATCGAAATTCCAAAGAGAAATAATAGAATGAGCAACTGATAATGAGGTCTAGGGGTCCCTATTTATAGGGAACCAAAGGGTAAAGCTAGAAACCCTAGCCGCAGCCCATTTTCCGGATTATGTGTACGCGCGCCGCGGCCTTTACATTGGCGCGCCGCGCGCCGCAATTCAACTATTGAATTCGTACAAATATGTACGCGCGTCGCGGCCTTTACATTTGCGCGCTGCGCGCCGCAATTCAACTATTGAATTTGTACGACTTTAATCCCTGACCTCCTGATTAATCCAATTAATGTCACAAAAATTAATCCAATTAATTTCTGATTAATTATTAATCAAATAATATTATTTCTAATTAATATATTATCTCCATAATATATTAACAAACAATATCTTGATTTATTAGTCATATAATAAATCAACCCTTTCTCTCTACTTAACTTTCCAACAAACCTCCAGCCATGAGGGCAACCCAAATGGACTGTGCTACTATTAATTAGGTAAATACTAATTATTAGTCATGGCTTAGACACCTAATCCAACAAATTTGTCATTCTTAATATATCCTATCTCTCTCTCTCTATCTCTCTCTCTCTCTCTATATATATATATATATATATATATATATATATATATATATATATATATATATATATATATATATATATATATATATATATATATATATATATATATATATATATATATATATATAAACCATGGACGACACCTTTTCATTGATGGTTTTGAATGGCTAGATATTTGTTTCTACGTTTAGTTAACAATGTAGGGAACATGTCTTTTTTCATTAATCAACGTCCCGACGCGAGAAGTGCAGAAGGTTTTAGTTAGATATAGAAATGCCCAGTTGTAGCTTGTGAATTAGCATACGGTAGATTCATGGGATGAATGTTTCCAAATGTTTGAACGAGTCTCACAAGAAAGCCTTAAGGATTTTTATAGATACATCGTTACATATTATGGTCTAAGGTATTTTCCTAAGCCTACATTCAGTGACGTTTAGATAATATATATGCTTATTTCAAACATGTTCATGATTTTCCTAGAATACTTAGGAGTTTGGATTGTCTTTATTGGGAATGAGTTGGTTGTCCTACTGCATGGCATGAGCGATATATGCGGGTTGATAAGGGTTACCCGACGGTCATACTTGAACCAGTTGGATCACAAGATCTTTGGTTTTGACATGCCTTCTTTAGTCCTCCCGATCTAAACAATGTTATCAGCGTTTTGGGCATGTCACATATATTCGACAGCTTTTGTGACGGGCCTGTACCTTATTTTCCGTTTCAAGTAAACGAAGTGACATATAAATACATGTTTTATTGGGTAGATGATATATATCCTGAATATGTTTTGTTTGTGAAATCAATGACATATCCAAGTGATCTAAAATACATGAAATATAAAACAACTCAAGAAAAAGAAGAAAGGATGTCGAAAGAGCATTTAGAGCCCTCAAGAAGTGTTGACAAATACTAAGCAACCCGGCGCATCCCCGAGATAAGAAAAAACTTGCAGCTATTACGTATATGTGTATTATTTTACACAATATGAACTTAGAAGAAGAGGAAAAATCAATACGTAAGTATGTTGAAAATGAAAACGCCTCTTGATGTGTGCCACCAATAGAACCTGGTATCCCACCATACTTGCAAGTAAGAAGCGAGATATACAACAATTATAAACATCATGACCTTCACGATTTGGCGAAACATATATACCAAGTAAAGTCATATCGATCTCAATACGATTTAGCCGAACGATTCAAAAAGTTTTTCTGAATTGAAGGATTCGACTTATTTTAGTTGGACCGTAATTTTTAAATTTCATGTTATGTTTTTTAATTTTATTTTATGTTTTTTTAATGTAATGTTTTTAAATTTGAATGTTATGATCTTTTTAATTTAAATGTTATATATTTTTATTTTAAAAATAAAAAATATGGATGAAATGGAATGACAACCACACCCTAATAGGCTGAAGGGTGTGGTGCCGGAGGCACCTACCTCCACCTCAGCTTTTTCCCTCCAAAACTGAGTTCACCGCCGACAAGAGAAGGGCGAGGTGTGGTGCCGGAGGTTGTTGGCGGCAAGGGAGAAGAGAAAGACAGAGAGCTGAAAGACAGGGAGAAGAGAGAAAGAGAAGAGAGAGAACGCGGCAAGGATATGCCGCTGAAGCATGCCGCACCCGGGGGCCGGTGTTGCCACCGACATGCCTTGCCAAATCAGCTACCGCCGGCAAAAAACATTCCCACTCCCTTCAGCCTTAGAGACATGAAATGACATGTGCTTGAACCATGCTACGTGACGATGATGTAAACCCATATGGATGAAATGGAATGACAACCACACCCTATATATGGTGTGTGTGTGTGTGTTTTTTTTTATATTGATTTTGATAGCACGAGTAAATTGAAATGGTAGTTTCCCTCCAAGATGATGTAAACCCATAAAGAGGTGAGTTATTATTGACACAACTTAGCCTGCTCAATTTATAGTCGTAGGGTTCTTTGCCTACTTATTCTTTAACTTCAAAATTTTAATATTTTGAAAAGGTATCCAGATGTGAAATGATTAGGGTTTTGTTATTATTTATTAACATTTGATGGTATAGAGTTTTTAAAAAACTACGTGTAAAGTTTACTTCAAAACGTATTTCATTGATAGTGTTCATGAACCAAAAGTAGTTTCAATTTGAGGCTTGCCATCTCTTTTATTTTCATATAGTAAAGAAATAATCGCTACTATAATTAAGATGATTGTGATTCTATGAATGTATATTTAGCAATTATGTGATATTGCATGTATTTTTTTTAGAACGACAATCTAACCAACTTCTAGTCCTAAACTAATCTTAACACCATCTATGTCTCATACGATACTAGAATCCTCGACCTCAAGTAGGGAGGACAACACCTGATGCCGTTGGGCTACAAATCCTTTGGCATATTGTATGTATCTATATTATGAAAAGCATAATGACTTCTATGTAATAAATTCCTAGAATATTTATTAAGAATTGAATGAATGTGGGCTCATAAGTTAGGTGCACATAAAGGATCTCATTATCGATTGCTAATTTTAAATTATTAAATTACCATCTATTTTCATAAATTTAAATTAACACTAAAAATAAACCCTTAAAACATATAATTTGTATATTACATTAAAAGAAAAGCGGGAGAGGGGCATGCTTTCTTTAGCCTATTTATATTTAATGTTAATATTTATCCATAATCCGTCTGCTTTTTTCTGAATGGCCCATATTATTAAAAAAAAATACACGCTAGTTGTATGGAGTTTTGGAGGAAAAAAGTTACATGCAAAAACTTGGATAGCAATTTCACGAATTTTGATCCAGCGTGACTCCAATCAAGCTCTCCTCTCTCTCTCTCTCTCTCTCTCTCTCTCTCTCTCTCTCTCTCTCTCTCTCTCTCTCTCTCTCTCCTTTTTTTTTTTTTTTTTTTTTCTTTTTATGTCAGTTTAAAAATGTTTTTTCTATCTTTTGTATTTATGTTTTTCTTTCCATCTTCAGCTTTTTTTTTACATCAAACATTATTTTACCCTTTTTTTAAAAAGTTGTTTATATTTCTTTTGAACGGCAAGTTGTTTAGATAAGTTTGAGAATCACATGATGGAATGGTCTTCATCATCATCTTCATAGACCATTGGTTAAGAGAGCAACACGATTTTTTCTTGGATAATCGTAGAAGCAATCAGTTTCATTTTAATTGATGAAGCTGAAACTTCGCTTCCAAAAACAAAAATAATTATTTTAAACAGAAAAATACATAACAAAGTTTATTTAGATTTAGTGGAACATATTTATGTAAATTAGTCATCCAACGACAACAAGGATTAAATTTGTATTTTAATAATTATTTAGGTTTTATTTCAATCAGGATCGACGTAAATTATTATTATTTTTTTATATTTTGAGATCAAATTGATGATTTAATTAATATCAGTCTTATATTTATTATAACTTTATTTAATAACTTAAATGTTTCAAAATTAATAATATTATTTGTATTAGAATAAAACATGGATGAACAATAAAGATGGGTATACCACACAAAATTTTGAAATGAAAAATGGAGTAAGAGATGTTATGTGGCGTGATAATGAAAGATGAAATATGAGTATAACATATAGTCTAAACTACCAATCTTTGTCATATGTTTCCACCAAGTAAAATAACCAAGTAAAAATGTTTGAGTTGTATTTCATTCTTCCTTTTTATTGCTAATATATTCTGAAATGAACACCGATGAATATTTATACAAAAAGCTCAAATATTCGTAACTCGACATGGATGATAATTCATATATTTACACAAAAACTCAAATGTTCAGAACTTAACATGGATGAACATTTGTACATTTATATAAAAATAAATGTTCATAACTAAACATGGATGAATATTTTTTTAGTCCCTCTATCACAAGCTCTCTCCGTCGATAAATCTTTCTTCGATTCCGGCAACCAACATCAGCGGCAACCATGGGCTGTTGCATCTACATAATCGGCGGCAGCCATTTGAGTTTGTATTGATTTTGAATTTGATTTTGCGATATCTTTGGAATGCCATAAAGGAAGTTGATGATTTCAATCATTTTCTAAAAAGAAGAAAAACATTAATTATATATAACTGTAAAATGTCATATTTACCTTTCCAAATTCATTTTAGAGATAAAAATAATTTTACTTAAATCAAATAATCATATCCATTAATTAAATGATCAAATAACTTAAAACGTAGTTCTATAGTTGTAGGCTTAAAATTAGGTTTTATATTGGATATATATATATATATATATAAAATAGTCGATCGAATAAAGATTTTGTATTTATGACAAACTAGTAATGACAACGTTGTTGGAAATGGATTTACTGTATAAATGGCCATTTAAACATCAACAATTTTACATAAATATGCTTTCGTCGTCATCATTGCTAAGGCCTAAGAGGATATGAATCTGAATCTAGAGTTGTTGGAAATGGATTTACTGGAATTTGAAATGACCTAATCTGTCATTGGAGAAGAAACAAATTGTTCTTAATAAAAATCAAATCTGAAGAAAATCTTTTGGTGCAGTAGGCAATGGATACTGATATGGATGAATATATTGATTCTCATTTGATATTTTAGAGAGAGAAAGTTATAAATTACAGAGAGAGAGAAAGAATAATATGAATAAGATGTGTGGGGGACTGCATCGAATCGAGAGCAACCAAAAGAAGATCACGAAATATCTGTGACCCTGCATCTGATTTCCTCTCTCTCAATTCTTCCATTTCTCTCTCTACACGTATAGATGCACCTATATATCTATGCGTCTCGATGGTCTTCATGCTCATAACGCTGCATCATTCATTTAAATTTGAAACTCATTTTCTTTGGAAGGATATTTCATTTCATTCTCATCATCGTCAATGGAGTGTTACCAAGAAGACGTACCTCATGTTCTAGCTGTTGATGATAATCTCATTGATCGTAAACTCGTTGAAAAATTGCTCAAAAGTTCTTCCTGCAGAGGTAAATCACAAACATTATTTCGATTATTGCTCATAGTTCACCGAATCATGCATCTTACATACATTTGCTTCTTCTTGTTGTTGTTTACCAGTGACTACGGCAGAAAATGGGATGCGAGCGTTGGAGTATTTAGGGTTAAGAGAGACTCATCAGCAAAGTAATTTTAGCGGCAATGTAAGTTCCAAATAATGTATCCATGTATTCCATTTTTCAAGTCTTTTTGTTTTCAAATTTCATCATTGTTCCTTACTGCTTCTTTAGTTTCCTTTTTAAGTGTCAATTAAGCTACGCTTAGAAAAAATCATAGAATTTTGCGTTGTCGAACCTGTTATTTTTCATGAAACATGAAAGTTTAGTGATTTTCTTTTGGTGAAGTAATGTTGTGTACTTGGTTCTAAAGAATTGCAAACTTACGGACTAAAATTGAAACTATTAAAATTTGCAGGGTTCAAAAGTAAATATGATAATTACAGATTATTGCATGCCAGGAATGTCTGGGTATGAGCTTCTTCAGAAAATCAAGGTGAATCTTTATAATTATTGTTATCGATCTTTTTTAAGAATATGTTACTTTTGTCCTAGATACAACTTATTTAAATGCTAGATTTTTTAAAATCTTATTTTAAAAAAGTAACAAGAATGTTTATAATAAATTAAATGATTTAAATATATATATCCAAGCATAGCCCTAGAAAAACATATTCAGATGTTTTTACGGATAAGCAAATGATCAATAATTATTAATTACCATATAAGCGTAGATATTCTTTCTGGAAAGCTGGATCACAAGTACCAAATATATTTTAGAAAGAATATTCAGAATTTCTTTACAATCATTTCTATGATTAATTTGCTATTGGAAACTTTATGAAATTCTTTCTGGAAATAAAGGTTTTGTAACATTTCACATTTTATTGTTTGACGGAATTATTTGGCAATTGCAATCAGGAATCATCGATCTTGAAGGAAGTTCCTGTGATCATCATGTCATCTGAGAATATCCCAACACGAATCAATGAGTAAGTTCTTTGTCTTTGGTAAACTAATATTTATTTGTTATTAAAATTCGGATATTTATGACGTATTTAAATTTTGAACGAATCAGATGCTTGGAAATGGGGGCAGAAATGTTCATGTTGAAGCCGTTGAAGTTATCCGATGTGAAGAAGTTGAGACATCAATTAACAAATGTGGAAGGTGACAAGCGTTGATTACAATCACTTATGTTGATTAGTATTAGTGATTTTCGTCTTTGTTTGACGGGTTCATGAAAAATAGAAGGGTTAATTTTGCTTTTTGTATGATTACGTTTGTTGAACTAGTTGGATTTTTGTAGCCTGTTAATTCACTTTGTTTGTTTCGACACAATTAGCCCTCTTATTTAGAAATCAATTAAACCAAAAGTCGACCAAATTGATTAGTTTTTCCAATTATGTACATATATTCCCAATGCACATGGATGTGGTCCGAAAATTATTTGGGATCAAGCTAGCTTTATACAAATTACATTTCGTGCCACCTAACTTGTATTACTTCATAGTTTAAGTCCTCTTAGTTATAGTTGTCAACTCGTGACTCGAAATGTAATTTTTTTTACTCTTGACTCGACTCGTAAGAGTCATGATATTAAAGAAATTATATAGAAATATATAATACACATATAAAGATATAATATTTATTGAATGATAGTGCATATAACTCTCTTTAAATTATCCAAAATTGATAATATATTAAACTGAGAATAGCGTCATCAAATAATGTTATATATATATATGTAGAGAAATATCTACTTTATTAGTTATTACCCGCTGGAAAACAATATTATCTGCTGGAAAACAAGATTACCCACAGGTTATTTGACTCGTCCGAGTCACGAGTTGACTCGACTCGGTAAGAGTCGACTCGTGACTCGTATTTTTTCTACCGAGTCACAACAATTTCGAGTCATACTACCGAGTCGGTTCGTTTAGGGTTTAAAATGACTCGACTCGTAAGATCGACTCGTGACTCGTATGAGTTTAACAACTATGCTCTTAGTCCTCATATAAATTCTATATAATTACCTTAGATAACCTGATGATACTACATTCCCCATTCATGACAACAATAATAATCTGTTGTTAAACATGCAAAACTCGTTACTAAGTATCATTTTCAATGCAGTTAGCAATGACCATTGGCCGTTGATGATAAGGCCAATACTAAATTAAAATTAGCAATGACCATTGGCCGTTGATGATAAGGCCAATACTAAATTAATTGCTTCTAAAAACGAAAATTTTAGGTTGTTACTAAATTGAAAATTAGATTGAGTTGTCAATAATTTAACAAATTAGCTGCAACATGTTATATATCGACATTTTAAAGCATCTGATTACGAAAATAATCTTCAATGCTAATTAGCTATGATTATTGTATTGTCATTAATATACTAGGTAGTTGGAAATAAGTAGTAAATGGAATTTAGACTATTCGTAAACATGAGTCACAAGATGTGGAGTGCATACTCGTACGTGCAAGTTTGAACCTTAACTCTAGTAGTAGGGGTCGACCCCCACCCCAAATTGTGGCAATCGTACTGAAGGTAATTAATGAAATGTAGCTATTGAAATATTTTATGAAAGCGTATCTTTTGCGGTCCTAATTTGGCTGCCCGAAAAACAACTTTAACATATATCTGGATTGCAACCTCAGATGGTAATAGCAAATCTCGCTCCAAGTATATTTTTATTTCAGAATTTTCTAGTTTACAAATTGACTAGACTTGTTTTTCCATTTTAGCTCCTGGTCTATCTTGGTGAGAAGGAACGATTATCAACTTGGGTCGATTGGTGAAAGCATAATATAATCGCTTTTGAAGTAAGATCTACATGATAACCTCATTTATGAATTGATGGTCATGAAGGCAACTTGGTTATGAACCAATGAATGTACAAATTATCCATAGACTATTTTTGTTCGTGCTTTAATGGTTCCAACCATGTAATGCGATTGAATTGCATGTCTATGTGGACGAAATTGTGGTGATTAGTCACATTTATGGTCATAGTACGTTGATTTAATGACGAGAAGATGTTTACTTTAAAAACTTAACATCAGATATGTGACAATTGATATTTAAAAAATGGTTATGGTTAAAATAGAAAACTTGGAAGCAGGTTCCATTGTTGGTATGCTGGAAAATAAAAGTGACGTGTTAGTTGGCTTTGTAAGTTTAAATACACAACAGATCATTCTAAGATGACTAGTACAATAATTAGAGTAAAAAAAAAAGGTTATATTTTTATTAAAACTAAAATTTCAATAAACATATAACCAAATTGGTGTTAAGGGTTAGAATTGACACATATAATGGCCATACATATCTTAAGATGTAAAGTTGTTACCTAAATGATAAATGTTTAGACGTTTACATCCAAGCCAATGTGTGGAGTTGGAATTGAAACCAAAATGCATGCCCAAGACCTTACTTACTTTCAACCATTAACTTTCCCATAAAACCAAATTCAGACAAATTACTAAACTACATCTTCTTCCAAGTTAAGATTGGAATATCAACATTTAACTGTTTACAAGTTGTTTTTAAATTAGTATTAGTGTTTTCCCTAACATATATGTCGAATGTATTAGCTATAATAAATATAGAAATTAAATAAGTTACGTAATACATATCAGAGAAGTAATTACTACTATATCCTGCACATCGAAAACCTAACACTAATACCCAACAAACAAATCAGCACAAAGTAAAAGAAAAAACCTAATAGAAAGTGCAAACACATGGGAGGAAATAAAAACAGCCTACTTGGGAACGAATAACTTTTAATAAAAGCTATTCATCTCCAAGCTATAATGAATAACTCTCTGTTCACTTTTCTATGAATTATAATATAACAATATGGTCGGTTTCTTAAGCATCATATCCTAGACATCGAGACTTACTAGAATGCTTCTGGGCTTTCTGTCTCAGTGTTTCGTGTTAATCATGTAGATAATCCGATCGGAAGAGGAAAATCGTGGTTATTTGGAAATCCTCTCTAATCGTCATGATAACATCTTGCAATTCATAGATGTTAACTCCTATATCGATGTTAGAGAAATTAATCTTTATAAATTGTTTGTTAGTCTCCTTTTACAACATTAAGACAACATTAAGGATTAAGGATTTAATTAAACTCTTCCAACTTATTGTTATCCTCTATTTTTTCTTTTCTCTCGTCACAAAATAAAAACAACGCACGACTAATGAAGGAATTATAAAAATAATGCCCCGTGAGATAAAATAAGTCTCATGAGTTGATATAAAGCATTTGCGAGTTACGTGATCTACATAAATTGTAAAGTGTTTGGCAACGTTATGCCTTCTTTATTTACCTCATCATGTATGAAAATGTAAAATTCATATAGAACTTGCATAGCTACCACTCGGGGATGGTGAAAACAACGCAATGTGTTTGATTGCTAAAATTTATCAAAATTTGAACCTACTCAGATCGAATATATCTAATGTATCATTGTTTCATCTTAATCGTTCGCTTTTTCTAAAACCATTTTGTTTGAAAAATATATAAAGAATGAAAAGAGATCATCCAATATAGCTCCAATTGTTCCATCAACTCAATACAGATAGTCAAAACATTTAATGTTCATTGAATACTTGTAAGTCGGTTCTTAACCAAGTCTTTGATACAGATCATATAAAGCGGAATTGTTTTGGGTTAATAATCTACTGTGAATGATTTCATCGGCATAGATACAAATATATATAGAATACATGTGAACATGGCCATGTGTCACGGATTCAAGCTCTGCGTTCCTTGCTCATGCGCGTCCCAAGTCAGCCATAAAACCTCAACCAAGCAATCTAGCTTGAACCATTTCGATACTTCTAACCCGTGGGAGTGGATATGAGCAACAACCAAGGTGAGCAACGAGGCCTTATCTAATGCAGTGTGTTTTGGAGAATTCATGCAAATTCGTTTAGGATAAGAATTATAGCACATATGGTTTGAATGTTGATATGGGTGAGTTACAAGGGATTTTAATATAAGACATATGTGAAGCCTAAAATCGTCTCTCCAAAAGAGCTCATATGGAGAAAAGATAGACACCAACAAATATAGACACTTAAAAACCCGTGTTGCACCAATATGAGGCACATCGATACTTTCCTTCTGAGACGAAGGCTTGATGATGACATACAAAGACATGTTCATTAAGCCATAAGGGTATATATATATATATATATATATATATATATATATATATATATATATATATATATATATATATATATATAAAGTTCAAGATTGTCTCTCCAAAAGAGCTCTTACAGAGAAAATAGATACCAACATATATAGATATTTATAAAACCATATCATATAAATATGAGATATACTAACACTAGCTCATGATCAATTAAGAAACAGAAATAGGGAGAAAGAATGTAGGCAAAGGGGGAAATTGTGGTTGTTGAAAGCAACTGGCGGCAACTCTGAATGCAAAAGAAAGGTTGTCAACGCTAGTTTTAAATGAGAAGATTTGTGTGGGTAATTTAACAGATAATAATAATCAAACAATAAATATAACAAATAATAATAATAATAACAATAAATTGATACAAAACTAACACGTAGGTAAAATTACTTCTTTAAAATATTTTATGACTGCAGAATCTTGGTTGATCTTAACTTGTGTACGTGAATATGTTTACAAAGGTTTTTGTTGTTTCATTTGTTGAAATTGTAATTTCAAAACATGGTAATCTGTATTACTTTTAGTATGTACCTTTGAATGAGACATGATATGTGTAAAAGATATACATAAATGGTATTTTCGTGATGATTTTTTGTAATGATTCATACATGCTTGTGATTATTTATGAATACTATAAACTCCGTTATTCGGTAATAAGAGATTTGAACAAATATATTTTGAGACGCTGAGAATATACATTAACTAGACGAATGCCTGTGCGTTGCGCAGAGAAAAAAATTAGTTAGAATATAAACAAATACATGTTTTTTTATCTCAAATTAAAAAATTATATAGAAAAATATTTTCATTATTTTTAATTATATGATAATACATACATGTGTCATAAATTTGGAAGACAACGAATTTTAATAATTTTAATGAATAAATACAATGTATCAAATAAAAATCAAATTAATATGGTTTAAGATAAAGAGTTATCTCAAACCACATAAGTTTGGTAGTCTACCAACAGTTTATGCTTGGATAAAGTTTTTGTAAAATTTCAAATTTAATTTTACTTTTATATATTTTAAAATCAATTTAAAGATTGTGTATTTGGTCATGTTTTAACTTCAAATATTTAATTTAAATTAATAATATGCTATTTTCTAAATAATGGAAGTAAATTAATTGTATTATATAAGAGAAATATAAAATGTCATATGTGTATGTGAAACAATGTGAGATAAAAAAAAAACCTCAAATTGATGTGGTAAAAGATAAATCATTTATCTTGAACCATATTGAATTGAATGACTTCATTTATAATAAAAAATAAATATAGTTAGAATACTCAAAGTATATTTCTTGAATGACCTTTGAGAAAATTAGAAATCGTCATTTTTTTACCAATGATATTGCGTAATAAATAAAAGTTCAAAATTGCATTATTCAAGTTCAAAATTGCATTATTCAACACAATGCATGCGATTTTGTGCAACTTGATGAACGAATCCATATCTCATCTTAGATTGACTTGCTAAATATTTAAAGCTCATCTTCATTATAAAATAATAAAATTTTAACTATATATTTCCTTGAACTTTACTATTTGGAAATATTTCAAGCAATAAAAAAATATATAATGATCTATATAATTATTTTAATTTGAGGGAGACCTTTATTTATAGAATAAAAATGCTTCTTGGGTTGGTTTATCATGACGATGTGGGATCAAAATTTTCTTCATAATGTGTTATTTTATGTCATTTTCTTATCCCACATCGCTTAAGAACACAAATGAAGAGAAATCAAAATCTATAAGTAAAGAGACTAATATATTTCTCATCTCACATAGCTTAAGATACAAATTTCAAGGGAAAGAAAACATCTATAAGTAGAGTGGCTAAAATCATTTCCCTAATATCTTTGTTCTTTTGTGTTTTTGATTATAACCAAATTAGGAACCGGTTGCAACATTCCAGGAACCTTTGGTTTCAGTTTTAAGACCATTTTCCTAAAATTTCGACGGGTACTCACCGATATCCACTATAATACGATTTTTTCTAATAAATTCAAATTAATGTGGTATATGATAAAAATTGATTAAATAACATCTATGATAATATTTATATAAACAAATTTTTTTGAACTTTAAACGATTACCTTTTAGAAGTTTCATGTGCATAAATCTTATGAAAGCAAAATAAAATGTTTAAAACATAATCATCACACATTGAACTGTGGCACATGACTTACTATGAACTTGCAACTCAATTGATTTTTAATAGTTTTTAACTCTTTTAAATATTCATCTTTTAGTTTAAATGATTTTGGAAGTTAAAACAAAATAGGATAATGGTTGAAACTTTGAGATAAAAACACTAATTAACAATAGACTTTGACAACAATGATACACTAAAGATTGATAAGAGAACCTAAAAAGTGGTACCATATAAGGGAAAATTAAAGGTTATATATGTGCAATACAACATTGTTGTCACTATTTTACGACATACTTTAAATGTGTAACCTAGCAAGTTTTCAAAATTTTTTTTTTGCAATATTCATCTTCATTTTGAGTTTTAATATTTTTGGAAACTAAAATCTATAAATAGAAGCCTTTATCACTTTGAGAAAACAGGTTTGTACGATAATATGATATTTAATTAATATTAGACTTTGAAAGTCATATTATGATGAATATTAATGTTAAATCTTGTTTTGAATAATCTCATTTATAATAGATGGTTAAAAGGTTAACAATTGGAAATTTGTATTTATATACATATTGGTGAATTAAAAAATGTTTACACCGGTGTCACTTTTTACAAACGACGTACTATAAACTTCCAACCTAGTCAAGTTTTTAAAAGTTTTAAGTAATTTTAAAATCTCTACGTATATACATCTTGGTGAATCGGAAAATGTTTACACCGGTGTCACTTTTTAAAAACGACATACTATAACTTTCAACCTAGTCAAAATTTTAAATGTTTTAGTAATTTTAATTTTAATTTTTGAGTTTCAATACTTTTTATAGATGAAACTAAATAGTAAATTTTTTTAAAACTTGCGATAAAAGCATGTTTTATGATAAAATGATCACTAACTAATAATAGACTTGAAAGATCAAGTTTGATGGAGAAAGGAAGCAAATGCATTGTATTATATAAGAGAAAGATAAATGACCATATATATATGTGAAGCAACGTGGGATAAAGAAAAAAACTTCAAATTAAAAAGGAAGTTGAAAAGTTGGGGGTTTTAAATGAATGTGGTGATAGGAAAAATGCTTCTATTATAAGATACTAGACGAATGCCCGCGCGTTGCGCAGGTTAAAACTGTATGTTGAAAATCGTAGCAAATATAAAAAAAAATATAAGAGTTTCAACTTTTATTAGCTACTTAATTGATTAACATTTTTTTTGTAAAAACTTTTCAACTAACAATTACTTTATAATTAACAATCACACCATAAGTATAAAGTAACTGAAAATGTTAAAATTGTTTTTAATAATTAAAAAAATTAAAAATTCAAATGAATGTGGTAAATGATAGATAATTTATCTATTGTTTTAGATAGAAATTTTAAGAGTTAATTATGAGTTTCAACTTTTATTAGCTATTTAATTGATTAACTTACCTTTTTATAAAAATTATTCAACTTCTCATCACTTAACAATCAATAATCACACCATGACTATGAACTATTGAAAAGTTCATGTAAATATATAATAATTCAAAATTGAATAGCCGAAAGTCAAAACAATTAATCAATTAATTACATTACTTAAGTAAATAATATAGGTTAATTATTAGATCTCATTATTTACTATATAGTTGAAAGTCGAAAAGTTTAAGCAATTAAATAAGTTTCATGCGTTTTTTTATAATTTTCCTAAACATCGTTTTAACTATAAATACTAAAATAATATATATATATATATATATATATATATATATATATATATATATATATATATATATATATATATATATATATATATATATATATATATATATATATATAAGTAACTATTTATGTATCAAGTTCTTTCAAAATAATAAACAATCAAGTATATAAATAAGATTTTATTTTGAATTCACAAACATAAAACATGATAATAAAATTTAAAAGCTTGTATTATAAGAAGAGGTATACTATTATAATTGATAAATTAAGAATACAAAAAATCTCAATAAAAATCCAAATCATCAACTAATTATATAAGTTTGAGTTCTAGTTACAAAATAAACATAAAACGTGATGAAACAGAATAATCTCATTGTGAAATTTGTTTCATACTCTCACGTTTTTTCGTCGATAATGTTGTATGATCGTTTTTAATCTATTAGACATAACAAAAAACCATTAAGTTAATATAGTAATATATAACAAAATTACAAATTCAAAACTCTAACAACGTAACATGGCTCGAAATATAGCAAAAAATATCAAACCAACACAAAAACCTTCTCATTATGAAATTTGTTTCATACTCTCACGTTACATTCGTCGATAATGTTGTATGATCGTTTTTAATCTATAAAACATAACAAAAAACCATTAAGTTACCATAGTAATATATAACAAACTTACAAATTTAAAACTTTAACATCGTAGCATGGCTCGAAACATAACAAAAAAAATACTCAAACCAACATAAAAATCTTTAAGCATTTGTATTCTTCTTTCTAGATGTTCTCTCTCACTTTATATGTGATTTGTATTTCTATGTTAATCAAAAGATTCATCTCTTTTATAGTAAACAAAAAAACTATTCAACTACAATTCATTTAATATTCATAAATTTTTTCATATTAGTTTAAATACTTGGTAATTATAAGGCATAAGTTAAAAACTCTTGAATGTTTTTCATTAATTAATTGAAAAATGAAGAGTTGTTGATGTTTCAAATGAATATGGTGCAAGAATGAGACATATCTTGAACCATATTCATAATAGCCTCCTTTATAAGTTTTATATAGATAGATATAGATATAGATATAGATATAGATATAAATATAGATAGCAATATCATGAACATGGACTACAAGATTCATGTGAACAAGGGCTACACAACTTGGCAATAAACATGGACACAACTTGGCTATAAACATGGCTGATGACTATACGTATGATGTACATTAATAGCAAGCTCATATTTTTAAGAAATGTATCAGCGTAAAGCCGAACTTTATGATAAAAGATAAAATGACTATGCAAAATATATCACACCGAACATGGTCATGTTAGGGAACAACTCTCTAAAATTACAAGGACTAGACAAGCACCAAAAAGCATAGCCTGGAGGTGAAACTAAATTAAAATATACGTCATCCATTTGTTAATTACATCTTTTTGATTTATCCAAAATAACTTTTCTAACCAGCCACGATGTTATTTTTATAAGGAATAAGTGATACGTCCAAAATCATCAACTTTTGTACACCATACCGCACTTGAGTAGTCGTATATTCTGCCTCAACACTTTTAGTTCTATTACAATCTTTTAGCCCCAACTAAAATTATTGCTTTTTTCACATGCATTGATACCAAACGGAAACCATCGTTTAAAAGTCAACTACATGATAAGATTAGGTCGGTCGCATAACCACTGGATAGAAAGATCCGATTACATACACAATGGATAAAAAATTACCCATAAACCATCCATGCTACAAATCTAAACACAACAACATCGAAAAACCTAAAACAAAGCAAATGACCGTTAAACAAACACGAACACCATGATCTTCGGGGATCAACAGTCTACTAGTAACGCCGATGAGGAGGAGGCGGATAATGACGATCTAGTCCGAAGCAATGGAGGATAGGGTAACAGAGACAAGAGACGCAACTCCCAAGCAGAGAGGTGACCATTAAGCAAGGGAAACAGCAAAGTGAAATCAACGAGTTATCATGTGGACCATCATGGTGAACATGACGAGGAGGAGGCGGCGGCGGCGGATAATGATGAGGAGGTGGTGGGGGATGATGAGGAGGACCGTGGGGGCGCATCTTTCAGAACCTGTTCTTGATCGTCTTCGCTGAATCTGAATTTAAATTTTGAACAGAAATAGAAAGGACCAATTAATGTCAATAGATGGAAATTCAATAAGGAAAGTCGATCCTCTATTCTAACCTTCAATGTCTGTATCAAAATTTAAACTAAGCAAAAACAAAAATTATTAGCATCAATCTAAATCTATGTCAGTCGAATAGGAAACTCAACCCTCTTCTAACACATGCAATGGCAGAATCTGAAGTATAAATCCCCCACTACAATTTATGTATGTCGGTTACAAAAATTCCAAGATATTCAGTCGAAGAGGGAGTTAATTCTCTTCTCTAACCCTCGAAGACTGAATCAGAACTGGAATTAACAAATTGTGAAACGAAGCGACCGCCTAATAATCAAACTCACGATCATCCATTTGCGTACCTAATTTATGGTATATTGCATAAACATGTAAAAATGTTCTAATAATGGCTGTGAAGAACTTACCAACGTGGTAGATTTTAGCAGAAGTTGGGAATTGGTAGATCTGCAGTGTGTGCTTGACTTGGGTGCAAGTGAACGGAGATGTAGGGTCTAAAACTTAAAGGGGAAGCAAAAGTTAAGACGTGACGGATCGGATGATCATCAGGACCGTCTGAAAGTGGATTCAAATTTCATACGTGGCGTTAATATCTGCCGTTGCTGGTTTCTCATCAGCCACACGTGTTCGTTAGGTACAAGGATTGAGTTAAGAGCATCTTTCAAAAAAAAAATTATATGAAAAAGCTTTATAAACAAAAACCTTCCACTATGGTTGTTAAAGCTTTTTTAATTGAAAAAGCTCTAAAAAAAGCTTTGAAAAAGCACCATAGTGGATGCTCTAACAACTTTGTCTACCTACTCCCTAAAACAATATACATCTTCTCTGGTTGACTTTTTTACTCTAAAATGTTAAAATTTTTATTTGTCTTAAGGTGCTTCAACTTAGATTTTAATTTCAACAAGCGATTAGGGTACGGCGACTCACGGCGAGCGAGGAAGATGACGTGTCGACCGACGGCGAAGAGGGAGGAGGAAGAAATCGGACGGAAGGCAACCTTTTAGGACCACCGGATGCTGCCGGAAAGCTTCATCTTGCGGTCCATAATCGGAATTCTTTGTGGCGGTGTAGAAGCGGTGTGAGAGAGAGAGAGACTCTCAAGAGAATCCGTGATCCAATATAGATGAAAGAGAAAGAGAGAGATATAATTGGTATTTATTTTGATTTTACAAATGTTACATAAAAAAACGTAGCCTCATAACTCAAAAAAAACGTTCAAATAGGAAACCAAATCACGGGAACAAACGTACAACCAAACCCAAAAAAACACGCAAATTAAATAGATAGATAATTCATGTAAGAAGTAACAAATCAAATTATTGAATGCATTCTTTTATAGTTTAATCAATAAAATGATTTAAGATTTCTGGGGTTTCAGAAATTGAAAAAGGGATGGCCTCGCTGCAGAAACAAGTGGTGACTTTTCTCAAATTACATCGCAATCTCACAAAAACTGAGATTAGTCTTAAAAAATATAACATTGTAAAAATAGATGATCATTTTACTATATTTGATGAAAAATCAAAATGAGGTCGTTTTGCAAGAGGATCATATCCATTTCAGTCACGTTTTATGAGTAGGACTAAGGAATGTGAGATTGTCGTTCCAAAAAATGAAACTTTCAATCAGTGATATAAAATACTTAAGGTTTTATAACTCGAAAATTAGAGGAAAAAATGTGCAAGGATACAAATTAATTTCAACAAATATACAACTATTCAACCTAAAAGGTCAAATAAATGTGAAGTGTAAAGTTTTAAAATTCAAAACTTCTGAGTAGAAGCGGCGCGGTTTATCCTCTGAGCACCCAATTTTGGAACATTGGGTTTAGACCCTCGACCTCGGGTAGCTGCTAATGGCCTGGCCCTGGTGGTTGGTGCAGGCGCTGCAATAGCAGCCCATGGATCATCCTCATCAACAGAGGGCCCACTGGCTTTCACATTTGAAGACCTCCCACCCAGTTTTGGGGCAGGGGCAGGGGCAGGGGCAGGGGCAGCAATTGAACCCCACAACTCATCATCTGGTTCATCTTTGCTCACATGCGAGGTAGATTTCGGCCGAGGAATTGAACCTAAAACAAACAAATAAAATTTAAAATTTAAAACTCGAGGATACATAGATTTATCAAAAACTTTGTAAAATGTCTAATACCTTGTGGTTTTATGTGTATGACGGGCCGTTTTTGAGCTGCCTCGATGTTTGCAAGGGCAGGTGGCGGTTTTTCGTCTTCTAGTGGCAACATATCGTCCCACCCGTCTTTCTCGCTCTCTTGAATGTCATGAATTCCATTCTCGAGCTCACCCCAGCCGTCAGTTGAGGTAGGTGATGCGGGTGCAGCCACGTCAGCATCTGAACTTGTAGTTCGGACTAGTGGTGTGCTCGGGGTATGTGATACTATTACTGTCATTATAGATATCTGGTAAGCATTTTTATTGATAACCGTTTTGAGGGAATGTCCCAGTTGTCAGATGTTACCTGAGCTGGCATTGGGGACGGCAGAAACAAGAGGTGACGTGGATTTTGGAGGCGCTTGTGTGGCCGTTTCAGAGGGTTTGCCTTTTGTTGTCAAAGAGCTCATTGCCCATCTGTATTATAATTTCATTTTCATGTTGAATTTGAGTGGCAAAGGCTACTCTTTTAAAAAAAGATTATTAATTACAAATAATAATATATTGCAAAATAGGCATACCCGAGTATACTTGCGTTTCCTGGAAGTGATGAAATTGAGGAACCAGTAGCCTCGGTGCTATCCCCATCCCTGACATATGTCTACAAAAACATTTGGAACACGTCCTTCAATAATATATAAAAAGTACTTTCATTAAGCAAGACCGATAATATATTATATTTCATCACATGCAAACATCCAATGGTATTGAAATCCAGAGAGAAACCCCAATTTCATGGGTTCAAACCTCATATGAGGCATAAATATCATGTTCCATCAAACAAAACACACACACACACACAAACCTTTTCATGAAACTGCTTGACTATCTGCAAAAACTGTTCAACTGCTTGAAAGGCCTTTGATCGAACATCACTGCAGAAAAATGAAAAAAAGTAAATTTGTAATTTCAGAGCACATGTTTACGCTACAATGAGTGTTTCTAAGAAGCATCATGATAAGCATGATGAGCAAATACAGCTACAAATGATAACTGACATAGTATAAGAAAGTAAGAAACAATATAACACAGCATATGTGGATGAATGAAAGATGACCAATAAGGGCATTTAACATAATTCAGAATTCATATTGATGGCAACCAATAATCAAATCAGATTACCAAATAAGAAAAAAAAACCAACTAAAGTAAGGGGTAATAACCTGTCAGGATCAATAGTAAGTACAACAACATTGGGCAGTATACGAGCTGCTATCTCTTGGGGTTCATAATAAGAGCTGGTGGCAGAGAGAGCCATAATACCTGCCACACCACAACTTATGCTCAGTTTTACAAGTAAGGAAAATAATAATTTTCTAAAAGAAAAACAAACATCATTGATTAAATATGTAATCAGAAGAATTAGAAATTTAAAGTAAATGGTTTCACCTGCTCCTCGGGCTGGAGGAAATGTATCACGCAAAGCACGAACAGTGAATGCATTAATCAGTACTCTCTTGCGTGTCTGCAATGAGCCATAAATAAAGATGTTATTATTTATTATCAGAAAAAAAAAAAAAAAGAGCAGATGGGTTTTACTAACCCCGTCATTAAGGTGGCTAGCAATATTCCCAAGTAGTATTGTGGTATTTGTTCTGATTGCTGGTTCCTCATCCACCTGCATTGGTCATGAAAATAAGCTTCCGAGTCAACAAAAATTATAATTTACAGTTGTAAAGAGAAAAAAAAATATGTAACGAGAATGCTAATAAATATCAGGATGGAGGTAATATGTTACCTGGAGCTTTGAAAGATATTTCAGTAGTGACCCAGACAAAGTACGTTGGGACAACTGCAAGTTCAGGGTAAGAAAAGAGATTATGTTACATAAGAAAATAACAAAAAGCTACATAAGATGATAAATAATATATTTACTACATAATAAAGATACCTTTGGAGCAAGAACAAGCATGGATTTAAGAGTCAACTCACGCAGAAAGGCAGATGTGTCCGAAAAACCAGTAGCAACATGCGGGTACACCTAATCATACACATCACCAGACATTCATAAAGAAGGAAAAAAGAGGTGAGACCAATCAGTGAATAATGCGATTCTTACTTGCTCATCCACAATTTGGGCTGAAAATGACTCCCCGTATTGATCGATATGTTGAAGGAGACCAACTCTAATAGCTCGGTCATTTGAAGCAAAAAGTTTCACAATTGTTGGTAGGACCTATATTAATAACCAAAATCCAAATCAATAAGCAGAAAGGAGACCAACATTATAACTCAAAGTGTAACTGATAATGACCTTTTTGTTAAATTCCTCTGGTGAAAGCCAAGCACCCATTTTCAAAAATGCAGTCAAAGCAGGTGCAGTAGCTGAACCAAACTCTAATGCAGAAGCTAGCAAAGGAAGAAACTGCAAATCCATGTAACAGAAACTTTAGGTTCACAATTTGATTGCAATATTAAAAAAGATTAATAATATACCTTCTTGAGAACGATTTCACGAGGCAACTGCTCTGCTAGAGTTGGAAGTTTCCGGAAGAACGTGTCCTTCTCGACACTGTCTTTTAAGTTAAGTATTTCCATAAAATGAATGGTGTCCACCAATTTGTTCTGGAAGTACTCTGTTATAACAAGTTTTGGATAGTTTTAGCATTAAACCCTATAGGCAATATGTAAAATATTGTAAAAAAATATTGAATTGAGTGTTGGGACAAACCACAGTTCTCAACAAGCTTTGATGAATTCAACCTGCGAGAAGGCATAGAACTTAAGAGCCGCTGATAATCTGGAAGTAGAGACTGTGAGACAGGAAATAGACAGACCCAGATGAAAATGAATATTCAAATGCTCAAAATCTTATAAACTGCCAACATTTTACTATATTAATTAAAAACTACATTTCACAGAAACAAACAAATTTCTGAGAGGCATGAATATGATGACCACCTTTGGTATCGAAGCTGTATTTCGTAGCTCCTCTGTCTTGCTCAGTTTCAAACCCGCAAAAATCTCATAAATGAGACAGCCTGGCAATAACTTTATAAGTATACAAGATTACAAGAAACAGTCATTTTTTTTGTTTTTAAAATTATAAAAGGTTTACCTAAACCCCAAGAATCAATAGCCCATGGTGGAGATTTCCTGATTGTTGCCCAATCTGCTTTTGCCAGCTCCATTGGTTTGTATTGTGTACCAACAAGCCATTCGTATTGCTGGATTAATAAATGAATTTAAGAAGCCAGATTCCATCAAAAAGATGCATACGCATTTGACATTGTTGCTATGTTTAATAAAAATTGATGGCATACCAGCATTGGTCCTGTAGAGAGTTCATTACTGCCATCAAACTCAGAAAGAACATCAAAAGCATGCAACTTCCAGTCCAAAGTCGGAGTAACCACCACACTTTCCAAACAAACATTACCATGCACCTGAATCAAACACAAAAATATCATCAAAAGCATGCAACTGGATGGCATATTCTTTTAGCATTTTTGAGGTTTTAACAACACATTTATGTCACCAAAACATACATAATTAGCTTCTGTTGACTACAGTGATAATACTTACAAGTTTGCAATCATTATTAAGGAAGCTCACAGCTTTTGCTATGCGATGAAGACCCCAAGCATAATACTCATTCCTGGTGTAAAAAAACAGTATAAAATTACAGATTTACTTTGACTTGAGAACAAGCATAAAATTTATAGAATAAAGAATCCAGTTAAAAAAAATGAGCCTGTGTACCTTTGTGTACCTTCCAATCCTAATTCCTTGATCTTTTCTGCCAGTGGCATAACAGGTTCAGTGACAATATAAATAACAACCTTTGTGGATGATCCATCAGATATTTCGGCTTCAGTACTATGAAGAAATGACAATATATTTGGATGCCTAACCTGAAATTACAAATTACAGAAATTATGTTTTGACAGTTGACTCAACAGAAATAAATACAAGATGATCGCATACGATGTTCATGGTTATTGGTTTTCCATGAGCCTATTTATATAATGAGTGCACAAAACTCAGAAGTGATGTTAATGATAAAAATTGCAAAAAAAAAAAAAATTCATAAATTCAAGTTGTGACAAGTAACTTACTGTTCGAAGCCTCTTGACACCATTGCGGCCAGCAGCTAAATGTCCATCATTAGCATTGCTTCCTGTAAGAGAAAATATTGATACTGGGGATCCATCGTCCTATAAAAACAAGAAATTATGTAAAATATCATAAAAAATGTGATTTCAAGTCTAGCTACAAGATTAGAGATTGCAGGCTACAAAGATGTCTGATAAAATTAGTTGAGCATATGTTGTTTGGTGATTGAAATTAGTAGAATGCCCAAATAAACAGAAAGGTTTTTTTGTTGGTATTTAGTAAAGTCGCATAACAATTAATGAGACAAGACAGTGTTATTTTGAGTAATGAAAGTGTACTTTGGCCTAAACAGCATTAAAATGCTTATCTCCTGTATTCAACTACACACTTTACTTAAATAAGTTCAATACAACCTAAAGTGATTTTGGGATTCATTCAAAAGAGCATTCATGATAGATGATTTAGAATAGTAAGTCTCTAATTGATTATAGGAACAACAAATATGTACTCAGTCAACTAAAACAATTATCAGAACCAACACAAACAGATTGCACATATTGCAAGAAAAAAAAAAAAAAAAAAAGAACTAGAAGGATCATAAGCTCTTGGTGATTGATGGCAAAGCAGATTTGGAAAAAGGGAACACAACAGAAAGTTATAAACTATATTACTGTTGATTATATGCCACCAAGTCACAGTTGAATTGGTTTAATGAGTGTTAAGTGAGTACTTTTGAGACATCAATATTGTTCAAGAAACGAAAGGACTGCACACATCAACATGATTAGTTCCAAGGCGATAACAAGCATTTCTCATGGTACTGAGTATGTTAAGCTATATTTGTAACTTTCTCATTTGTAACTGCTGTACAGATACATGCATGAATAAAAATCCATGTGATTTCAATTGATCATGTACTCAATCGGAGTCCTTAATAAGTTTTAACATCAAATTCCTTAAGAACCTTCAAATCCCATAGTTCTATGCATAAGTCAAATTACAATCAAGCCCATACCATGATAAACCTATGAATACATCCGCGCCAACTACATGCTTATGAAGAGTGATTTGCAAAACTGATAGATTAAAGAAAATAGAATAATCTTATCAAATCAAAATTCCTTGATCCTATTACTATTAAATATCTCTGATGAGCTACCTATAAACTTTATCATGCAAAAACCTTTAGATCTCATACTTCCATGAATCACAAAATTCAATAACCCAATGCACTACATTAGGCGACTCGCACAACAACTGCACTAACTTTGATCCTTAACGAAATTCGTAACAGAAAATGCTAACCCTAACAAGTTGACCAATCCCAACAAATCTCACTCCCTTCATCCTACTATATTAACATCTTACTCCACAAATCTACAAACCAAACTACCTAGAGACAGAAAATTCAATTCAGGAATTTCAGCAACATAATTGAATCGATTAACAACGCAATTACACATGAGTCGGGAGTGAAAGCGATGTAAGAATCTGCATATATATGCATCCACAAATACATACAAAAACATATGAAATGAAAACGTATACAGATAAAAATAGCATAGATAAGAAGTTACTTTGGAGGTGCCGCGAGAGTGAGTCCAAGAGCCCCACGCGGATGAATAAGGTTCGCCGATGTTGTAAGGCAAATCTTTGACGCCGGCGCCAGATCCGGAGACGACATCTTTTAAGAATTTAAACATTTGCTCTCCAGAAAGATGGCGATCGATCGATCTGAAGTTCTGGTGAGACGAGACTCGAGAGTGTTGCGATTCGTATAAGCAGACACGGGTGAGTGGAGACGAAATGGAACGGAAAATCGTCACACTGTAATCAACAATTAACTAATGGATTAATTAAATTTTGGCCCCAAAGTTTCAAGCCATTTAAAATAGGCCACAAAACACTTTCTTTTTTTTGTAATATGGTCACATATCTAATATCTTGCCTTTTGTATACTGTATAGTTTTATTGATGAAGAGCCCTTTTTTATAGCAAGGGAATTTTTGGGGTTTTAACCAAATTTTGTTTTTTTTTACCGATTGATTTAAGTCTATTTTTCAGTAAATATCCTTTTGAACGTTGGGAAATGTGACATTTTACACTCGTGTCAAATATGATCGTGTGATGAGTACGACGTCGCGGGGAACACCGCCTCCCATGCGGCGACCCAATATTTTGGACACCATGCGAGCTTTTTTCTTCGTGCGACATGAACATTGGCAACGGCTATATAGCCGTTAAGATTAAAAAAATTTACTCAAATTTATTTACCTATAAATATTTACATACACTACAACATTTTTAAACCACAAACATATATCCACTACACCATAAACATATAAAACACAAATGGATGATAGTGATGCTAGTAGTTTTTTTATTATTATGTAATTTTTATTTTATTTATTTTATTTTTTAGTTTTTAATTTTAATGTAACTTTTAGGTTTTAATTTATCTATTTTTATGAAATATTTTATTTTAAAATTATTAGTTGTGTTTTATTTTAAATTAAAAAGTGAGTGAAGTGAAAGGTAGTGAGGGGTGACTATTTTCAGGGGTGAAGGTCTGAAGGGAGGAGTGAAGGATGTTGACTGGATGTTGATGTGACAAACAAAAAGTCAGAACTGGTGAGAGCCCACACCTGAAGGCCTAATCAATTTTGCTACACATATTATATTTATGTCATGTTTTTGGATCACACTTTGGATCGACTCAACTATAGTTGCAGCATGGGCGAAAGTCCAATACACAAAAAAGATAATCTAAATAAACCCCCTCTATGTGTGTGGGTGTAGAGACATATGTCTCATCAATTGAGTTTTTTAAGCACACCCGTACCCAAAAAAATATGAAGAGTCCATAATATTTTTATAAGTCTAATATATATGTATATATACTTGTAATTTTTGTAGACCCATAAAATGATACAAAATGTCAACAACATCTTGTAAAACGGTAAAACAGCAATTAAGACGAGATTGTTATCATTTGGGACATGAATAATTAATTGAGTGATTATACAAGCAACAATCATCTTCAAATAAAATGTTAACCCTATAAATCTAATTGATTCTTCAAAACTGACTACGACTATTAGTTATAAATTCTTTTGTCAATCTTTACTTTAAATTTATACTACTGAAACATTATGAAACTAATGATGTTACAAAACAATATAAATTGAGTTTTAGTTGATTTTTTTTATTTTATAGTTATTAGTGATTCATAAAAGGACATTCGCTGGGTCTTTTAATATAAGCGATAATTCTTACTACTCTAAATGACATTTTTTGTCATGGGCCAATATGTGCTTGGATCATCCCTGATCCAACTTACTCATCTTCTCAACATCTTCCTCACGGGCATGTAAAACCTCATTCATGACACCAGGTATCTCCTGATATTTGAGCTCATCAGAGGAGCTTGAAGCCCATTTAAGTTCATTGATGGTTTTCGACTAGTTGCGAGATATTTTTTATTAAAGGAGGAAGTTACGCTTTTCAGTAAATTGTTAGTGAATAAACCTAGTGAGGCTTTAGCGTGGATCGTTTTATTGTACTAACACTTGTATTTTGAAACACAAATTGTTTCCCTTATCACGTTAATTAGAAATGTGTATGATGTGAACAATTTGTTGGAGCAATGTGACGATGCATATATATGTCAAGTAGTAAATCTTTCAGAGTAAAATGTTATGGTCTAAACCAATGTTCTAAAAATTACGCCAGGGAGCGACATAGTGGCTAGGTGCAACTCAGATATCCTAACCCTCCCCCATGGGGCGGTGCTGTCAGGCATGGTGTAACTTCCTAAATTTATTAAGTGAATGAGTACTTCCAAGTTATGTTATGGTATTGAAAGTTATGAGTTGGAAGTAATATGCAAATTGTGTTAAAGCATGAAAGAATGTCAATGATACTCCGAATGAAGTTTTTAGTATACATTTCTCAAACATGTTTGGATGAACTTTTACTATAGGTTTGGTACTTATATGATCATGATTAAATAAGTAATAGGACAAAAGTCACAGTACATTGTTATTTTTCAATAAAGTAAGACTAAAAGGATTGAAGTTTTTGATGATATATATATATATATATATATATATATATATATATATATATATATATATATATATATATATATATATATATATATATATATATATATATATATATATATATATTGACATCATGTAAGTACTATGGGAACTTAAGGAATTTACTGTTTCAAGTATATAAAAGTAAAGTATCACATTTGAAAAGGATTAAAGAGTTATTACCAAGTTTTACAAAGGAATACATCAATGTATCGTAGATGAGGCTCTAGGACTTGTTTAGAGTGTTATTATGTTCTTGAAGTGTTTTTGGAATAAAATATGATAAATGGGGTCATCGGGTATGAAAATGGATTGAAATACGACACATCTACAGTTCACGCAACCCAAGTGCTCCCTAGAACAAATTATACATGACCCAAGTGGTGAAACAAAATAAAACACAATATGGTACAATCGTACAACTTATATGTGGCTCGCGTAACTTTTTCCTTGGGAATTTCACGACCCTTATAAGGGTAAGGTACTGGTGAGTCAGGTTTTACTAGCTGACCGTGACTTGATTGATATGTTTTAAGGCTTAATTGTTATTTTCTTCACAAAACTTCTAGAGGAGTGTAAGTGTAATTTATGTGTCCAATAATTTACATAATGGTTAAATGATGTGATTATAACAAGAATTCTCATCATCTAGCTTGGATTTAAGGTAAATATCCATTTATTTGGTGAGATTAAAGCTAAATTGGGGGTTTTTCATAAAACTCTAAGAATTGGAAATTAACGTTCATGATGAAATTAATAAATGAGTATGAAATAATAAGTAGTATGAACATTCTTTCCTACAACATTCACATTAATTGAGCATTGATTATGAAAATTTTCATGGTAGGTTAGGACAAGAACTACCTACGTATGTTGAATGGGTTAAATACTTGTAAAAAGACACTAGAACAATTATGTGAACGGAGATTTGTTATCGTTTTTCATGACAATTTCAATATAACTATGATTACAATATGAATCACCATTAAAGGGTTAGATGTTTGACTTTAAGAAGTCAAAATTTAGCAATTGTGGGGCTTGGTTATGGAAAATTACATCTAGAAAGCTTAGAGACTTATAAGTATTTAACATACAGAGAATTATGATATAATTAGAATAGGAATTTAGACATTACCTAATGCGTAATTGAAAAGTGAATGATGAAATAATTTAATAATAGAATATTAATAAGCTATTATTAGAATTATGGGACAATTATATGAGCACCAAACAAGTAGATAATAATATGTAACATCCTGATTTTAGGCCTAGAGTATTTTTGGTTATCTTTGTAAAAATAATTTTTTAGAAAAAATAAATAAAACAAAATAATCAATGCAAACAAAAATAGTCAATTAAATAAAATATTAATATCTAATTCATTAATAATTAAAAGATTTATAATAATGTATTTTAGTGAATATATATATATATATATATATATATATATATATATATATATATATATATATATATATATATATATATATATATATATATATATATATATATAATCAATTTGACTTAATATGGAAGAATTAGGAATCAATGACTAAATATGACAACTAGATCAAACTTGTGGTGACTAGCCTAGACTAAGTTGGTGGTCATTTATTCAATAAATGGTAAGTTATGGGGTTTTAAGTATCAAACTTGAAAGTTCCTTTTGAAGACTAGTCATGTGGGGATTAATATAGGAAAACTAGGAAACTTGGAGGGTTTTAAATGGTTAGTGACCAAAAATATAAGTTGAAAACATTTCCATTCCCATTTGTTTTTCTTCATAATGCGAGTTAGTTTAGAGATCTAGAAAGATGGAAACTTCATGAAATCAAGTGGTTTAGAGGTGGAATCAAGGTGCATTGCAAAGATTTGATGTTATAATTGAATCCTTGAAGCTTTGTGAGGTATAATCTCCTTCATTTTGTCTTTAGAATTAATTTAGGGTTTGGTTTTCACACAAAATCTGGAAATTAGTTTATATTTGTGAGTTTTAAATATATTAACTTGCCATATAAGCTCTTAAATATGTTAACTTGCCATATTTGGTCACTTTTAACCTGTTTTCCTCAATTGGCTCCATATAGCTTATATTTACCCAAAAAGTTATGATACTCTTACTTAGAACCTAGAAAATTAATCTTTGGACATAAACTTAGTTAAAACAACGTCACACGTAGGTTTATTGAAATTGACAAATTAAGTCCCTTAAACGTAAATTTTCTGTTTAACTTTTTAATATTATGAACTTTAAAATTCATAAATGTTTATGTATTCCATTTATTTATATATATCCAATTTAATTTATTTATTTTTATTTTTCTCAAAATGATTTCTTATTGCAGGTAAATCTTTTAGCCTAAAATACGAGTGTTACATATGTCGAGTGATCTTTAACAATTCTCATAGGGGTGAGAAAAAAAACGAATTGGAAACCGAAAAACCGAAATCGAACATAAAACCGATGGTGAGTTTTTGTATTTTCAAAAACTGAAAATTTCGGTTTGGGTTCGTTTTCTAAAATGAGAAAACCTAATAAAAACCAAACCGAACTTATTTGATATGCAATATATCAAAATATACATTATACGTGTATGTATGTATGTATGTATGTATGTATGTATGTATGTATATGTATATATATATATATATATATATATATATATATATATATATATATATATATATATATATATATATAAAAGTGAAGTATATGTAACAAAAGCACAAGTAGCGTGTTGGTTGGGTCATGGGTGGCTAAGGCGTTGTATATTTGAACTTGAGGTCTCAAGTTCGAATTCCATCCACGACATTCTAGTTTAATCTTGCTAGCGTGAAGAGAAGTATCCCACATCATTGCTGGAATGAAAGTAACATACTTCTCATCCCTTATGTAAAGAGATAACTTTATGCCTTGAGTATGAGGAGTCTTGCATTGCTGGTGGGATAGAACTTCCAATCTCCTTTTCCTTTATATAAGAATTTTTCAAGTATGTTAGTTTATCTTGGCTTACGGATTTCGTTTGAAACCGATAAATCCGAAGCCGGCCGTGGAAAAACCGAAAACAGAGACCCCGAACTGATGGATTTGGGTTTGGTTTCAAATGTTTCAAAACCGAAGCTAGTTGGTTTGGGTTCGGTTTGAGGTCAAAACCGACCCAAACTGACTCAAGCTCACCCCTAATTTCTTATGTCGTCTTGTGAGGAAACACTTAATTTGTTTTTAAAATTGTTTTACATTCTGTTTGTGGCAACTTGATTATATCGACTTCCGATTGAGCACTTTGACATTGGGTAAGTTTGTTGTTTTAGATAACATTGGACTTGTTAATCCTCGTGTTCATGTACTTCCATTTTGAATGTACTTGATGCATAATGCGATCACCACCTCATAGTTCCTTTTTAATATATTCAAGAATTCACCTCTAACATGGATCTAGTCGTTTCTGATTCCTGGGTCTTCTGAAATGTCAACTCAAGCCTTGGCCAACATGAATTCCTCTTGAATGCTCCATTGTTTTGACTTCCTCTTGGAAGTTATCTTTTTTTATTTTTTTTATTTTGGAGGGGGAGGGGTTCTTCCGATGACTCGTCAGAATCTTCTTAGAATTTGCACATCGGGTTGGGTTTCATCGGTGTCTTGATCAAAATCTTGGGTTTGGGGTAATAGGAGGTTTTATGTTGAATTCGTGACGGATTTTGCGAGAGTCGAAAATGTTTGTAAGAAACTTGTATCAGAATTTCCAGGAACAATGAGTTATATTATGTTTGGATTTGAAATTGAAACCATAGTTACGGAAAAATAAATTGAGTTATATTGTGTTTGGAATTGGATCAATGGGCGGATCTTGTGAACATTTAGCTTTACTCTTACTTTAGTTTGAACTTGTAACTTTAAGCTTGCGGCAACTTGCATCCATTTGACACTTGTGGAGTGTTATAAAATTTAAAATTTGAGAAAGAATTGTAAGAATGTTGTGAAAAATAGAAGAATGAAATGATATATATATATATATATATATATATATATATATATATATATATATATATATATATATATATATATATATATATATATATATATATATATATATATATATATATATATATATATATTTTTTTTTTTTTTTTTTTTTGTATTAAAAAAGCTAAAAAGGAATCAGCCGTTGGAGGTGCAACGGCGCTTGGGATGATTTTAGGCGCGGCGTATTCCTTTTGGCTATATAATCGTGTGGTTTGCTTGGGACATTCTTGCCGGTTTTCCATCTTTCTCAGCGCTGCCAAGTCATCAGGGCGGTGTTTCCACCGCTCCAACCCGTAGGCCCTTTCCGCTCCAGCATACGACCGCTCAGTATTGTATCCCAGTTAATTAAAACATTATTGACAATAATTATCTAGTCCAAAGTTACACGAAGATTACTAGCTTTCTATTGCCAATATTTTTCATTAACATAAAAGATATTTTTAATGTATCAGTTTTCGTTAAATATAAAAATATGATATTCAAATTTGTAATATCTAAAATTAAGAAAGCACTCCTTTGTCAAATGAAAACAGACGAAATGTTTCACACTACTATTTTCTCATCATGTGCGGGCCTATGCATGACAAAACATGCATATACATACCATAAAATACTTTTTTTAGTATTTTATAATATAAAATGTTTAACTAGTGAACATTTGGCTGTGTGATCCATCGCAGACAAAGCTTGTTAGAACAGTTATTGGATTAGTAAAAGCCATGGGTTCATCACTGTTTCTCATACTTATGGTTTTGTTATTAATTAATAATCAGATACTTGTTAAACTGTAAATAACAAAAGCTAAAATACAAGTGACAATGATTATTTTTTCAGAAAGGGCATAATATATTTTAATAAAATTATAAATACGATCCGACAAGTTTAGTATCTATTACTCTAGATCTTATTCAACAAGTGGTCACGTCACACTCCACAACCACATCAGCATCAGCTTCAATCATCTCTCCGTCACAGCTTGAAGGGGCGTGTTCACGGTCTTCACACCTAAGAAGAGGCGCTAAACAAGTGAGGAGTTGCACTTGGTCAGCGGTGAAGGAGGTCACCGGGCTCCACGCCACATCAGCTTCCACCTCAGCGTCATGCAATGTGGAATATGAACAACTTCTTATTGAGATTTCTTCTATGGGTTTAACTGGATATTTCATGTTCATCATGCTTTGATAGCAGTAGCAAGAACAGAGTAATGGGTAGTGGTGGTGGAGGTGACGGGAAATTGACGGAAAAAATGAAGAGGAAGGGGTAGGGGTTGACGGAGATGGGGTTGGGTGAGTTTGATTAGGTCCTTTTAATTTAGTATTAATACAAATTAAAAACCTTAATAATAAAATCAAATTGGGGTTTCAATAGTAGTTTTAGGTCATATACCAAATTAACTTACGATTTTTTTTTGCAATATAGACCATCTTTGTAATTGTCTTAATTTATTGCTAATATTTAAGAACGTATAACATAAGTTTATTATTGATATGTTATAAATCCATGCTATAAGGGGGTGAGCAAAAACCGAACCGCAAATCGAAAACCGAAACTGAACGAATAAACTGATGATGAAGTTTTTTATTTTTTAAAAACGAACATTTGTGGTGCGGTGTGGTTTTGCATTATATACTGCACCGCACCATTCGTAAAAAACGCACGTAAAACCGTGTCATATGATCTTTTAGATATTTAATTAATATATATATTGTTTATTTAAGTTTTTTAGATAAAGTTGAGTAAAAAGAATCTAAGAAGCGGATTTAATTTCAATCAAAGTCTGTATCATAGACAAATATTTAGTTTCAAAACTTAAAATATGTATTTTTCGACACGTAAATATTATTTGAAGTCTACTCAAATATGTTTTAGCTATAGTTTTGATTTTTTAGCACTTTCGCAACTAAGTCGTCATAAAGTCGTTTTATATTTGTGTTCGATTTGTTATAAACCAAAAAAATATTATTATAATCCATCTGTTTAGGTCTTTTAAAATCGTCCTAATGTAAAAATCGTACCATAACTATTGTGGTTTATAAACCGAACCGGACTACATAAAAATCGAACCGCACTTAAAAACTGCAAACCGCACCAAATACAAAAACCGAGCGGTGCGGTGCAGTTTTAACAATCTAAAAACCAATTTATAAGGTTTTCGGTGCGATTTTAGCCTTAAACCGCACCAAACCACACCATGTTCACCCCAAAAAAACATTGCATTGGCGACCGACTATTCTGCGCACAAATATGTAGTTGATGCCGTTGGTATATTAACCTCGTTCGGTATTGTCAACTGAATTGTGGACAGAACTTTCAATATGTGGTGATGGCTAAGCGGCGGAAATTTGTTGAAAAAGGTTCTTATAATTAGTGAAGTAAACTTATAATTAGTAAAAATTGCAACAAAGTGACAGAAAAATTCATCACTAATGTCGGTCTCTGTTTTGTTGCAAGTCGTCGCTATTTTGTAAGCAAAGTGTCGCTCTGTTAATGGATGTGAACCAGCCCTCGAAAGTATAGCGACCAATTTCTGAATTCAGCGACGACGTGGTTACTTTAGCGACCGTTTAGGAAAGAATGTAGATTAGAAATACCAATGTGGTTACAAACGATAGAATAGTCCTTTGAGCGACGGCTTTCTCATGTTGGATCATCTTTCTGTTTCGGATACTCTGTCGAAGATCGGTTTCTCAAATTCTAGTAGTGTCACTTGGTAAAGCCAAGTTATTAATTCGATTATAAGCATATTATACAAATTCTTACGTAGTTACATGTTGATTTTAATAATGCACTCCTTGAGATTCGATGAACTAAAATATTTTTCCTTAATTTATTCGTTATTTTAAAACAAACTACTAATTTAGGATTAGATCGACAACTCATTCGAACAGCGATCATTTGAATTAAAAATGTTTTAAGTTGTGAAAGAACAACATTTTTGTCAAGTCATGTGTTTCAAAGGTTAGAAAATTCTTCCACCGATGGAGTCCGACGACCACCAGCACTCCCATGCCAAGTCGTCTTGTAGACCCAACTCAAAAAGGTAGCAAATTTATGAGACCATGACCAAGTCAACGAAACCCCTTCTTCTTCCAACGTGTCCAAGTGATTACAAATACTTTGAATCTTTTCTTCTACTTTTTTCTTAACCCCTTTTACCCATTTCTTAACATCTTGAAAACTCTTTTCTTAATATATGTATCAAAACCCTAATCTTTACACCACCACTTTTGTTGTTTACCCTCCAAGATTTAGTTACTCATCAAACCAGCATCATACTCTTGAGCACAATTCAAAAAAGAGGATCCGGATATCGGACATGGAAGAGATTGTTAATTTGATATTTCATGGGCGTAAGTTGGTTAAAGATCTTGAAGAAGCGCTGCCCAACATACCGAACCAACCCTACCTTCTTATTAATTTATGTGATGAGATTAGTAGGGTTTTTGGTAATGCAAGGGATCGGTTGAGTTTGGTGGTGCAGGACTATGGCCATCATGAGCCACCACCAGCTATGGATGGTGGTGGATCAGCGCCGGAATGGCTGAGGAGTTCGCATGCAACAGATATGGTGCTACATGAACAACTAGCTCAACATCAACACCATGGGTTGGAAGCCGTTGTTGGCCAAGAATTGGGTGGCGGAGATGTGGAGGCCTTGGCGACAGATGTAGGCCATTCTTCATTGCAACGAACACGTAGAAGGTAACGGTCGCGTTAAACTTCATGAAATTAAAATGCGATGTGCATGTAAGCATGTTGTTCTACTTGACAAAAATTCTAATTTTCTTCGAGAAAAAAATGAATACATATGGGTTCTAAATATTTCTTGCTTAAACAATATATTAATTTCATCAATGTAAAGGCATGCAAAACTACATGGCTCTAACATTCAAATGCGGCTCCAAATACAATGATACATTCATACATGATTCTAAGATTCGGTTAATTAGTACTTATATATGTTTATGCAACAAAGTAATACGTTTTATCAAAGTATTCTACGAAATTAATTTATAGTAACTTATATATATGCATGCAGTAATGTTACAATTTGTTAATAAAAATATATTAGTTGTTAAGAAATCAAGTATCGTATATAACAAACTGAAACATTATTTTTTGTTGCATAAGTTATTAAAAGGTAAAATTTCGTTGTATAAATAAGTCTTTACCATTTGAGATTCAAAAAATTTCATGCAAAAAGGTGAGTAAACTGATAATACTTTTTTATATTTATAAATAAATTAACGACACTGCTAGATCTGATTTTGTTATATGTGCAGAAAACATGAAGCGGATAGACGTACGATCAGAATACCAGCTCCCAGAATGGGGAACACAGAAGTTCCACCGGAAGACGGCTACACTTGGAGAAAATATGGTCAAAAAGAAATCCTCGGGTCAAGGTTTCCACGGTATAAAAGTCACGTATACTATGATTTTTTAAATCCTCATACATCTAGTTTTTTCAAAATACGTTAGCTGTATATATAATTCCGAAAAACATCTCTTGAGTTTTTTACTGGCCATATTGAAAGATTCTTGTTGCAAATTAATCCTGAGACTTTTAGTAACAAATCTTGAAAGTCCAAAGGTTCCTATGATTGCCAACGATTAAAAATGAACTTTCTATTATGGTTTGAATTCAAAGATTTTGTACAATAGACGGTCTTCTTGCCACGACATACATTTACTGTCCTTCTTTGAATATTCAAGCTTTCAACTATTTCATGGGCGTAGACTTGGTATTCTAGATGGAACATTCTGATGAAATTTACATTCTTGGTCCTTATATTTCAGGGGATATTACAGATGTACCCATCAAAAGTTATACAACTGTCCGGCCAAAAAACAAGTCCAAAAACTGGATAACGACCCTAATACATTTGAAGTGACATACCGGGGCGATCATACATGTACCATGTCATCCACTGCTCCGTCCATGCCGGCCCCACCGCCACTAGAGGCCATACCCATTCATTCTCTACCATCTCATTTACCACCCACTTCTTCACAATCCATCCATCAATGGCTATCAATGGACATCAAACACTCAGTCGTCGGAGATCAATACGGTATTACTCATCATGGCTTGCAAACGTACAGGAACCAATCTGATATTGGTGGCCAAGCAAGTTCATCATCTCCTACTAGATATAATTTAGACTATACTGGAGTCACGGATTTGGTTGATACGATGTTTAACTCCGGCAGTAGCAGCAATAACAGTATGGAACTCATTTTTCCTCAAAAGGAAGAAAAAAAGGACGGCGAAGAAAAGACTGATTAAACATTTTATCTTCAAGAAACTGCAAAAAAGAAAATCATCCATTTTTTGTAATTTTCGCTTGGTTATATCTAACATATTCAATAGCTTTATCTTTGGCGGGGTTTTAATTGGCTCAGAATAAAAGTTTTCTTTTCCCCTTTTGTCATATTTAGTTTAAATATTAATTTAAATTCTACGTTTTTTTTACCCCCTTTATTGCAATCTTTTTGTACAATTTGGTTTTCTAATGTGAAAATTTCATGGGCTGTATGCTCCTTTTGTTTTTTGATGGATATAATTTTTTTTTTTTATCTACATCATTCTTTGTGGAATGCATTAGAATGCCACATATAGAATTTATCATCAAATAAAAAGGATATTGCATGTATAATTGGTCATCATATTTTTCACAAGTTGCCAAGTAGGCCACCTCCACCTCCATCTCCACCTCCACCTCCTTCCCTTATCTTTCACCTCGTACCATATTGTTGGACACCCAGACCTTCACTGCCTCTCTACATCAACATCACCACCATCTTGTACCACCGTCAATATCGATGGCATCCCCCTCCCGTCTAAAAAACTGCACAAATTAAGGCACAGACAATATTTATTTTTCCAATAGATCCCTTCTAATATAAAAAACTCATTAATTAGCAAAAATAAAAGAAAAAGAAAATTGTACCATTAGAAATAACAGATATAAACATTACCGCTTCGAGTTTGAACCATCTTTTCATTATATTTGGGTTGGCATGTATATTGTTAACTAGTTCAATTACAACGGAAATAACAACATCCTTTACAAGTATTTTTTAGAACACACAACTATAAAATGGGTTAAATAACACAGTTGAATTGTATTAAATGACCCGTGTATGCATTCGGGTTTGATGTAGGCGGGTCATATTCAAATATGTTAATAGAACCTGACTATAAACCGGGTCATATAAGATATATAGAGTCCGGTTCCCATGCAAAAAATACAACTACAAAACAGGCTTTTAATGACAAATGAATTACGATGTGCAAAAATGTCTGTCACAAAACTCTGTCATTTTTTGTAATTATAACAAACATAATTGTTTGTCGTAATGCTCTGTCATCTTTTACAAAAATTTATGGCATACAAAAGTGTATGTTGTTTATTTGTGTCTTTTTTCTAAAGGCGGCTTGCATTAAACAAAAAAGAACTATCGAGACGATAGAGCATTACAAATTACAGGAAGAACAAGGATTTATAACCCAATAAAACCAACTAATGGAAGAGAAACAAGATCTATGCTTAATCCAATTGAAAGCTAACAACTGAATTTCATCCCCCGTTAGAGCAGGAACACACTTCTTTTTGTGAAAAATCCACAGATTCCTCGCCTTCCAAATACACTAGAGAACGGTATAAATCAGCGCCCTCTTAAGCTTATTTAACTTGCTGTCAAAAGTTGTCGTATTCAACTCGAGCAACAGCTGCGAACACGAGATCGGGACTGCCGAAATCAGACCACTCCATCTCGAAAACCAACTACAGACCTGCTTCGAGAAGGAACAATTAAAGAATAAGTGTTCAACATCTTCACAACTACACATACATATCTGACACACCCCAGAGTTCAGTGAGATTCCTCTAGTGAGGAGAGAAGAGGCCACCGGGATTCTATTACACAACAAACGCCATGTAAAACAGTTTACTTTGATAGGAACCCACTTCATCCACTTAAACTCACATAAAAGCTTGTTGTCCCCCTGAAACTGATTCATCTGAGCACGCAAAGATTTGACCCAGAAACTACCTGAGGGATCTGCCCTCCGCCCCCACGAGTCAGGAAAATCCCGCAGCTAAACATTGACTAAAATCCCTTTAAGACGTTGAAAATCATCAGACTTTTTTCCCCTTCTGAGATTCCTTTTCCAATTCCACCCAAAATTATCACCTTGAGCTCCTAAAACTCGCTCCGAAACCATGCAATTTTTATCGTACTCAACCTTGTAAAAAACTGGAAACATATTTTTAAAAAACAATCTCACCACATCACTTGTCCTTCCAAAAGTGAGTAGAGTTACCATCGCCTAATTTTCTATTCAACAAATTATCTAAAGAAATAGTCCACTCCAAAAGATCCTCATGGACATGCGCAATTGACAACCACACTCCTAGAATACTACACTTAGCCAAAGGAGAGCCATCAATCCCTTTAAGACGATGTATAGCTTTTATACATAAGGCCCAAAAGGAAAAATTCTCAATTTTAAATCTCCAACACCACCTAGCAAACAAGGCTATGTTCAAAGTTTTGAGACAACCCACACCTAGACCTCCACTCGACTTAGGAGCCGTGACCGAGCTCCAAGCCACCCAATGAATCTTCCTTTTATCGTCCGAACCGCTCAAATAAATTTTCTTCTAATACTCTCCAATATGTGAAGAATCTTGGACGGGGCTTTAAAAAGAGAGAAATAATAGAGAGGAAGACTTCCCAACACTGACTTAAGTAGAGTAATTCTACCACCAAAAGTGAGATTGTTCGCTTTCTAAGAGGAGAGTTTGAAATTAAACTTCTCAACAATCGGCTTCCAATTCTTCACAAGTTTCATATTTGCACCAATCGGGAGCCCGAGATAAGTGAACGGAAAGGAAGCGGGTTCACAATGCAAGATAGCGGCTAAACGATTAATTTCAACATCTTCCACCCCAATACCAAAGACTCTACTTTTAGCAAGGTTAACCTTCAAACCGGAAGCAAGATAGAAACATCTAATACTTCTCTTCCATTTTTCCCAAAAAAATAAACACTTTTTGAGTTCCCCTTCCCATTTTCCACATGGTAGAAGTCCTCTATTCTTTTTCTCTATCGCATGTACAACACCACCATTTTCCGCCCACCATGTGGGTTGATTTGGGGGGAATGCACTAATACACACAACCTACAATGCATGTTCATGATAACACAAAAGTAGAAAACATATGGGGAAGTATCAAACATATACGTGAAGTGAAGAGAGATGCTAGGGTCGACATCGATGCCGACGAGAAGCCACAGTCCGGTTACATCTTACTCATGTGTGTGCCTTTATTATGTAGGCAAGAAAAAGGAAATGCCACTATCAGTGTTGGGCGGAGCTGCAACGATGGTGATCTAGGTGACGGCGGTTTCTAAGGAAATTTGCAAAAATTTACGTTTGTTAAATTACTTCAACTCTCTCAAAGAAGGATTTTTGGATTGAAAGGGCCATCTAGGTTCTCAAGATTGTCAACAATCGAGGAAGTTACCTGCGATATTGATCGATGGGATCTTACTTCCATTGTTCTAGGAAAGTACCTAACCTTGTCTTCGAATTTTATTTGAAGTCTATGCCACCCACAAGACATTGCCAAATTTTATTCTTATTGTGCCTTCCAAGTGTTCAATAAAAGTCCTAATAGAACTCTGGTTTTTTATAATTATTCAGTGATGATAGACAATCAAGGCTTCAAGTTACCACAATTACTAGAATATGAAAAGAGACTTCAGCTCTTTCTAAGGTAAAATAGTAAATGTTTACATAATATTCATGTAGACAATTTAAAGTTCAACTTCTCATTTTTGGTTTTTTCTATCTTGTTCAGGTTGGACAACAACGGGAAGACAATAATATTTTTACAAGTATACCCTTCAAATAAGAATTTAGTTTTTTTTTATAAATTGTGACTGATAACATTCTTGGTGTTGGGGTGGAGGTGGTATACAACAGAAGCATGGATGGGCCAAAAAGAAATTCTGAAGGAAGAAGCTATTTGTTATGTCTCCTGGGTAAAGTTTATAATGTTTGGCTTTTCTTGATTTTACTTGTTATGCTTTTTTATAAACATTAATTTTTGCATTGTGTTTTGTTAGATGAACTTGATTACCACATACCATTTATGGAATAATTTTTTTCTTAACTGATCTTAAAGTGATGTTACTAGAATTAAGTGTGAACACACAAGAGGAACATCACAAGGTTTGCTTAATTTAATTTATGTCTTATTGAATAATTGCAAAGGTAAATAATTGTTTTAAATTATTTATATAAAAGTTTAATATTTCGTCACTATAATAACATTTAATTTGGATGCTTATGTTAAGACTAAAACATTTGCGGTTGTTGATATGGATGTCAAAAGTAACAATGTGAGATATATACTAATAACAATTTCCTTATGATTTCAAGATTTTTCTTTTTTGGCACCTTAATTTTGCTTGAAAGGACAATATTGTCATTTTCAAAATACATAACAATAATTGAATAGCTTCTAGTGAATTTTTTGGCCCATGTCAACTTGTTTCCCTCAAACATTTGGGATCTGGACACCCGACCTCTTGAAGATAATGTATAGCCTATATCAAGTAATAGCAACATACTTTTATTAGTATTTTTAATACAACATTCTACTAAATTAGTAAATTTTAGTGGATTCTTTTTATAAAACTTTCTTTATGGATTTGTTTCTATTGTAAGTTGTATGTGTTTGGGACTCGAGAAGTGGTTCAAAGGAATTTTGTTTGGGCACTTGGTAGTACTCCAACATTCAGTATGTCCATAGTGGTGGCGACATTTGTAAGTCCAATTCTATATTTTCGTTAAATAAAATACTTTTAATGAATGTGAATCTTCAATCATGAAGTCCAAACATTTGATCATAAATTTCTTACTTTGATTTTTCTTTATGAATGTAAATCTTCAACTAACCCATAAAATTTCTATAACCAAGAAAAATTCTATCACTTTAATCGAAAGTTTTATTGTTTCATCATTCATGATTAAATAAATCATTTATTTTGATTTCAAATATGGGAAATGTTTACAAATTACAGGAAAATGGTGATGGATAGATTGACTGGAGTTTCATGGAACCTAGGATGATGGTCGGGGATAATGCAGCTATGTATCAGAAAAGGGTTTGCAAGTAATGTTCAAACAAAAATTTTGACATTATTCAAGATACCATTTGCATAAATACGTAATACTTTTCAAACTATACTATACTTTATGTAACGAATTATCTTTATTTGTATTTGAATTATGCTATATTGAATGTAAACTAGTTTGAATATTAATACATTTACAAAAGTGTAATGTTTGTATGTCGTAAAATGTTTGTTCGTATGTAGAAAAATGATTGTTCATAGTTTTGGAAAAATGTCAATAATTACAACATAAAAATCGTTGGTTGTAAATTTATGTCGTAAATTTATGACGGATAAATGTATCTCATCTATGGTTAATGGCAGGGCTTTAATGACAAACTTTTTCTGTCATTTATGGCCATTTACGACAGTGTCTGTCGTAATTGTCTGTCATAAATGTACGTCATAAATTTATGACAAACAAATGTGTGTCATCTTTCATTTATAACAGTACTTTCAATGATAAACATTTGTATGTCATCCATGGCCATTTATGACACACATTGTCTTTCATTAAAAGTTTTTTTTTAGTAGTGAAAACCGAGTCTTATAAAGTTTAAAAAGCTTTAATTTTTGCAAGCAATTGGGTTGTATAATAAAAAACAAATCCTTTTTCAAGTATGAAACTCTGCTCATAGACTTTACACATTGTATTGCAAATAGCATCGAAAAATCTTAGTATCAATACACTAATAAAGTTTAAAATACAATCCTAGTAGCATTAAACAAACATGTATAAGATTTAGGAGTCAAGTAATTAGAGTAACACATAAGGATTGTAAAAAAAAATTCGAACCCGATAGGGAAACCCGAAGAGTTTGGGTTGGGTCGAGGATGCTCTTATTGGGTTTCGGGGAAGTGAGTGGGGAACCCTATACCCGACCAGCTATAATATATATATATATATATATATATATATATATATATATATATATATATATATATATATATATATATATATATATATATATATAGACACACACACACATAAAACCATCTTTAGATTTTTTTAAAAATTTTTGTTTCTAGATATCTGAAATTTCTGTTAAATGTGCTTAAACGTATATGCTCAAAAAAAATGAATATGTGCTCCAAAGATTTTGATGACTTGAAATCTCTCTGAGAGAGAAAGATGGAGGATTAAGATGAGAGATGAGAGAGAGGAAGTAGACGGATAGGCGTCGGTGGGGAGGGTGGTTTATTTTCTCTTTTGTTTTCTTTAAATCAAGAAAAAAGTAAAATAAATTAAAAAACAAAATAATAACATCAAACTAGTCCTTTTAAGTATTTTAAAAAATTTTAGACCAAAATCTCAATAAAATTCTTATTTTAAACGATAATGCTAATTACAAACTTTTTGAAAAAAAAACAACTAAATATTTTCTTATAAATTTCAAAACTTCATTTAAATAATTTTTTTATTTTAAAATTAAATATTTTTATCATTTTTATATTTTAAGATTTTATGGTATACTGTTCTCTTTATTTTATGGCATATATTAATATTTGACTAAATCACATGCAATTTTGATTTTTTTTTTTGAAAAACGGACAAAAGGACTTATATCGAATCCCCATCTACATTTACATTTACATTCGATTAGTAGGGAAAATTGGATATATCTTTTTTAAATATTCCCAATTCAATCACGTCGAAGTGAGTGATGTACGACATATAGTTCAAAATTACTTTGTATTTTTTTAATGGCAAATCTAACTACTACTCCTACTTCTACACCACCTACTACTCCTAAACCACCTAGTCCCAAATGGGATTTGAACCATCGACCTCAAGGAGGGAGGACAAGCACCGTGTCGCTGGACCAACAAGTCTTTGGCAAGTTACTTTGTATTTGATATTGAATTTCCTCGATAGGTCATTGATGTACGTGTATTGTAGGATGACCATCATTAGAATGGTTACTAATTGAAAACAAATGTATGGAGAAAATGTTATGAATAAGACAATTTTGAGGAGGACGATGTTGGTAAGGGATAGGGAATAGATGAAAGGAGATTTGGTGGCGAAGGGAAGTAGTAGAAGAAGATAAATACAAAAATTAAAATTAACCAAAAACCCAATAATCCAAATGATGTACAAACATCGGTAGTAGAAGAGCGGATGTAAAATAAAATAGAATCAAAGAGGTGGATGGATTGATGCATAATAGAAAAATAAGTTCTCGTCAGTGACGCCAGACGTAGAAGAATGGAGAGGGTGGTGGATGATAGACGGATTGGGAGGCGGTAGGTGTAGATAGTTGTATAACCGACAATAAAGGAGAAAATAGGTGATGAATGAGGCGCATGAGAAATCGATTGAACGAGGCGCATGATAAATTGACAATGAGGAGAACAGAGCACGAGATACCAACATGTGAGCTAAACATGAGGTTATTAGATTTTTTTATTCTAATAAAACTATTATTAAATACCAAATAGATATTAAAATACTACTATTTGGTAAATATTTTTGTAAAACACAATTGTTTAGTTAAGTTCTCCTTCTTTGCATCCTTCCATAAGGGGACATTTGATTTGTAGAATGTTTTCAATTATGCGTTTGGTTGATATGTATTGAAATCTATATTTTGTTTGGTGTGCATATTTGTCAAAGTAATTGGAAAATACAATTATAGAATATGATCAAAATACTCTTCTATTGATTCTTCATTTATTATAATTTTAATTTAAAATAATAAAATTTGCATCCATTAAACTCAATCTACATGTGCTTATTTGTATGGCGTGTGTGAGTGCATGTGGGTAAGGTGGGGCGTGTATGTGGGACAGGGTGGGGCGGGGCGGGGCGGAGGGGCGTGTGTGGTTGTCCAGGGTAAGGGTGGGGTGAGTGGATGTGGGTAAGGTGGGGTGTGTATGTAGAAGTCAGGGTATACTTAACTTATTGACTTAGGATAGGGGAGTAGACTATTCCCACCATTCCTAACCTACACGCCACATCAGCTTTTCTCTCTCCTCTCACTCTATTTTTCATCCATGGAAGCAGTTCCCTCCGAACCCTCCCAAAACACGATGCCATATCATATTTTCGATTATTAAATTAATTTAAAAAATTTAAATAACATTTAAATTAATATTAAAATGCAATAAAAATAATAAAAGCTAAATAACATTAAATTAAAAAGCACACTGTTACAATAGTTAAAAAAAACCTAAATACGATAAAAAAAACCTAAAAATCTCAACCATACAAATATGATATTTCCCGCTTTTTCGCAAGAACCAAAGTCAGTTGACTTCCGATCAAATGTTCATGGGGCGAAGAAAGAATTTTAAATCCTTTTGTTGGTGTGCGTATTTGAGCGTTTCTATCTCTTGCTCAATGAGGGATGCTTTCTGCTTCGATTAATCCTCCAGTATTCCTAACTTCTTTGCACGGTAGTCCCATTGCGCGTGTACGTCAACCTCATTATTGTCTGCGAGTTTGTAAATCTTATCCACGATGGTCTGATACCCCTCCGGCATTGAAGAAGATCCAACCACCTTTTCCATTTTTCTTTCTCGGGAATGTGTTAATGGTTGTGGGGAAACTTCATTGACCCCTTCAACATCGACTTGCTGAGCTGAAACGTGTGCATCGAAAGGGGAGTTCGTGTAGTTGTTGGAGTCAGATGTCTTGCTTCATTTGGAGTTGCCTTGGCTAGAACTCATTTTATAAAAAAATATATTTTTTTAAATAATAGGAAAGAGTTTTGAGAGAAGTTGAGAAAAAGAGAAAACGGTGAATGTGTGTATTTTTTAATGGGTAATGAGGTGATATTTATAAAGAATAAATGAAGATAATTTTTGAAATTAATTTTTTTTTTTTAAAAAGGCCGTGGGTTCGGGTTGGTTCACCATCCCAAAACCCATCCCGCTATCCTCCAGGCTCCATCTAACCCGCAATTCGCAAAGGCGGGGCAAGGGTGTGGCCGTGCCGGCGAGGCCGGTCCGATCATTCGCTTGAACCCGCGCGATCCTCAAACCGCTCCGTCCTCCCATCGATCATCAGAAGACCTTTTCCTCTGATCAAAAAATTTGCACTGTAGATCGGTGAAGAAAGGTCACGGGTTTCTCTTTTCTCGAGGCTAGGCAGGAACAAGATAAAGCTACCGATTTTGAAGCCTGTAATCGGGAAGAAAGATCACACAACAGGAACGATCGGATTTTCTATAGATCGATTAACAGGTAATTTCCTTCAATTTTGGTCGGTTCAATTTTTCTGCAGTGTTGTTCTTCGTTCAATTTCTTGGTTTTGATCTTCGTTCAATTTCTTGGTTTTGATCTTCGTTCAATTTGTTACAACAAGAAGCTACCGATTTTGAAGCCTGCAGTGTTGTTCTTCGTTCAATTTCTCAGTTTAGGAACTCTGCTCCATCTGGTACGCCTCTTCATCACGCATTTGGTCAAATTTCTTTAAGTTTGCTGCTTGATTTTGCTTGGTTTATGTATTTTCCTGCTTTAGCTTCGATTTCTGATTTGTGGAATAAGTTCTCAATTTTTTGGTACATCCGATTTGTGATATGTGGGAACCTGCTTGATTACGCGATATCAGCTTTCAAATTGCTGTCTTCAAATTGTTTCCTGCTTGATTTTATGGAAGAAGTTTCTGTATTTCTGGAATAAGCTTCCTGTGGAATAAGGTTCAATTTTTCTGCATAACATTGTGACTGTGATATTGTGTTTGTGTTTTAATTTACTGTCTTCAATTTATTTTTGTTTTTGCGTAAACTAATCCAAACACATTTTTAAAAACTTCTTTTTGAAAAGTCATAAGCTAATAAGCACTTTTGTCCAAAAGTGCTTATCAACTTAAATAAGCAATCCCAAACACACCCTTAGGAGTTGTGGAGATGATGATAACATTGTATATGTGGTCATATAAAATGAAGTAATATGTAAACGATGGTTGATTATTTTTACACCATCAACAGTCCACAAGCTAAGAGTGTCAAGTTTTAGATAGTTGCTTAATGAGTATGCAAAATATTTGGTTTAATAAGCATGACCTGCAATCTGCTTGAATTCTTTTAATATACAGATTAAAACAGAGAAAAAATCTCTCTCTAAGACCTACAAAATACAAGAAGAAAACTCTTTTAAATCTAACTTACAATCACTGATCTTTTAGCAATTACTTCTCTAACTAAATGAGATTTAACAGACCCTCCCAAGTGAGAAGGAATATTCTAAAGTTACTTAAAAACACCAAGTAACATTATGCATTTGATTTCTAGAATAGTTAAGTTCTCTTTAGTGTTTTATCGTGATCTTTTCTAGCCACAATAATAGATTTATGTCTTTTTAGTGCTAATTGATTAACTTTCTGATGAGTAAAGAAAGAATATTCCTTTTTAGTGCTTTCTGATGAAAGTGCATTGCTATTTCTTTCATTTATCCCCAAATAGTAAGAAAAAACAAAAGTTCAATACTACAATACCAAATAAATGGAAGTAATTTGAAATTTTTTTTGAATTTATCCCTAACTGTCAAGGAAAGAACAAAAGCACAATCCTATAATACACAAATATATGGAAGTAAGTTGCTATTATAATCTTGAATGGAGGAAATATTGACTTACTAGTTTTTTTTTTTTTTTTTATATCTCACAGAATGGGAGAGCTAGCAACAGGAAAACACACGAAATACATCTTACAAATCGAAAAGAAAAAAGATGACAACATCGAATCCGTCCTAACAGAACACCTCCGAATAAACGGGGCCTACTGGGGGCTAACCACCCTAGACATCCTAGGAAACCTCAAAGCCGTCGAACAAGAAGCCTTCATTTCATGGGTCCTAAATTGCCAACACGAATCCGGCGGCTTTGGCGGGAACACGGGCCACGACCCGCATTTACTCTACACCCTAAGCTCGATCCAAATCTTATCTCTCTTCAGCAAAACACACATCCTTAACATCCCCAAACTCACAACCTACATTTCCGCTTTACAAAACGAAGACGGCTCGTTTTCAGGCGACCAATACGGCGAAATCGACACGCGGTTCTCTTTCCTCGCGATATGCTCGCTCGCACTTCTAAAAAGTTTAGACAAAATAAACGTGGAAAAAGTTGTTCGATATATAATAAGTAAGAATTTAGACGGGGGTTCGGGTGTACGCCTGGCGCTGAGTCACACGCGGGGCAAATTTTTTGTTGTGTGGGGGCGCTTGCGATTACGGGTAGTTTGCATTACGTGGATAAGGATTTATTGGGGTGGTGGTTGTGTGAGAGGCAAGTGAAGTCGGGGGGGTTGAATGGAAGGCCCGAGAAGCTTCCGGATGTTTGTTATTCGTGGTGGGTGCTTTCGAGTTTGATTATGATCGATAGGGTTGATTGGATTGATAGGGAGAATTTGGTGAAGTTTATTTTGGAGTGTCTGGATTTTGAGAATGGAGGGATTTCGGATAGGCCGGATGATGCGGTTGATGTTTTTCATACGTATTTTGGAGTTGCGGGGCTTTCGCTTCTTCAGTATCCGAGTTGAAGCCCATTGATCCCGCTTACGCGTTGCCTGTTGATGTTGTTGATAGGATTTTTCTCAAGTGATGTTTTTTTTTTCTCAAGTTTATGGTTTACTGGATGATGAATATATCCAAGATTCCAAGAAAATGGCGTTTAATGTAGTTTATAAAATAAAATCTGTTTGTTATGAATAAATGCAGACTAGAGTGTCGAATAATGGAGGGTTGTTGTCTTTCATTAGTTTATTTTAAACGTAGTTTTTAAGTGTATAATTCTGTGGTATAACCAAATATGAAACATCTTAGTAACCAAGATTGTCGTAATCATTATATAATATTTATTCTTGACCATTGGTAGATCTTCAACGATTAAAAAAAATTCGTAACTTAGATATGCACGTGCAAATTTTGAAAGGAAGAAGATTGTGTGGTTGTTATAAACTAAATTTTAATATTCTAATGCGTATTCTAAAAAATATATATATTAGGATGATCTTATTATTAGGAATTCTGCATACGTTGATCGTTATAACCTTATTTACAAAATAAAAAAGAACGATTTTAATGTGTTTTATATGTATTTTATGCATTACTTGTGTATGTATGTGTATGTATGTATTACATTCGTGTATTCGTGTGTATGTCATGTGCTATATGTGTATGTGTATACGTGAATCATGTTATTAAAGTCCTTGTGACTCCATGGTCACAAAAGCCGTTCTAGCTCAGTTGGTAGAGCGCGTGGCTTTTAACCACGTGGTCGTGGGTTCGAGTCCCACGGATGGCGTTCTTTTGTTGTAACAATATAGTGGCTTTCCTTTATCTTGTAACAAAAATATAGTTTTTATTCAAGTATCCAAATGATTCAAACAAAATATGTTCGTTGATTTAGAGGTAAAATTTTTATAAGATAAACACTCTCACTAACTAGTTTCGGATCTATTAACCATTTGGATTAAGAGGCTATCAAATATTTTCTAACTCCTCATTCCAAGCGCAAGTGAGTTCAGATTTATAATAACTTACATTCAATTTATAACAAGATAGTTTCTTAATAAAGCTTTAGGAGTCAAGCTTTATCTATTTCTTTTAAAGATAAATTGACACTGTAGTCCTACAAGGTTTCAAAAAATAGTTTAAATGGCCCATAAAGTGTTTTTTTTTTTTCATTCCAAGGGTACTGTCTTAAAAAACGGTTTAAAAACACCATTAACCCCAAAGTGAAGGGGTCATCCGGTTAAAATAGCCTACTCAACATCCTAGTAATCTGCCATGTCATCATATGCACTCATCGTGTTTACTCCTACGTATCCTAGTCACCTGCTATGTCACTGTGTTCAATTCTAGTACGTATTAAAGAGAAGTTTGAAGGCGGTTCAAATATTGTAGAAACTAGTTTCGGATCTATTAACCATTTGGATTAAGAGGCTATCAAATATTTTCTAACTCCTCATTCCAAGCGCAAGTGAGTTCAGATTTATAATAACTTACATTCAATTTATAACAAGATAGTTTCTTAATAAAGCTTTAGGAGTCAAGCTTTATCTATTTCTTTTAAAGATAAATTGACACTGTAGTCCTACAAGGTTTCAAAAAATAGTTTAAATGGCCCATAAAGTGTTTTTTTTTTCATTCCAAGGGTACTGTCTTAAAAAATGGTTTAAAAACACCATTAACCCCAAAGTGAAGGGGTCATCCGGTTAAAATAGCCTACTCAACATCCTAGTAATCTGCCATGTCATCATATGCACTCATCGTGTTTACTCCTACGTATCTTAGTCACCTGCTATGTCACTGTGTTCAATTCTAGTACGTATTAAAGAGAAGTTTGAAGGCGGTTCAAATATTGTAGAAACTAGTTTCGGATCTATTAACCATTTGGATTAAGAGGCTATCAAATATTTTCTAACTCCTCATTCCAAGCGCAAGTGAGTTCAGATTTATAATAACTTACATTCAATTTATAACAAGATAGTTTCTTAATAAAGCTTTAGGAGTCAAGCTTTATCTATTTCTTTTAAAGATAAATTGACACTGTAGTCCTACAAGGTTTCAAAAAATAGTTTAAATGGCCCATAAAGTGTTTTTTTTTCCTTCCAAGGGTACTGTCTTAAAAAACGGTTTAAAAACACCATTAACCCCAAAGTGAAGGGGTCATCCGGTTAAAATAGCCTACTCAACATCCTAGTAATCTGCCATGTCATCATATGCACTCATCGTGTTTACTCCTACGTATCCTAGTCACCTGCTATGTCACTGTGTTCAATTCTAGTACGTATTAAAGAGAAGTTTGAAGGCGGTTCAAATATTGTAGAAACTAGTTTCGGATCTATTAACCATTTGGATTAAGAGGCTATCAAATATTTTCTAACTCCTCATTCCAAGCGCAAGTGAGTTCAGATTTATAATAACTTACATTCAATTTATAACAAGATAGTTTCTTAATAAAGCTTTAGGAGTCAAGCTTTATCTATTTCTTTTAAAGATAAATTGACACTGTAGTCCTACAAGGTTTCAAAAAATAGTTTAAATGGCCCATAAAGTGTTTTTTTTTCATTCCAAGGGTACTGTCTTAAAAAACGGTTTAAAAACACCATTAACCCCAAAGTGAAGGGGTCATCCGGTTAAAATAGCCTACTCAACATCCTAGTAATCTGCCATGTCATCATATGCACTCATCGTGTTTACTCCTACGTATCTTAGTCACCTGCTATGTCACTGTGTTCAATTCTAGTACGTATTAAAGAGAAGTTTGAAGGCGGTTCAAATATTGTAGAAACTAGTTTCGGATCTATTAACCATTTGGATTAAGAGGCTATCAAATATTTTCTAACTCCTCATTCCAAGCGCAAGTGAGTTCAGATTTATAATAACTTACATTCAATTTATAACAAGATAGTTTCTTAATAAAGCTTTAGGAGTCAAGCTTTATCTATTTCTTTTAAAGATAAATTGACACTGTAGTCCTACAAGGTTTCAAAAAATAGTTTAAATGGCCCATAAAGTGTTTTTTTTTCCTTCCAAGGGTACTGTCTTAAAAAACGGTTTAAAAACACCATTAACCCCAAAGTGAAGGGGTCATCCGGTTAAAATAGCCTACTCAACATCCTAGTAATCTGCCATGTCATCATATGCACTCATCGTGTTTACTCCTACGTATCCTAGTCACCTGCTATGTCACTGTGTTCAATTCTAGTACGTATTAAAGAGAAGTTTGAAGGCGGTTCAAATATTGTAGAAACCTTTTTCGAGCTTTTCCCACAAAACCCTTTTCCCCGATCATATTCTTCTTCGTGACAATGGAATCAAACTGCAAACGAGGGAACCGTTAAGTTACTCTGAGGGCATGCATCACATGTTTGTAGACATTGATTTTGCGGTGATAGAATTAGAGGAGTGTGTAAAGTTTCTTGAAAGATTTACGAGGGAGAAGTGCAAGAACTTGTATTTATGTTTACCTGAGTGCGAGCTAGCAGAAGGATTGAAGATGATTACAGACGAGATGGAATATGTTGAGTTCATCGAGATCACATACCATTGTGGAGCTGTTGTACCTATGTACGTGGATCATACTGATGTTAATGTGCAGAAGTGGATAGTTGAAGACCACGAGGACGTGATTAGCCATGAAGATCACCATTCGGGAGTAGCAGGAGGTTTTCCACCCGAAATGGTATAGGGGATTGATGAAATTGACATCAACACTCAGGAATGACAAAAATACATTATTGGAATGTAAAATCTATGGAGATAGATTAAGATGATATGTTAAAGTTCTAAATTTTTGTGCATATGTTGACAATATCTTGATAAAGATCGAGATGCAATGTTTCTGTGAAGGATCCTTATGAACAACACCACAACACCACCGAAGATGGTAGATGGCCTAGAAATTCAGATGGGTGAGCATGAGCCAGAACAAGTTCACATTGGTGAGATTGACAGACAACTTGATGTTCAAACAAGGTTTAATGCAGATGTTGAGTGGAAGAAACAAAAGCCTGTACTAGGTATGCGTTTTGAAAGCCCTAAACAGTTGAAAGAATGATAGTAAGAGATTATTGGCAAAATGGATATCAATTGTGTTACAAAAAGAATGATAGTAAGAGATTATTGGCAAAATGTTGTGATAGTTAATGTTCATTTAGGCTTTGGGCTTCATGGATGAGTGAGGATCACTCATTCCAAATAAAGTCTCTAATCCATGAGTATAATGTTGGATTAGGTGTCTAAGCCATGACTTTATATTTATATTTATCTTGTTAATTGAAGCAAAGTCTATTTGGGTTGCCCTCATAGCTGGAGGTTAGGATAGAGTTCAGTAGAGTAAAAGGTTGATTTATTAATTGTTTAATAAATCAATAGAATTAATTAAATGGTTTATTAATATATTTAAGTGTTAATATATTAATTAGAATTTAGAAACTATAATAGTTAATTAAGATTTAATCTAGAATTAATTGGATTTAATTCAGTGATTAAATTAATTAATTAAAAGTGCAGGGACTGGTTATGTAATTATTCAATAGTTGAATATTGACTGGCCAGTGGACAGGGGGTAAAGATGGCGAGATTTTGGTGGTGACACCACAAAATCTCGAAACCCTAATTAGGGTTTAGAGAAAGCCTTGCCCAATTGGTAAAAGGCTTACCAAAGATGGGCTCTAGGGTTTCAAGCTGTACCACCTGAAATCTATAAATAAGGATCCCCTGGGAACCCTAATCCTGCGCCACTTTTGACTAACAATACTCTGCTGGACTGTCTTCTCCATTGCTTTGGGTGTGACTTGCATTTGAGGCAGGACACTTGTGCTGCTAGCTTCAAGAACAAGATTCAAAGGTTGGTAATTCTTGTTTTAAACTTTAGAAATTATTGTTGGCCTTTAGTTTTAGTTTATTATCTTCATAGAAGAAAACATAGATCTTTCTAGGGTTGCATGTGAACCATAAGAGATTATTTGTTCATTGTTTGCTAGATAACCCTTCATATAATTATGCAAGGAATTTCAAGTTAGGTACAATTATCAACAATGCTTGGATTGGTAGTCACTACACTACTGAGATTTTACACAACCAAAAATTGACTGTTAGGCAACTAAGGGAAGATGTGAAATAGAAATTTGGCATAGAGGTTAGCATGAGTCAATGTAGGAGAGCAAAGAAGCATGCATTGACTCTTATCCAAGGAACCATTGTTGAACACTATGCCAAACTTTGGTCATATGGAGAGGAGATTAATAGATCAAATCCAGGGTCTAATGTGAAAGTGGGTGTTAATTGCATGTCGGATGGTAAAATTACTTCAACAAGTTTTATGTATGCTTTGATGGATTAAAACCGGGTTGGAAAACTAGTTGTAAAAGAGTGATAAACCTTGATGGGTGTTTTTTTGTAAGGTTTATGTTCTGGTGAGTTGTTAAGTGCAGTTGGAAGGGATGCAAATAATCAAATTTTCCCAATTGCTTGGGCTGTCGTTTGTGTGGAAAATAAAGAGAACTGAAGTGGTTCATAGAGAACATTACAGAAGTTCTACACCTTAAAAGGGGTCATGGTGTGACTTTGATGTCAGATCAACATAAGGTATGTTTTAATTGTTATTTTCATTCAATATATATTAGTTTGTAATTTCATATTGTTGCCATACACTATGTAGGATCTGTTAGAGGTTGTGAAGGAAGTGTTACCAGCAGTAGAAAATAGGCAGTGTGCTAGGCATATATATGCTAACTTTAAGAAGAGATTTTATGGTGCTCACTTTGAGAAACTATTTTGGAAACCAAGCAAGGCTACAACCGAAGCTCATTTCAAACCAGTCATTGAAGAAATTGAGATGCTAAACCTTGCAGCATATGAACATCTAATGGAAAGGGATCCTAAGACATGGTCAATGGTTTTTTTAGATTTGACAGCATGTGTGATGCTGTAGAGAATGTAATATCTGAATGCTTTAATAGTGTGGTTGTTGAAGCAAGGAACAACCAATTATAACAATGCTTGAAGAAATACATACTTATGTGATGGAGAGGATGCATAAAATGCAAATGAAAGGTTGCAATTAGCCTGGCTACCAAGTTTGTCATGCTATTAGACATAAAATTAATGAGTTGAAAATTCAACAAAGGTATGTATCTATGTTATTATATGCTAATTATATATTGATAACACCTGGCAACGTTGACCATTTTAGGTGTTATTAGGCCGAGTTTTAGTGGAATTATCTTTCTAAGATGCTAACATTACTCACGTTTAGTGCCAAGGACTTGTTTTGTGTTTTAGTGTAAATACATGGGTAAATTGTGTAAAATCGGAAAAGTTGGAGATAAAGCTGAAAATCAAGTCAAAGTAACTCGCGCGGCGCGGAAGAAGGATGACCGCTACGCGACCATGTGGCTGAAATCTAACCCGGAAGAGTTTCAAATTTCAAAGTGCGAAGAAACGGGGGATAACGTTGACCCGCAAAGCGTACTTCATCTGCCCGTGGTGCGTAGAGGCATTTTCCACAACTATAAATAGAGGCTCCCACTTCGGATTTCGGGAGCGGAGATCAGACCTTTGAGTGGAACTCAAGCATCTTTGACTCATAATTCGTAGCTTTACAGTTTATATTCGTTAGTTGGTTATTTTAGTTTTCGTTTCAGTTTATCGTATTTGTTTTACTCTTGTGCGATTGGGGGTTCTGACTTGTAGAACAACATCGACCACAGAGATTGGATTGGTTCCTGTTTTCAGAAGCATTTGGCTGTGATTCGGGGCTCGTTGAATGCAAGTTACGTTTGACTTATGTTTTATTAAAATTTTACGTTTTTCAGTTTAAAATCATCGTTTCAAGTTACTGTTTTGATAGTTTCTGATTTCTTAAGTTTGATTTCGGAATCAGAATAGTTTAGTTTCAATTGGTTGGGATCTATTGTTTCGACATAGATTGTTGGTTTGATTTCGGTTTTCGTATTTTGCGGGATCAAGTGTATGAATAGTAGCCGTATATAAAGTGCACTATAGATCGGTCATTTTGACACAAAGTGCCAACCATAAACTCCTTGGTTCGACCCTTTCTTACCGTTGACACGTTGCATTCGTTGATACGTGCCAACCACGAACTCCGTCTCCACTTCCGACCACCCCCACCACCAATGTTGTATTCACCTTCAACCACTTTATCGCTGATGCCGACTCCACCGTAGATTCTGTATCGACTTTTCTGACATTGATCTCCGTAATTGGTTCTAAATCATGATTTATTGTTGATTATTCTAACGTTTGTTCTTTAAATTTCAAAAAGGTTTTGATATCCAACCAACATGTCATGGAATTTTAAATCCTAGGATTTCAAATTTCTGTAGGATTTAAAATTTCATTGCATTTGAAATTCCAGGATTTGAAATATGACAACCAAAATTTTTTTATGCGTATAATCTAAAATTTGGCACTTAAAACGATTTATGGATGGATAAAAAGGTCAAGGAAGCTAAAAAATATGGAAATATATAGATTAAGACCTTTATTAAGCCTATATGTTATATTACTTCATTTAAAAATTAGTCTTAATGATATGAGGGCAAAATCGAAAATCAGTGACTAAAAGTGAAGTCTTTATTTGCCAAATCTTTAAAATTTTATCTCAAAATCTAAAATGAATTGAGAAAAAGTCCTCAATGAGACTTTGGTAATATTTGAGATAATAAAATTATTGGAAAAATATTCAGGCCATTTGGGGTTATAATGAAGAAGTTATGAAGGTTTCAAAATGGCTCAAAAGTGATAAAAATGACCAATTGGTCATGTTAAAGGGTCGGTAGCGAAAATTTTAGAAATAATTAGACTTAAGTCAGTAAGGAGAAATTATAAAGCTCATTTCCACCTTTCGAAAGGCATAAAGTTTGTAAAAATTTGCATATCATATGTGAAAGTTTTGCCTATATGAAAATCAGGAAAATCATGAGTAAAGGTTGGAGTTTTCACCAACACTTGGATGAGGGGCATTTTAGGAATTTTACAAAGCTAAAAAGCAGAACACGGTCTCACGTGAATATCAGGTACGCGTTCCTAGTTTTTCTTTCTTGTATTCGCCAAAAATCACAAGGAAAATCGGGAAAGGGGTTTAGATATTTTCAGAACACATTCAAATCACACACACATACACACACACACACACCGATTACATGTGTGTGTACATATGAATCAGAGAGAGAGAGAGATATCGAGGGTGAGAGGTTCAGACAAAGAGAAGCAACGAGATTGGGAATGAGGCAACCTCCGCTGCTGTTGGAAATCCCAATCGGAAATCGAAGGAGCATGTTGAACCGGAAACGATTGACGGCGGCTACAACAGGATCGCGGAGGCGGTTCTTGTGGTTCGTGACTCGATGTAGATCGAGTGAGAATGAGACATTGGGGGAGAAAGAGATCAGAGGAGATATAGATATCTCGAGTCAGAGAAGGGTGTAGATGAATGAGCAGCTGATGCTGCTTTTACTTGGACGACTGACGTGCCAGAGAAGGCAACCAACGACGGTGGTGCTGGAGGTCCGATGATGACGGGGAAAGAACCCTTTTTGACTGATTTTTCCACTAAAAGGGGTGAAGAAAACTCGTGACTTCAGATTTAGACTGAAAGAGTAAGTATTTTCTTAAGCCCTAAATTCATTGAGATTGAAAATTTATCAATGTATGTTGAATCTGAAGTTGGTTTATGAATTATGTGTCTTTATGAGTTCAAGTATACACATGAAACTGTAAATCTTGAGGTTGATTGGAATATATGGATGCATGTGTTTGAAAGTATGAAGAATTTTTTGGTACTAAGATGGGATTCTTAAGAAATCAAGGACACTTAGATTACTGTTTTGAAAATATGGACAATTTTGACTATCATGATAGCCAAACTTTATGATTTATGTTAATTTGTTGTGTACAAGATCTATAAAAAGAGATGATGGTTGATGTGAATGTATAGATTGAATGCCATTCTTTGGGGTTCTTCTTGGTAAAATTTGAAAGAATGGAGCAAGTTTATAAATAACTACATGGTAATTGGCAACATATAATATGCTAGTGAAAGTGGGACAAAACTTGATTTGATGTTATTGTCCAAATGTTGAGATTGGATTGGAATTATGAATTCCATCATTTGATATTAAAGGAATAATGAAATCACACTTTTGCTAGTATACAACTATGCATAACGAAGATGGAACCAAAGCTAGCCTTGAAAAGTGATAAAAACACTAAAGACTATAATGACTAAAATAGTCGTGGTTGAAACTAAAAGTTTCTATTTTTGTCTAAATGGAGACCCATGACTACAAAATTGAATTGGAATGGTACTTATAAATTGTTGGAAATATATTGGTGATAAATTGAAGGAAAGGATTAAGGTTTTGACGATTTCTATTTTTGGAAACTTTATTAATCGAAGTTTGTCAGAATGACGTAAATGAGTAAGGTGATAGATGTTTTGACATCTAACCATTGAGATAAGCTTACAAAGATGTAAAAAAAATTAAAAGTTGCTTAAATAACCTTGTAGAACTTGAAAATATAATTTTTGGTCAAAGTGGGACAAAAGGGTAAAATTGTCCAAAATGGTAATTATGCTTTAAGAACCACACCTAGCCATTGGAGCGGAATTAGATAGTGATTAGAAGTAGTTCAAGAATGATTGGACATATATTATATGTTAGTTGTGTAATAAGTTCTAATCTTCTATTAAATTAATAGAGATTGAAGGACGCTTGGAAGCAACGAAAGGCTACAGTTATACAGATTAGTGTAGCTAGACATACCTAACTACTAAGGTGAGTACATGTGGCTTTTTCCCACTATGAAGTACGTGAAAAATTATTGATAAAGCTTTTATGTAACGTTTTTGAATATTAAATTATATGCAAATCGTTCTAGTTATGATATGATTATGAAAGTTTTATAAGATGATTTTGAAAGAATATTTTGGCATCAAGCCTATAATGATTACGAAAGTATGTTCTGGCATTCAGCCTACTATGTTGTTGAAAGAATGTTTTGACTTGAAGTCTACTATGCTTATGAAAGAACGTTTTGGTAGCAAGCCTACTATGTGATCATGTTATGATTTCTTTTTACAAGAATGATGGTTATATGTATTACAAGATTTGTAATGACTCGATTTCTATGTAAGTTTATGTAATATTATTAATGTTTATGTTATTATACATGCATCTCATGGCATTGTGTGCTTGACTTGCATAAATGAAAAGTGGTGAATGCATGTATACATAGAGTGTGATTGCATATGAGTCGAGTGAGGTCCGGACACATCCCCGTAACGGGACAACAAGACTCTAGTGGGATGGTACCTCCCCTCACGAAGTAGAAGTCTTCTAGACGTCATCATAGGATGATTTGTTATCCTATTTTGGCCAGCTTTGGTCTTTATAGACCTCTAGACGCGGTATATAACCGTCAGCTATTGTCACGATTGTGACATGGTCTTTTAGACCTAAGACGCTGGTAGGAAAACCCGCCAGCTTTGCATTGGTGTGCTAAACATGCATTGCATATGCATCTATTTTGTATTAATCGTGTTGAACTGAATATATTCAAATATTCTATGAGCTGGTTTTTGCAAATAATTTTTAAGTAAACGTCATCCATATGACTTAAATCGTAAAGAAGTTTTGGAAAGTAAAAGTCATACTATTTTGCAAAGGATTTTGAAAGAAAATGTGTCAGGTATATGATACAGATTATAAAATCATTTTAATAATGTTTTGAGTCTAAAACACATATAGCTCACAAGACAAGTTTGTCTTACGTTATTTTTTTTAATGTCATGTATCCCAGGAATCGATGACCTAGCATTGGATAGAAGGATGGAAGGACTTAGAAGTCACATAGAAGTTCATTGATAAAAATGATGATTGGGTGATAGTTACATCCCTGGTGGTTGGGGCGTATATGCAGGTAATTGTTATGCTTACTATGGTTTCGTTTTTATATGAAGTTGTAACCCCCGTAGTTTTCAAACATTTTTATAACTAAATGGTTTTGTTGGGACCAAGATTTTTTTTAAATATGACTTAACGTTATAAACGAAATAGTTTTTCTTGAAATATGAGATTTTTCAACATAAAGTTTTATAAAATATTACACAATTTGATGTGTATGAAAATCGGGGCATTAAATGAAATCCACGAACCAAACGCCTCTTAATTTAGTTGTGCAGAAAATTGATGAACTGTATTAATGTCTCTTGAAAAAAAGTAGATGTTATGTGTGAATTTTAGCCAACCAAAGTCATGTCGGATGGACCTAGTGGTTGGATCTTTGCAATCACCTTGAAACAATATTTTGCTTTAAGGAAATCTACTTATGTGGTTTATTTTTGGTTCTCGAATTTATTTTGCTATTTGTTTTTTGGATTTTTCAATTACGAATCTTCTTGATCCAGTGGTTGCGTGTTGAATTTTAATCAACGAAACTTTTGAGTAGAAAATATTAATTTGTAAATAATATAATATTTTTAATATATTGTTATTTATTGTGATTATTTACCTTCTCCATCCACCTTGATTTTAAGTGGGGTTCATACACCCTACTTAAAAGGAGTGCATTTGTCAATGTTTATTTTTATGTTCAACTAAGAGTTTTGAGTAAATTAAAATTTTGGTCCCTGTGGTTTGCTCGGATTTTCAGTCTTGGTCATCCTTTTGGATTTCCACGGTGAGGGTCCCTAAACTACCAATTTTCTTACAGTCTTGGTCCCTCTGCCGGTTACCGTCTCTTCTATCTCCGTTAATAGCCACTCGTGCACACCACGTGAGGGTAATATCGAACTTTCGCACTTGTTCAGAAGATCTTGTAGGCTATTTGGCGCCTTAAATGCAGGTAAGTGTCAATCATCTCAAGTGAGTTTGCTTGGCTCGAAAAAGTCATCGATCAAAGATTGCAGGTCATATTTTCATAGGATTTTCCGGTGGTTGAAGCTTCAATCGGAGGTTCAGTGACGTTAAAAATATGGAAGATTCGTGACAGTGAAGCTAGCGACGATGTAGATCATCTATACGGTACATGCATCTTCTTCGTTTATATGTATTTCAAAAAGATAATCCCAAACTAACTTGATATGTTGATTTCAGTAGGAAAAACAACCTTTTCTACATAAAGTTGCATCATGGAGGATATTTTTTCGAATCACCAACTCGAAGCTACGTAAATGGCAAAGTAACATTCATCGATACCGTTGACATCGATGAGTTTTCCATAGTAGAACTCAACCACATTCTGAAAGAGTTGTGTTACAATGATCAGGTGCCTGTAATTTATCATTTTCTGCTTCCTCTAGTTGAGATTAGTTCTGGTCTTGTTCCAATAATGTGTGATGCGGATGTCAATGTATTCGGAAGATATGTTAAACTTTGTTGGATCATGAGATCTTTTGTGAGCATGGTCTATACTCCCAACATATGGTAAACCCCCTTTACCAGATTTCATGCTGATCCCGTAGTACCCATGTCCCCTGAATACGTGAGAAAAAATTAAGGCGTAGTTCAGACATGCAATGTCCTAGAAAATTGTTAATTGATCTTAACCTTAACGCGTCTGACAATATCTCCACCAATGGTAGTTCAAATAATGTAGAGGTGCACTCAAAGGAAAACAGGGTATCAACAATTGGGGAATCGTCTGTTTGTGTTCCTTAACCAACCTCAGACATACAGAGTAACCAAGGTTGGTGTTTGGCAATCATACCTATAGATACAACACCTGCTGCATCAACATAAATCCACCCAAGTGTTGTTGATTGGGATGATTCTCTATTTGATGAACCAATAGCACCATTGGCTTATGATGGTAATATCGAACAAGATTACCATGTATTGGAGGAGGATGAAGTTGATGTCAACTACGGATTTGGTGTACCTCATGATGAAATTGTGGAAAGAAATGTTGATGGTCCAGATCAAGATGATGGCTCAGATGATGATGGAACCTCAGACGATGAATTCACTCTTCACCCAACTGAGTTATTGAACAAGAATGATGTAGACATAGACATGGACGCATTCTAAGGGTGCCTTGATCCATTACCAGATGGGTTACCATACAAGGATGCAAACGATAATAACTTGGCAGTTGATATCATTGACAGCAACGCTTTTGAAATTGAAAGTCGACATGGAAGCTGTAGAGAAGAAATTTTGAGAAACATAGCTAACTACCCTAAATGTTCCCAAAGGCAAACGCATGAGCCGGATTTCAGGTTGGGTGAACGATTTGACAGCAAAATGTTAGTCAAGGAAGCCCTTTCCAATCTTGCAGTCTACTCACGACGACAACTAAGCCTGCAGAAGAATGATCGGTACCGTTTAAGAGCTATCTGCAAAGGTCCTGTCCCTGTGGGGAGTGTTAGAGATGTTAATCTTGACGATCAAATGAGGGGTAATATAGTCTTTTCAAATGAAAAATGCCCATGGGTCCTCCTCGTTTCAAAAGCTAAGGCAGATGAAGACTGGATAGTTAAGACATACAACGACAAACACACCTGTCTTCATATTCGCGAAGTTGGTCAGTGCACGAAAAGGTATCTATCGAAGAAGATATATCAGTAATTGGAAGCGAACCCAAAGATCCATGTGGCAGCGCTACATAAAGAGTTGTAGAGAAAGTACAAGCTGCAGCTTTCCTTTATGAAGGTTTTTAGGGCTAGAGTTCTTGCCCTAAATCACATCAGGGGAGGCTTTGAGAGACAGTATACCTTTCTGCGAGAGTATGTTCTGGAACATAAAGCACGAAACCTAGGTACTACTGTCATAATTGGTGTTGAATCTGAACCTAATTTTAGTTTGCCCACGAGGGTTTTCAAAAGAATTTACGTATGTCTGGGACCATTAAAAGAGGGATTTAGGCATGGGCAACGGGAGATTTTGGGTTTAGACGGTGCTTTCATGAAAGGTCCATATCCAGGACAGGTTTTGAATGCAGTAGGGTTAGATGGCAACAACGGCATATACCCTTTAGCATATGCCATTGTCGAAGCTGAAACAAAAAGCTACTGGTCATGGTTTTTAGAATGCTTGGGAAGTGATCTAGATATGGGTACTAACACAAACTTCACATTCATTAGTGATCGCCAAAAGGTACTGTGTTATTGAAATTGTTATTTATTTTCATTACTGTGAAACTAATCTTTCTTTGCTTGTAGGGTTTGGTTCCAGCACTTGCAAAAGTTTTCCCCTCAGCTGAGCATAGGTACTGTGTGAGACATATTTTAGACAACATGAAATTGTACTGGAAAGGGAAGCCTCTTAAGGAGCATCTATGGAAGTGTGCTAGAGCTGCAACTATTCCTGAATTCAACAGAGCAATGGCAGAGTTTCAGAAGTATAATAATCAGGCTTACAATTGGTTAAAAAGCATACCAGCTGAACATTGGAGTAGGAGCCATTTCACAGGTTACACTATATTACATAAATATTCCTAGTTGTTTTATTAGTCTTTATTTATAAATAACAAGTGCTTACTTTATGGGGTAATATGAACAAGGAGGGCTCACTCAGATATACTTTTGAACAATTTGTGTGAAGTTTTTAATGCAAAGATTGTAGATAGGAGGGACAGGCCCATATCTCAGCACTAGAGTTTATAAGAGAGTACCTGATGAAGAAGATTGTCACAGTCCAATGTTTAATAGCCAAAAGCCCAGGTCCCCTGACTCCCACTGCTCAAGCAATCCTTGACAAGAACAAGGATGATGCTAGTAAGTGTAGGTGCATCTACAATGGTAATTGGAAATTCCAAGTTACAGGAGAATATTATGAGCAATATGTAGTAGACATGGCACAAAAGACTTGTTCGTGTAGACATTGGGATTTGACAGGTATTCCTCGTAAACATGCGATTGCTGCACTCTGGGACCAGGTGGAACACGGACAACAAGTACAACTGGCAGATGAACTTGTCCATCCTTGTTATTTGTTAGCAACATGGAACAAAATGTACTCATTCACAATTGAACCAATCAATGGTCCACAGTTATGGCCTACTTCTGATTGTCCTACCACTTTGGTGCACCCCAAGCACAAGAAGCAGGTATATAGTTATTAGTAAGTTTATTGTGTATTTAAAATATTTGTGGTTTAATATAATTGAATAACATTTGTGTTTTGGAATAAATTAAAGGTTGGGAGGCCTAAGGTTAAGAGAAGAAGGAGTGAAGCTGAGAGTTCAAGTCAACATGGTAATGTAAGCCAAAACACCACTAAGTTGACAAGAAAGTACATTACCATTACATGTGGTAAATGTCACAACCCATGACATAATGCTAGGTCGTGTAAGGGACAAGGAGGGCCAACTGAAGCACTTCATAATGATGATCCAATGAGTTTTCCTGTGACTGTTCGTACAAGGTCCCCAATTACATCACTAACTTTGCCAGTGGTGTTAAACAACATGGATACTGGAAGTGAAGTTCATGGTGTAGTAGGAGGTGTTAGAGCTGGTTGATTGGAGCAGGAGCTTGGTCATGTGTTGTAGTTGAAGGTTGTTATGTGATATTGAGGTTTCAATATGTTATGGGACAATAACTAGATGTGTGTTTGTAGTGTGAATAATGTGTTACAAGACTATGCTGTAATAGTTAGTAGCACAAGTTGTGTTATTTTACAAATGTTGACAAATTTTGTTATGTAGTAGACTGGAAACATCAACTGCAAGTTTATAGTCAACATTGTAAAACGGATATCTAAAGTGTTTGTCAAACATTTACCTTGTAATTTGTTATGAGGTTTAGTTGATTTTAATTATGTCTAATTATGGTTATCAGTATGTCCCTTTGCTTATTAATATGTTGGTGTGTGTATGTTAAAAAAACCATATAGTTAAGGAATTAATTATGATTGTACAATATATTTACTTGTAATGGCAAAACTAACCATTAAACTCTCAAGAATTTATCTTCTGATGCAACAAGTAACATAACACTGACCAACATAGTAATATAATTTAATGTATTATAACATCATACTTGTAATCCAAAAGTGTGGTTAAAATTGTCGACCTTTTTACAACACAAACACAATAACACTCTACATTTGTAATTGTAATGCAAATGTAACCATACAAGCAGCAACATACCTTAGTATGTGTCGTTACTATAACAACCTACTTTTATTCTATTAAATCATTCCATAATTTTTCACAAGTTGACACCATCGAAACATTTGGAATCAAATTGACTAATAACAAATGAATCAAACTAAAACAAAGTTACCCATTACCATTAACATACTTTCATTACATAGTATCCGATTTACAAAACATTGGTTTGCTAAAATAGAAAGTTAACATAAAAACCGACATTTTATACCAACCCATACAATACTTTGAACCCCAAAAACCATATTCTGTACCTACGGACCAAACCCAAAATCCCAGACAAACCCTAACTTTGAACCCCAAAAAGCATCCCCCATCGGACATACAACTTCGTTACTCGAACATCAAGAACATCGTGAGAACAATGAAGAAGATCCATGAAACAATCAACCATATTCTGTACCTACCTGCAGCTTCCACCTCCGCTTCGAGTCGTGCTATTTCTTTAATCATCATTCGTCTAACCAACAGGAGACCGGGAATAATCATCAGCGCCCGTCGACACATTGGCGGATCCGACCACCCAACAAATCCACATCGAGTGCAACGCCAGAAACGCCGACCGGGATTCCTGTTGGTCCACGACGTTGCGATGGTCCCTTCGGTTCCGCAGTTACACACCACCATTTTCGAACGCAAGCTTCAACTGTATTTTTCGTCTTTGGTAAGTCAATGCAATCGAGTGGCAAAGAAATAGATTTTGTAGGCTTTTATTTTCAGTTGTTGCCAGAGCTGGGATTTGTCTATTATACCCTCACGTGGTGTGCACGAGTGGCTATTAACGGAGATAGAAGAGACGGTAACCGGCAGAGGGACCAAGACAGTAAGCAAATTGGTAGTTTAGGGACCCTCACCGTGGAAATCCAAAAGGATGACCAAGACTGAAAATCTGAGCAAACCATAGGGACCAAAATTGTAATTTACTCAAGAGTTTTGGAGAGCTTTTAATTTTAAGTTTTTTTAAAAAACTTGAATAAAAAAACAATGTGCGAGTGTGCAAGCTTAAAATGTTTTATTTTAAACAAAAAAACTCTTAATTTCATAGTTACTTCAAATAGCTTGTAGCCTTTTAGAAGTTTTTGGATTTTAACTTTGGGATATATTAGAAAAGTCATTATATTTTGATTATATATTCGATTAAGCCTTAATTGTTTTTATTCAATCAATCCCCAACATTTTGTTAAATATTTACAATTTTGGATAGTAGCCGGTTATGTCGTTTTTATATTTTTACAACTGATGATGTATAAGGTCAAAATGTAAAGACTTAACCGAATAAAAACTGGAAATTCAACTTTAAATTGTTAAACGAGTAAAAATGTAATGACTCTAATGAATATTTCTTTTTTATATATATGCAAAATTACAAACATTTAACAAAATGTTGGGGCTTCATTGAATAAAAAAACAATTAAAGACTTAATCGAATATAATGTCAAAATATCAAGGTTGTAAAATCCGTTTGACGGTAGCTTGGCGGTCGAGTGGGGTTAAGGGATTAATCGGAGATTAGTCGGGGATTAATCGGAGACCCTAAATTGTAAATGAATTCATTTAAAAATGTATAAATATAAAAAATAGCAAAGTTTGATTCATTTTATTTCGAGATGCATATCAAAGATTATTCATTTGTTTATTTTTATTCTTTAATATTGATTTTTTCAGTATTCTTAAGTTATTAGAGAGTGTTTGTGTCGTCGTTTAAAAATAAAAAAAATAAAAAAAATTAATTAAAAATTAAAAAAAATAAAAAATGACCGCCAAGACCGATTAATCGGCCTTCAAGACCAATTTTTGCAGCAAACCGCCAAGCTGACCGATTATACTTAATCGTAATCGGTTGAAGACCGTCAAACGACTAATCACCCATTAATCGGCCGCCAAGGCCGATTTCTGCAACACTGCAAAATATAATAACTTTTTTAAATATATCCCTTTAACTTTTTTGAATATATCCCTTTAACTTTTATGTAATTTGCATCTTTCAAAAGCTTATATGTATACAAATAAAATCTACATCTTGACAGCTTTTGTCAAATATACTCATTGTAACATCATATAACATTTATGTAAATCATGTTGTTTTGATGGGCCATATTACTTGTTAGAGGTAACTAATTTTTTTTATTATATATTGATTTAGTTATTTCTACTAACAAAAAAACAAAAAGAAAATCAATAAAAGATAATTTTATCATTACATTTTTTACATTCCAGCTTTTCACAGTTTTGCAAACCGAACATAAACTAACAAATAATTTCATTTCATTGAATATCAATTAGGGATGAGCGAAAAAAAACCGAGAATCGAAACCGAGCCCAATTCAATACTGATTGGGTAAGTTCGTTTTGGTCTTCTTGTACAAGTTTTAGGTTTATTCAGGTATATCCGGGTTGGTTATATCCGGTATCGGGCTTCATGAGCCTAATTAAGAATCGAGAGCGAATGTATCGATTCTTTTTACTTTAAATTTGTAATTGGTTTTTTTCTCATGGTCGGATTTTATAAGATTCAGCAGTTCCAAAAATAATTGGTGGCCAAACCAAGATTGAACCCTAATGGGAGTAGTCTAAAGTAGTCATACTAGAAAAAAATGATCAATGTTAAGTCACTTTAGTGCATATTTAACATAAAAATTTAGTAAAAATATTTCAATACCATTAAATTTTGACAACTTTATTGATTTTGATTACATTTAACCAAATATATCTGGTTAAAATGGTCAACATACTGATTCTTAATAAATTTTGATGATTTTCTTTACAAAATTGAATAGGATGGTCAAGCTGTACAAATAATTTGCATATAGTGGGTTTTCAGTATATTGCTAAAACATATACGATCACTTTCGGTCTTTAGAAATATCGAAAACTACAAAAAGAAAACTCTTAAGTTTGTCGAAAATGAAAGTTTTGCCCTAACATAAATTTTTTGTGTGTAAATGCCTAAACTTTGGAAGTTTTTTTTATATTTGTATCCTTTTTACCTGTAATTTGAGATTTTCAGATTACCTTGAAATGAAATTCATAGAGTAAATCCTTAATTTTGCAATTCTTTTACGTTTTTACCTTAAGTGTTTTTTATATTATATGGTATTTGTGCAGAAAAAACGTATATATACACAGAAAAAATGTTTAATGAAACATCGTACTTACGGTTTTAAAAAAATGTTATTTCTTTATATACGTTTTTCCTATTTATACAGTTTAAAAGTAAAAGCACATTCACATTTAGGGGATGTATGTAATTGCTTATTTAAGGTGTTTATTGACTTTTTGTGTTTTATGACATTGTGAAATAATAACATGCATAAAATCTTTTTTTTTACACTTTTAGAAGTACAAATATATGTTTGTGTATTTTTTCTACGTTTTTAGAACTATAAATATGTTTTTTTAAAGTATAGATATGTATTTATACTTTAAAAAAACATAAAATACATATTTATATTTCTAATATATATCTATACTTCTATAAACGTAAAAATACGTATTTATATTTCTAAAGAGTATATATATATATATATATATATATATATATATATATATATATATATATATATATATATATATATATATATATATATATATACACTTCTTAAAACATATTAATACTTCAAAATAATGTATTTATATACTTCTAAAAAACATAAAATTGTATTTATACTTCTGAAAAACATATATATATATATATATATATATATATATATATATATATATATACTTTTAAAATGTATTTATACTTCTAAAAATGAAAAAAATATGTTAAAATATATTTATACTTCTAAAACCATAAATAGTTTTTTTTAATAATGATATTATTCACCATTTTATAAAAACGTAAATATGTATTTTTAAATTGTATCCCGTATAAATAGGCAAAAAGAACATATGTAAACATTAACATTTTTAATGTAATTATGATGTTTCATTAAACGTTTTTCGTACATAAATATGTTTTTTCTGCATTAATACGTATAATATGAAAAAGAAAACATACTTAGGTTAAAACAGAATTACAAATTTAAGGATTTTCTTGGAAAATTCATTTCAAGATAACTTGAAATTTGTGTGATAACATGTAAAAAGAGTTAGGGTTGTTTTACATTTGCTGATTAAGTAAGAGTTGACTGAATCAGTGCCTAACTCAGTCAGATTTATCCTGAAGCTGGCCGAATTAGACAGAGGCGGAACCTCATTAGGGCCAGGGAGGGCCATGGCCCCCCTGATTTTTTACGTATTTATACCTGAAATATATCCCCATACATGTAGTCTTACCCGTACATATAGTCTTGGCCCCTCCAGGTTTTATCTTCAAGAAATTTATCTAATTTAGTACTTGACTTCAAAAGGTTGGATAATTGATCGTATATATTTTCTTGTTAGATACTTAGGAGAATAGATACGGAAAGTTAACAAATAATCAGAAAATTAGTGAAAAATCAAAACAAATCCTCGTAAAAATTGGATACCAATTGATGAAAGAAACCAACACAATATAAGTAAACCAAAAATATATACATTCAAATGTGCAGCTTATAATTTGAATTTTTTTACCTAAACTAATGAATCCTCATTAATGTCGAAGAAAAATTGATCATCAGAAAACACCGCTACCGCTGGAATATACATATCTGTCAGACATCTCAAAAGAAAATATCTTCAAGTGCTCACAGTTCCCTTTTTCATCTCCGCCCTTGTTGACATTTGTACGCTTTCGGTCTCTCCTCTCCGCCGTTTGCCGAATTGCAACAGCGACCAACGATATTTGTGGCCGGTCTGCTTTTTTACATTTTCTCTCGGCCGTTTATCGATTACCAGCGGTGCCTCTTTGTCTCTCATCTCTGTCGGATGTAAAAACTTGTATGTTTTTTGTTTCTCTTTCTTTCGTTTTCTCTATTTCTTTCTTTTTTCTTTCACTACAGTAATAGCTTATATTGATATCTAATGGTAGAACTTTGAAAGACGTAAGCTTATTATGATCTGTTAAAAGCTTCAAATAACTTTGATTTTACCCTTTTACTTTTTACCTACAAGTTATATTATTAAACAAAGTATTATTATAAAAATCTTACTCACGTAACAATTTAAATCCCAATCAAATGTTATATATATAATCTTTCTGTCTAATTTTTGTTAATTATCTTATACATAATAAATTTTTGAAAATGTTATATAGAATAAAAACCTTACGACAATTCAAAGGGATATGTAAAATAACTTTGTTAGGATGTATGTGTTAATTATTATTATTTTATATTTATTATTAGTAGTTAATTTTGTTATATGTTAATTTTCATTATAGTATTATTATAATTGTTATAATAACATTGAACCAAATTATATTTATATATATGGCTTTATTTTAAAATATTGATTCGGCCCCTCTAACTATAATAAGCGTGTTCCGCCCCTGGAATAAGAGATAAATATTAGGGTTTAGGACCGAGTGAGAGATAAATTTTGGGGTTATCAAACGGTCTGACTCACGCCGAGTCAGACGTAACATCTTAATGAACCCGTAAGCCCCTTAAAGTAGAAAAAAACTCGCAAACTTTAGGCATCTGCATATAAAAAGACGATGTTAAGATAAGCTGTTAATATTCGACAATGTTAAAGAGTTTTTGTGTTTTGTTGGTATTTTGTAAATTTGGTGATTTTTGAGTTCAATGTTTTCCGGTCTTTAAAATGTGGCGATGATAAAGTTCCCTTTAGACAAAAACCATTGACTTGAAAGCGAAAGAAGAATTGAAGATTCGGGAGGGCACTGGGAAGTGACAGCCCAAGAGGGTAAATAGCAAGATTACAAAATAATGTTCATTTGGACAATTATATTTACAAGATAGCAACCAAACAAAAACCTCTCACATGGCACACACAAAGGATAAATTAGTGTTCGTCATCAAGCTACCATCAAAGATTGCGATACTTCAGTGGCCTAAACTCTGCCACGAGAAGAATTCGAATACAAGGCTTCCATCGATGGGAATAATAGCCTCAAGCTTCATGGAAAAAACGTTTGCTTACATGTACTAGGTTAATATGATACTAGATAAGCAATACTATTATTAAAATTTATCACATTATTTATATTTTCAATTGTGTATTTGTATTATATGGCGATACACAAAATTTTATTGTAAACCAATGATTCCACTGATTTATTTATTTCTTTTAGAAATCGACCCCACAAATTTCTTCCAGAATCCCAAATCGATCCAATCAGAATCCAAGTATTTAGAAACTAAATTATATGGGGGGAGTTTTTTTTAGGGATGAGCTTTTGGTGTTGGAGGGCCAGACCAGTTTCCTTTCCTTGGGCCGGTTCTCGGTATATATTGAATTCGGTACCAGTTTTTTTCCGATTCGGTGCTAAAAACTCTGGTTTTTTCACCGGTACCAGGGCGGAATATGTAAGTTGCTATTTTTTATGAAGAATGCAAAGTATGTTGCTATTCATTGTAAAGAATGCAAAGTATGTTGCTATTGATTGTAAACTTTTAACAAAAAAGGTCGTAAAAGTAAGTTGCTATTTTTTATTAAGCATGCAAAGTATGTTGTTATTCATACTTTGTATAAATCATACAAAATATGTTGCTATTTTAATAAATCATACAAAGTAAATTGCTATTTTTTACTTTTGGAGCCATCAAAAACTAATTCTTGGAAATCCAATTCAAAGTACATTGCTATCTTCGGTCACCTCTACAAAGTGAAGTGCTATTCTGGTGGTCAATTAATTGCTAACCAGCTCCAATATGAAAATAACCAAAAAACCGGCATCGGCACCGACACCGGTTAACACATTCTGGTCCGGTTCTCGATCCCTAAAAGTTTGCTTATTCGGTCCTAGTTCCAAACCAGCTCGGGTCGGATCGGGCCCAAAGCTCACCCTTAGTTTTTTTTAGTTGAGCTGAGTTTCTATAAATTAAGTAAGTATGTTGTTAACAGATTAATATATTAATTATTCTTTTATAACTAATATCCTTATGAAAATGGTTACTTATTGTAGTTGCTCTTATGTCTCAAGTTTAGTGTAAGCAATTATATATGGGGTGCCTAGGTTTTATCCTATAGTGAGTAATATATACGAAACAATGACCTCAACATATCACAATCAACAACCCACTATTTTTCAGAAATTCCAAATTAATGATCTTATGGTCCAAATAGTGGTTGTACCACTGCTATAGTGATCCCGCATAGCGCCAGATCTTGAAAAATAACAGTATTTAACAACGCTAATTGTGCCATCGGGAAACCTCAATACTATACCCAATGATATTTTTCAGTATCCCGCTAACCGATATAACACTACTATATCATCGTTGTAGCGTGCGATTAACTACTTAGTTGTTAAGAGGACGTTCCAATTTTACACCATGATAATCGTCCTGTTTTTTGTCAACTTCAATGAGAAAAATAGAAGGATCCATAAGGCAAAACATTTTGTATAATATTTGTTTGGAAAGCTGTGACGAGCTAATTTTCAAAAAAATAAAAATTCAGCAAGTCATTCTAAGATATTCAGAAGAAGTTATGCTTATTTTTATATAGACAATCTAATGAACAAATTCATCATATCCAACTTTGACCTACTTTTAGGTTGCATTAGCCTTTTGGGATTTTGGGATGAGAGAGGAAGGAGGTGTTATGTATTTATATTTCAAATTGGAATAATAATACATTGGATATTACATCAAGAACATATGAATATTATTTATATTGCAATGTTATTCATATTAGTATAACAAAGTATAACAAAGGGAAATGTATCGAAAAAGAATATACTTATTGTATTTTTTTAGTTAACTTGTATTTAATAAAATACTCTTTTAATGAAAAACTCTATTGGATTTTGTTAGTTAAAATGATAATTTTGTCTTTTTTTGTTGTAATCTATATTAGTAATTGCAAGTTAAATTTTATAATAATATTTTACAATAATAGAATAGATGCCTCTATATTTCTATATTCAAATATGAATCAATAATATAAATTAGGTTTTTTAGTATATAAAAT
>CM042014.1:6052500-6062500 GCA_023525715.1 Cichorium intybus | reverse complement strand
ACATATTATTTTTCAAAATTTTTTTGACAAAAAGTCTTAAATATAAGCGACTAGATGTATTATGTCATTTTTTTTGAAAAAAAAATTTCAGTCAAAAAGTTCCTACGGTTCCTAGAAAAATATTGGTTCTTTCTTGAAACGGACTCTCTCTCTCTCTCTCTATATATATATATATATATATATATATATATATATATATATATATATATATATATATATACATATATATATAAATATATATATATATATATATATATATATATATATATATATATATATATATATATATATGTGTGTGTGTGTGTGTGTGTGTGTGTGTGTGTGTGTGTGTGTGTGTTAGGTTCATATGTCACGCTTATTTGACGTGTACAGAGTTCCATTAAGTCCTAGATAATGGACTCAGATGCTTCGTTCCATACAACCCATTGCAAAAACACAATGCGAAATTTCAGACATTACAATGCCATTGTATGGCTTGTAGACAATCAGAGCTTAGATATCATTGGTGCGGGGAATGTTTCTGAACGTCTTTGGGATCACATTAGACTTTAAAGAATGTCAAGTTCATTACGGACCTAAAGAGTATGCTAATATCAATAGGGCAGTTAGATGACGAGTGTCACCATGTTGAGTTCGATAGAGGTCAAAAGCAATGGACATTGTATATAGTCGAGGTTTCAACAATAGAGGAAAACATTGCGGACAAAGAAATGAAGACTTCCACTTTTTGATATATACTAGAGACTCGAGTATATGAGTGAGAAGGGGATGGACAAGATTCTAGAAGTGAAGAATGTCATTTGAGAATTTTGTGAATCATGTTTCCTCGACAAACAGAAGAAGGTCACATTTGGTATGGTGGGGCAAGTTATGAAGGCAGAGAAGTTGGAACTTGTTCATTCAGATGTGTTTGAGTCAACTTCGATATCTTCACAAGGGGCTCAGGTACTACATTACTTTCATAGATAATTCCACAATGAATGTGTGAGTTTATTTTCTGAAGTATGAATCTAAAGTTTTCACCACTTTCAAGAAGTGGAAGGCTACTACAAATGTTGAGACTAACCTCAAAGTCAAAAGCTTTAAATCAGATAATGGTTGGAGTACAGCAGCCGACAGTTTGTTATTAGTGCGCTGAGTACGGGATCCGAATGTTGAAGACGGTTCCGAAGACACCTGAACAAAATAGAGTGGCAAAAGCAGAAGAACAGAATTCTGAATGAAAGGGCAAAAGCATGAGATTACATGCAGGACTACCAAAGATGTTCCGTGCAGATGTCGTCAATGCTACAGCTTACCTAATCAATAGAGGACCCTCAGTTCTCATAGCGTTCAAGATACCTGAAGAGGAATGATGAGGTCGAGAAATACCCCTCAGACACTTGAGCTTTTTTGAATGTGTTTCGTATGTCAAGGTTAAAAACATTGAAAATGATAAGCTTGAGGCGAAGACGAAGAAATGTTTCTTTATCGAGTACGAATTGGATAACATGAGATATTGCTTGTAGGATAGCCAAAATCGTAGAGTTGTCCAAATTAAGTCGGGATGTGCCATTCAACGAATATGCTCTCTATAGAAATACGTTATTATGAATGACACCATTAGCTGCGAAAAGAAGGCAATAAGGTCAACAATATTAGGGGTGACACCGATAGGAGCGACTTTTGGACGATAGCAGCAAGGCTTTAGCAGCCATATGTTGACGCTAATAGCAACAACAACAGCACTTAAGCGTATTAATGACAACAATCGTCGCCACGAATCTCAATACTGGTGACAATAATCAAACGATGGTGGTCTGTAAATAACTCAAAATGATGGTTTTATGATAGGAATTATTTGTCACTGTAATTGATCCGATGAGTTCAAACCTTTGTTTTTTATGAATTACAAATATTAAAATAAAATAACAGAAATATACAACATTTACTTAGATGATTAATATGTCATTGTAGCACCATTGATGAGAAGAACCGAATTACGTTAACGAGGTAATATTTTCTTAAAACCAAATAAACAGCTCGATATAATACGTCAAACGATGGTGGTTTGTAAATAACTCAAAATGATGTTTTTATGATATTAATTATTTGTCACTGTAATTGATCCGATGAGTTCAAACCTTTGTTTTTTATGAATTACAAATATTAAAATAAAATAACAGAAACACACAACATTTACTTAGATGATTAATATGTCATTGTAGCACCATTGATGAGAAGAACCGAATTACGTTAACGAGGTAATATTTTCTTAAAACCAAATAAACAGCTCGATATAATACGTATAATGGTCCTTTGTCAACTATAAGTTATATTCTATATTATTAAGCTGTTTTAATTACAAAAGATCCGGTCATTGACCGAAATTAACTAAGAAAAAAAGACCTCGGCAAATGGAATATCACTTAAAATCCCATAGTTCTTAAAAGTTTCTATATCATTGATCATGGTCTCCTTCCAAACCAAAGCAGAAAACGGGTGTGCGTCGTTGGGTGCTGATAGATTATGTTTTAGGGAGGGGTCAATGTGGACATTTGTAACAGTCGAAGGGTTGTTTGGTAAATCATGATGAACATTGGAATCTTTACGATCAATTATAATGTTAGGGTGTGCGAAAGTGTTTGGAGGTGGACAAGTGTGATGGCCTAAATATGTGATGTGGAACCTGTTTGATTCATCTCCTAATTTTTGAACTTGTTTTAATGCGTTGCAACCAAGAGCATGCTTGTATGTGCATCTGAAGTAACATCTGCAAAACCAAAAAAAACATAGATATAGTCTTCCAGAATCATAAATCTGTTATCAATATTTTAACAACTAATACAACATTTATAAGAATAGGTGCTACCGTGGGAATTTAGAGTTGAGTATCTCTTTTTGACCATATTTTCTCCATGCATAACCATCTTTAATCGTACCACTGGTTATAACCCTTGAATCTATGGTCCTGCATATTTTTATCAAGCAAGAACAGATATGTTAAACATATGGTGTACCACGGGCTATAATAACTGTACGTTATAAGAGAAAGTTCAGTCCTATATCCTATATAGCTGGTTAATGGCATTGCTCTTCGAGATAGATCCATCAAGTACTTGTACATCTGTTAGAAATTTGTACGTACCTTCTGATCTTGTAAGAACCTCTTCGTTGCCTTACACCCGGCGCACGATTCTTTCCAGTTTCACGGGAGTAAAATCCCGGTACCCGGTCAACTGAACAAGCCAAATCCACACGGGGGCTCACTGGAACCCCATAAAACTCTCCCCAATGGAAAGAATTCAGCACAGAAAGGCTGCCTGCGAAAGATCCCAATACTTCCATCACAAGATTATCAATAGAAACCGACCCATCATTATCAACTTTCCGGCGAAGTATATTCTGCAGCCTCTTTGCAGAATTTCTTCCACTAATTAGGGTTTCGACCAATTTTTCCTTGCTTTTATCCATTTAGATAATATAATGCAGAGAATTTCAGATATATATTTAAGAAGAATGCGTTTACTCCAGGTGAACTCAGAGAGATACATATAGACGTTAATTTATGGTGTGTGTAGTTTACTAGTTTAGAGAGAGAAGTTGGGTGTATTCAAGAGAAAGCGATGTAGGTCAAGTAAAGAATGAAATTTAGAATAAATGGATAATGACATCATAATATTAACCAATATGATACGGGCAAATTTCATAAAAGACATTAATTTTTCAGAAAATTTCGATTTTGACACTGTGTTATTTTTTTTTTCAATTAAGTCACTAAGCTTTCAATTTTTTTCAATTAAGTCACCATGTTTTCCATTTTGTTTTAATTTTGACCATTTGAACGATCAACCCGGTAGCCAGCTGACGTGGCATGATGACATGTCAGTCTTTGATGATGCGACGCTGACGTGGCATGCTGACGTGGCACTCGAGTGTCAAAATTGAAACAAAACTGAAAACATAGTGACTTAATTAGAAAAAATTGAAAACTTAGTGTCTTAATTGAAAAAAAAATAAAACAGTGTCAAAATCGAAATTTTTTTAAAAAGTGTTTTTTTTGGAACTTTTTCTACATTTTTTAAAAGTATAAATATGTATTTTTATGTTTTTAGAAGTATAAATATATTTTTTTTACAAGTATAAATACGTATTTTTATATTTTTAGAAACATAGATATATTGTCATAAGTATATATACGTATTTATACTTTTAAAGACGTAAAAAACGTATTTATACTTCTAAAGACGTAAAAATATATATTTATACTTCTAAATTAACGAACAAATATTTTTTTTTTGTTTTTAGAAATATAAAATACATTTTTTTTTTTGCATATAATCACGTATGGTATCAATCAAAAGCATGTTTATAGTGGAAAATAGTAAAAACGAAACCAACATAAACGAGCAAACATAAACAAACAAATATAAATTAACGAACAAAAATACTTATTTTTGTGTTTTTAGAAATATAAAATACGTTTTTTTTTGCATATAATCACGTATGGTATCAATCAAAACCATGTTTATAGTGGAAAAATAGTGAAAATGAACTTAAACCAATATAAACGAACAAACATAACACAAACAAACATAAATTAACGAACAAATACTCATTTTTATTTTTTTAAAAATATAAAATACATTTTGTTTTGCATATAATCACATATTATATAAATCAAAAGTATGTTTATAGTGGAAAAATAGTGAAAACAAACTTAAACCAACATAAAAGAACAAACACAAACAAACAAACATAAATTAATGAACAAATATTTATTTTGATGTTTTTAGAAATATAAAATACGTTTGTTTCCATATAATCACATAACGTATCAATCAAAACCATGTTTATAATGGAAAAATATTGAGAAAAAGTTTTAAAATCATTTTATAATACGTATTTTATTGATATATACATGTTTATATGCAAAAAAACGTATTTATATTTTTAAATGCATAAAAATATATTTATATATACTTATGACAATGTATCTATGTTTCTAAAAATATAAAAATACGTATTTATACTTCTAAAAACATAAAAATACGTATTTATACTTTTAAAAAATATAGAAAAAGTTCCAAAAAAGACACTAACTTTTTAAAAAAATTTCGATTTTGACACCGTGTTATTTTTTTTCAATTAAGACACTAAGTTTTCAATTTTTTCTAATTAAGTCACTATGTTTTCAATTTTGTTTTAATTTTGACACTCGGGTGCCACGTCAGCGTCGCATCATCAAAGACTGACACGTCATCATGCCACGTCAGCTGGCTACCGGGTTGACCGGTCAAATGGTCAAAATTGAAACAAAATAGAAAACATAGTGACTTAATTGAAAAAAATTGAAAATTTAGTGACTTAATTGAAAAAAAAATAACACAGTGTCAAAATCGAAATTTTCAGAAAAGTTAGTATCTTTTATGAAATTTGTCCATATGATACTAACATCCTAAAATTACTCTCTTTATTCCAATTTATCAATCCTTATCAACAGTAGGATGAGATGGAGTAAGATGGATCGAAAATGGAAGGTTCACATATACTTTAAATAAATAGATAAGTATTATATTTGTATTATCTAAAATTTAAATATTATATATCCTAAATAAACAACCAAAACTAATTTTAAATATTTAATAATTATTTTTAATCAATTTTTAATATTTAAAATTATGTGATTTTATACATGAATCGGGTAAACATATTCCAAATATAAAAAATTCAAATGAAACTTGAACGCTTCTTCGCTTTGAACTGAATCATCAACTCAAATTTTAGTCAAATATTATAAAGAAAACATGAAGCAGTCATCTCTTCTCTAAACATGATTGTGGTCCAAATTTGGATTAAAGTCAATTTCATGAGTTCAAGAAAAAATTCATTTATTTTCAAAAGCAACTGTATATGAAAATACGATATTTATAAATATTCATTTCATAACTTTCAAAATATATAAAATACAAAATGTATACACATCGTTCTTGTTCTGAATTTCATTTTAATACTATTCATGTTTTGACACCATTTTGAAATTTGGTATTTGCTTAGATTTCAAAAAAGTTTTTTTGTGTAGCGTTATAAAAGGATATATTCGTCTTCACACATTTCAGTATCTGTAATTAATTAAAAAGATAATTTCATATATCCTATACGGTTTGTTAAATAGCACGCAAAGCGAATAATAAAAAAACATATCTGATGTAATCATCGACGATGTAAATGGCTATGTGATTGCTGACGTGTTTTAGTGTTTATGGAATGAGATTGGAAGATTATGCAATTTTGAAGCTAAAAGTATTGTGGTCAATCTAAGTTTTATTAATAATTAAAATAATTTTAAATATTAAAAATTGATTATAAATTATTATAAAAATGACAAAAATGCCCAAAACTCATGTTTGTGGGTCTCTATTGAATAATCTGCACATATTTAGTTTTAAATCAGTAAGGATAAAATATAAAGCTCTTTTTAACAATATAAAAATTGCAAAAATCATGTATCGTACATAGAAATTATAATCGGTTAAAAAAATAGGAAAAAACATGAGCGGGTGCTGGGAAATTATTCCAACTCACTGTGATGGCCCGTTTTAGCAACATTTGCGGTTGCCGGAGGCGTCAGGGGGGATCGCCGGCGACCGTGGTGGTCCGAGATGCAATTCCTTGGTCCGATTCTTGCATATATTGACTAAAAATCCCCTGATTTCAGATTTTGGTCAAGAAATTGAAAGGTAAAAATCTGATCTTTAGAACCCTAGTTTCTTGAGTTCAAAATTATCACTACGTGTTGGAAATTGGGGAATGTTTCTGATTTATGTTTTTAGTGAGTTCAAGAACACATAAGAAATTTGTATATGCTTGGGTTTGAATTGGAGTTTGCTAATGTGTAAAGAGATTGTATTGGTTTGGGTTCAAAAAGCTTTGTTCCAGCATAATATCCATGGAAATACATGAATATGTGGTTTTGGACAGATTTGATTGTTATTAGTGGTCAAGTTTGTGGAGAAAGCTCATTACCAATGAAAAGATGAAAGCTTAGTGCTTGATATCATAAATAAGTTAGAATGTTCATGTGATACAATTGTTTTTTTGGTTAAACATGAAGTTAAAACGGATTGATAATGAATGTTAGTTTTAAATCATGTTTGGAATCATGAAACGGAAAATGAACATAAGATATTGTTTTGAACATCTTGATTAAGATAAATTTGATTGTTATGTGGTTAAAAAAGATAACTTTAATGTTTCTAGCAAAAGAATGGAATTGGGAATACATAAGGTTTAATGTTTGAGTGAAATAAGTTGAAATAAATAGCTTCTTAATTGAAAATTAAGAGGCATGCTCTTAATTTTTAAGATTAAGTGTGTTTGAAGCCTCTTAATTTTTGCCTCTTAATTAAAAAAAAGCCTCTTAAACTTTCAGATGTGGGAACGTGTCTGAATGAAAAAAAGAGGCGGTATTTCCTTTTGTGGCCTAAGTTTATATCAGCAACGTTTTTCCCTTTCTTTCTACTTCACGCCACAGCCTCTTCTCCCTCCCACTATCTCCGATCTGCAACTTCCACCGACTGCCTCCTTTTGCCGGTGATGCCACAGTAGCCACGACCGGAAGCAACGTCGCAACCTTCGCCAGTAACGTCGCCGATCTCCCTCTCATAATCTCCGATCTGCAACCTTCCCGATAACGTCTTTCTTGCCCTAAAAACGATTCACCTATCTCCCTCCCATTATCTTCGATTCACCTATCCAGCTTCCGTCGCCGGATCTGTTGAAGCCTCCATCGCACCCACAATCATCGACTGCTCCAGCCTCCATTGGCCCCCCTGTCCCTCCCTCCATTGGTGTGTTTGATGTACGATTTCTTGATGTTCTTGCTGAAATTTACTGGAATCTGTTCATGTTCTTGAAATGTTGTTGCTAATGTTCATGTGAATCTGTTCATTAATTTTGGAACTCGTTTTTTTATGTTCATGTTCATGTTTCAATCTGTTCATTGATTTTGAACTCTTATTGTTGAAATTGATTTTGCAAATATACCATGTTGTTTTATGATTTGCAGTTGAAATCAATTTGGCTGAAATATGGAATGGATTTGTGTTAAATTTTGATGTTATTGAAGAGTATAGTTCAAAGGGTAAAATGGTCATATTTTTCAATAAGCCCAGCAATTAAGAGGTGGTAATCAAACAATGTATTAAAATTCAGCTCTTAAAAATTCAGGGCCTTTTAAACATCAAGACCTCTTAACAATTAAGATCTTAAAGTTTAAGATCCTGTCAAACAGGCCCTTAGTTGATTTTGTGCAATGTATTGCTTAAACGAAAAAAATACTATAAATAGACAAAATTTTAATTAAATGATTGAAATTGGCTGAGATGAGAATACGAGATTACTTGACATGTTAATATGACTTGAAAGTTTATAATATTGGGTATTGGTAAAAAAACCCCCTCATAATAAAAATAGGAAGTCCCATCAATTAGGGTTTCTTTTTATATTAGTTTTAATATATATATATATATATATATATATATATATATATATATATATATATATATATATATATATATATATATATATATATATATATATATATATATATATATATATATATATATATATATATATATATATATATATATATATATAGATGTAGGTTCAAATACGGATTGTAAGTATCGTGCGAACGTAGGACTCAATCACGTCCATTTATGAAATAAGGATACGATCGGTATTTCCAGTAGATTTCCGAATTTGAAAATAAAAATCTTTTTACGACTAATTAAGATTTACAATTTATAATCGTAACCGACAATTGTATTATCGTGAGTTCGAATTTGATTTCTTAATCAATAAGTCGTTCTTAAATCCCAATTTTGTTCGTGTCAATTCCGATTTTGAAGAATTGTTCCTTATTCAATTCCAATTTTAAGCGATAGTGCGTTAATTTTTGAAGAATTGTTTTTTTTTTTTGGGATGCAGAGTAACTGTTCGTATCGATCTTATCAGAATTGTATCCAGGTATAAAGTATAATCTATTATGTTTTAAATGTTTTTTAATGCTAATTTGGATGTGCGAAGTATATGAGTTTAACAATTGTTTTCTACAGCGTATGTTCATGTCGTTCGTATAAAGAATGTCATTCTCTGAGAATGGTTGATAGTTTTAGTTGTTTATTGCCATTCTAAGAGAATGAACTCAGTTGGTTGATACTTTGTATAAGAAGTTCATTCTCTGAGAATGATTGATTGTTGTAGTTGTGATTGTTTCTGTAAAATTATAACATTCGATAAACAGCAGAATCAATTTATTTGCCAAATGTTAATAATAATGTTAAGTTAATGTATAATTCTCGGAGAATATCATACTTGGTAGAGTAAATTTGTTACAACCGAGGTAATTCTCTAAGAATACGCATAATATAACTCATATATAAAAGTGCATAATAATATAAATGTAACCAATTGTTATGAAAAAATGAGTTATAGTCTATATCATTCTTAAAGAATGGTAAACACCAAAAGTAATAATATAAATGTAACTAACTGTTATGATAAAAAGGAGTTATAGTCTATATCATTCTTGAAGAATGGTAAACACCAAAAAGTAAAGAGAATGGCCAAAACCAAAAGATGCAGAAAACCATACAGTAAACCCATTTAGAAAGTAGAATGTCATTTTTGATTAATCTAATTCTTTACATGTGATTGTTTTTGGAAGATTATAAATTTTGATAAATAGCATTATAAATTCACATGACAAACTTTGGAGAATGGTATCACGAAGTGCGGTAGTTTGTATGCATTTTTGATAATTAGTTATATTTAGCTTCAAAATTTGCAGAAAAGCGTACCGACTATGGTGATGACATCAATGGAACTAACCCACCCAAATATACCTACCCCGTAAAAACCAAGTCTTTTTCTTCCATTAAATTTCATACAATACAGAAAATCCTTCAACTAAATAACTAAGAACTAGTGAAATAGTACTTGTATCTAATGCATCAAA
>CM042014.1:5992500-6047500 GCA_023525715.1 Cichorium intybus | reverse complement strand
AGAGGTTTACTACATCTATCATCGCCCAGACAACAACTATCTCCCCTTCCTCATTTGCTGCTCACCGGAGACCATTATCGATCTCCTTCTGTTTCATAACAATCGTACCCTCTAGATCTAACCTTGAGTACAACCAATCGAGGAGCACATTGCACACCTAATCGTGGGTTTAATAAGAAGTTGCAAAACAAGTTGGACGTGTGGTTTTTAGTTCCAGCGATCTGAAATCGACGACAACACCATCTTCCCTGAAACAAGCGGCACACCAACCCATCGTGAAGCCTACTGAAATCGACGACGCCATCTTCCCTGAAACCACCGCTTTCAAATCAACCGAACCCTAGCTGCTTACAATCTACTTTCCCTCAGCCGGTGATCCTCTCGTATACTCCCCCAATGTACCGCCTCCACTACCGGACCTGTATAACCCCTCACACAAATCATCGATCTTTGTCGGCGCCGTTGGGTCTTCTCAGGCGTACCAAGCATTCACCACACATTCGACGACAGCTCCCCGCCAGCTTGTGCCCGATCACGCTGAATATCTCTCCCTCTGATTCAATTTTAATAGGGGGTTCACGTGTGGATTTGAATATCTGAGGTGTGTACTAGTTGGATTTTCATGTTTATCAAGGTTTTGAATCCGATGATTGATTTCACATTTGCTTTTTGACGTTTGATTTCATTTGTGGTTTTGATTTCAGATTTTAGATATGAATCTGATTTTAGGTTTAAGGATTGACATCTATTTGGTATATAATTTTGAGGTGGTGAGTGATGGTAGTTGACGTAAATGAACGATGGTGATTATTGTAGTGGTTGCTGGATATTTGAACAAAAACAAGTTAAATTAGAATGAAATTAAAAAATTTCCCGATTATGAATCAAAGAAGGAGTGGATCCGGGGTGGGGGTTTGTGAGAAATCGATGGTTTCAGAAAGTGGTTCCAAACCTCAATTTCGGTGGATGTCTTAGTTGTCACACCCCGATCCTTGGCGGAATCGATCAAGGCGTGATATATTGTTCAAAGTCTCATGACAACTATGTTATAATATGATTAGATTCAATTAAGTACTAAGTATGCAAACAAGATCCACAACATACAAATACAAATCCAAATACAACAACATTTATTACATCAAATTTAAATAGTCTTGTGGGTTTCTAAGGTACACCCTACTTTTCATCAACTTCATTCTTCAAATCCGCATCATGGGTAAAAACAGGTCAACTACGAGATTTGGTGAGTAATCTAGTTTTATTAAAGAAAATTGTGAGTTTGAATAATTTGAAATTTGTTTTCTTTTGAAGTTGGCAAGCAACTGTTATTGAGATAACAGTTTATAAATCAAAAATTGATAAACAAATGATAACAACAACAATAAGTCCTCACCCTATATATACATATATATGCATATATAGGATGGAGCATCTAATCATCATACACACTCAACCACGTGCAATCAATCACCTTAGCGTCCCAAGGCGTGGTGGTCAACCCAATAGCGCTATTATTGTCCATAACGTACCTCAAGAATACGGGCATAGTCATGGAGATTAGACTAAAAATGGTAATGCACTACAAGTACATGTAGCGTAAACAAACAATAATTATACAAATAATGATTCATGTATAAATGTCTCAACAATGTCTCAATGGTGAAAAAATAATAAAATGAAGTTGGAACATATTAAAACCACATGATACACCCCAAAAGTATTGAAAATTATAAAATATGGGGTAGATTACTCACATTAGTCCAAACGGAATACGCGTGTTGTACGATAGACGGCTCGGGTCAAAACGACGTGGAACATATTATAATTAATAGTTTTGGTTTAGGAACTACTAAACGGGAATGAAGTATTAATAAAAATAATTAGACACATATTCTTATATTAGATGAATTAACAATAATCAAATTTTGTTTTGAATATTAATGTATTCATAGGTTAGATGAATTTTAAATTGAATTAATTACTTTGCTTAATTAATTTATATTTTCACTTTAGGTAAGATTTTAATAATTTCTTATTAAAATAATAACTTTTCAAATTATAAGTATTTACAGATTTTATATATTATAAACAATTTATATGAAATAATCATTAAAAATGCATTTTTACATGCTTAGATATTTAGGAAAATGGTTTTAAATACTAAATAGTAATGAAACATTCTGAAATTATCAGAAAATCATTATTTCATAAAATAGTAATTACTGTAAAATTTTCATATTTTTCTTAACTGCTTTAGTATTTATTTAGTATTTTAATAATTAAACCACAACAAATTTCAGGAAAAATAATAAATGATTCCCAAATATTCTGAAAAATTAACCATAGTTTTCTAACATTATATTGAGCATACTCTAAATATTTTGGATATTTTGGACTATGGAAAGTATTTCTTATGTTTTTCATTATTAACTAATCAATAAAATCATAAATAATAGGAAAATATTAAGAAAAATTCATTAGACTTTTTATTTATGATTAACATGTTATATATGATATTCTGATAAGGTTTTATAATTTTTGGACATGTGTAGATATTTATTATCAATTTAAACCATTAAATAATCATTAAATCAGGTAAAATAAGCAAAAAATATTACAAAAATCTGTAAATTTTTTCATGGAGTCTTTAAAATGTTAATAAGGTGCGAAAAATATAAAATCTAGTTTTTAACATACATAACTATATTTTTCAATTTATTTATCTACAACAAAATAAAATACAAAATAAGCATCAAACAGTAATATAAATGCATGAAACTTTATAAATCCACTTTACTCAATATATGGGTTGTTTCAAAATGTTCCCAGAATTTATTGACTGCAAAAAGTATTTTATGTGAATTATTGCCCTATTTTATTGCAATAGTTATAGTAATTCAATAAAAATAAGTTATTTTCTGAAAATTTCCAGAACTTCTTATTTTATTGATGGGATCCTGAGAAAAATCAGGTTTATGCATAAAATGAGTTTTAGATAGTTTGGTGGATTTAATTTGTTTCATTCATGAATTTGATACTTTTAACAACATACCTTGATGAATGCTTCAAGAGGGATGAAGAGTTGAGTATATTGGAGTGTTCTTGGCTGAAATATGAAGATTTCTAGGAGTAATTTCGAGATTGAGAGTGAGAGAAAGAATAGATATGGTTTGAGTGGTGATGAGAATAATGTGTTGGGAGAAAAATGAAAGGAAAGATGATGGGAGGTGTGAGTGGGAGACAATGGGAATAACCTTTTACTTTTGGTGGTCTTCATAATTCCCCACTAATACAAGCATCTTAAGAGTTTTATAAAATTTAATGTAGTTTTTATAAAAATAGAGTTTTATAAAAAAATATGTTATTATTTGATTATAACAATCTACTTTGATTTGAAGTTTAATTATAGCATTCAAGTTTGATTCTTTTAATTTAATTAGAGCATCATACTTTGATTTAATTTTAATATGGTATCATAATTTAATTTGATTATAGTTATAACATTATACTATGTTATATTGCTATTAACGTCAATTTATATCGTAGTGTATGGGTTTTGATCCTATTAGCGTCAATTAATCTGAGTAGGGTTTATTAAATTTCCAATTGGGTTGGGTTGACCCGAATCCATTTTAGGCGGATGTCACAGTCTCTCCTACTTTAGGAAATTTCGTCCCGAAATTTAAGAAGAGAGTACCTTAAGAGAAAAGTTGCGGGTATTTGGTACGCATTTGATCCTCACACTCCCATGTATACTCGGGTCCAAGTGCTGACTGCCACCTGACCTTGACCAGGGGAATGCGACTTCTTTTGAGTTGCTTTTCCTTTCGGTTGGCAATTTCCAAGGGTTTCTTGATAAATTGCATTGTCTCGTCGATTTGGATATCCTCGAGAGGAACATGAAGGTTCTCGTCTGCTAAACACTTCTTGAGGTTGGCTATATGAAATACTGGGTGAACTTTATTAAGCTCTATTGGTAGATCCAACTCGTAGGCTACTGGTCCGATCCTTTTCAGGATTTTGAACGGGCCTACATAGCGTGGTGCCAATTTACCCTTACGTCCAAATCGAACCACACCTTTCCAGGGGGACACTTTTAGCATGACCATGTCACCCACGGTAAATTCAAGCGGTTTGCGTCGCTTGTCGGCGTAACTCTTTTGTTGGCTACGAGCTGCGAGAAGGTTATTGCGAATCTGAGTGATTTTGTCAGTTGTTTCCTGGATAAGCTCAGGACCAACGATTGGAGAATCCACTGTTGCGCGAATCAAGTAGGACTCGCTAATTTCATGCCAGCAAATAGGAGATCGGCATTTACGGCCATATAATGCCTCAAATGATGGCATCTTGATGCTAGAATGATAACTGTTATTATAGGAGAATTCCACCAACGGTAAATGAGAGTCCCAGTTTCCTCCAAAATCTAAGACACACGCCCTCATCATATCTTCGAGTGTTTGAATTGTCCTCTCAGATTGACCATCAGTTTGAGGATGATAGGCAGTACTGAGATCGAGGCGGGTTCCTATGGCTGCTTGAAGTGATTGCCAAAACCGAGAGAGAAATCTCCCATCACGATCTGAAATGATGCTGAGAGGGATGCCATGCCGACTAACTATCTTGTCGATGTAAATCCGAGCAAGTTGTTCGACCTTGAAATGTTCACGGATGGGAAGGAAATGAGCGGATTTGGTCAAACGATCAATAATTACCCAAATGCTGTCGTGTCCCTTGGTGGTACGGGGAAGTTTGGTTACGAAATCCATGGCGATCGCTTCCCATTTCCACTCGGGGATTACCGGTTGGACCAATAGTCCAGAGGGTCGTTGATGTTCTGCTTTGACCCTGGAACATGTAAGACATTTGGCCACGAATAAAGCAATATCCTTTTTCATTCCCGACCACCAATAATTGGTTCTCAGGCCATGATACATCTTGTCAGTGCCAGGATGAATGGAATATCGAGTTTTATGGATTTCTTACATCAGGAAGGTACGAAGATTGTCGCGATCTGGGATCCAGATGCGATCTTGATAATAGAAAATGCCATCAGATTTACTTTCCAACTCCCCGTCAATTCCCGTGGGCATGTCATTTTCGGTAATTGCCGAGTGTTGGGCTCCTCGAATTTGGTCGCTGAGATTGGACAGGATAGGAGAACATATTAGATGAAATGCTTTGTCATGTTCTTTTCGGCTTAACGCGTCGGCTACCACGTTTGCCTTGCCCAGATGATAGCGTATTTCACACTCGTAATCATTTAGGAGTTCGACCCATCGTGTTTGTCTCATATTGAGTTCCTTTTGATTAAGAATATGTTGCAAGCTCTTGTGGTCGGTGAAAATTACGCATTTAGTGTCGTAAAGGTAATGCCTCCAAATTTTAAGAGCGAAAACCACGACACCGAGCTCCAAATCATGAGTCGTATAATTCCTTTCATGGATTTTGAGTTGTCGCGATGCGTAAGTTATAACCTTTCCCCTCTGCATCAAAACACAACCTAGACCGAGATTGGAGGCATCGCAGTATACCACGAAATCTTCGGATCCTTCATGGAGTGTAAGAATTGGAGCGTCACACAATCTTTGTTTAAGGGTTTGGAAAGCGTCTTCTTGCTTGGGTCCCCAATCAAATGGCGTACCCTTGCAAGTGAGAAAAGTAAGCGGTAAAGCGATCTTTGAGAAATTTGAAATGAAACGCCGGTAATAGCCGGCTAAACCGAGGAATGACCGAATTTCTGTAACATCCCAAAATTTTAGGGTAAAATTAAAAAATTTTAAACGAAAACTTCAATATAAGAAAAGCCACTTAATTAATTTTGACAAAATTCCATAACTTATAAGTTTAATGAAAACATCCCAGGATTAACAAAAGTTAATGAAATCACAACATAGCGGAACTTCCATTCAAAAACAGTCCTCCAATGAAGCAGCACAGTGTATACACGTCACGCCTTGCCATCCATGGTACCTGATGTACCTGAAACAGTAGTTTATATAGGGAAAGGGTAAGCACGGAGCTTAGTGAGTTCCTCAAAATACCATATATTTGATTGAGATTTGTTGGTGTGGTTTATGAGATGTTTTGGGGGGTATTTATACTTGAATTCTTGAATAAAAAATGAGATTTGTTGAGATTTGTTGAAACAGATGTTTTGGGGGGTATTTATACCTGAAACAGATGTTTTGGGGGGTATTTATACTTTTGAGCTTCCTTCCGCTCACTTCTTACACTCTAGTGCTTAGAAACCTCTATATATTTGATTGAGATTTGTTGGTGTGGTTTATGAGATGTTTTGGGGGGTATTTATACTTGAATTCTTGAATAAAAAATGGCATGACACTTTTGACAAAAGATTTTAATAATATAATTTTGTTGAAATTAAAGGCCTTCTAGAATCAGTCTGTTCAAGACTGGTTTAGCCGATCTTAAACCCATTAAATTCACGTTTTTATTTGATATTCATAAAATTCATCTCAATACCTTTCCAGGGATGTATTTTACGTATTTATACGATTTTTCTATGATTTATTATGAATTTTTGAAAACAGACTATCTAATCTGTCAATTCCGAACTAATCAGTAAAGATTGCATTTTTTACCATAGATAATGTCATTTTCAAGCTTACTATTATTTTTGGTAATTGTACTAGACTCAATTTGTAAACTTTGTGCACTGGTTTGAGGTCCAAACGATTTTTCTAGAATTAATTATGATTTTTCTAAAAACGACACAAAATGCTGATTTTCATATGAAATTGTAACTAAAGTTTTTCTTAGCTTTATAACTACAAAAATCATATAATTCCTAACACTCTTATTTTAATTATATGTTATAATCAGGATACGGGTCTTACAAGTCTCCCCCACTTATTTGGATTTCGTCCCGAAATCCGCATTCTCGAACGCCTTTATGTATTTCCCATCGAGTCTTCAAAAATCCTCCTCGTCTTATTGTCGAACCTTTACAAGGTTTCATTATCTTTCCCCTTCAACATTCACATATCTCTGTAATAATGCTTAAGGTCCTATTATTCTCATTCACTCCATATTTTTTTTTTCTAGTTACTCTGGATGTACAAAAAAACTTTAACTGTTTCTTACAGTTCCACACATCAACTTTACCGGCTACTATCTACAGTATATATTTAGTACTTTCTAATTAGTTAACCTAGTTAACTTGCAACACCTAATTTTTAACACTATTTCGTATTTATATGAATTCGCATATTTTAACATACATTTGTCTCAATTCAACATTTTCTTTTAAATACTTTTTGGCTAAATAAATCTATATTTGTAAAATCTCCAAATGTTTTTGTTTCTCCGAAAAAATATAAAATTTACATCATCTTTCATAAGTTTTTTTTTTTTTTTTTTTTTTTTTTGGAGTACCGAACACTCTTTAAACTATTTCCATTATCAGGAGACATAAAATTTTGTTTTATTTCAAAAGTCTCTTTATTATCTCGTTCTCACCAGAGTCAAGCAGAGAATTTTGAAAAAATGTCACTTGGGGTAGTGAAAAGTCGCATCTACTGTAGTTAGTTTGAATTTCGGTAATTAAAACGTGAGGCGTCCTTTTAGTTCCGTGTGTCCTTTCGGTTCCAGCTACAAGATACTATATATACAGGTATGTAGTATCATTCATTTCCACATTCATTTTCAGTCTCGTCCTCTCTTATCACTAGTTTGTTCATAAACGAACTCATATTTAAAGCCAAGTCATGGAAAACAGATCTTCAATGGGCGATCTGTCGAACCCTGGACCTGGTTTTCCGCAAGGAGAGGGTACTTCAAACCAAGAATTCTTAATAGAGTTCGGTGACTTAACATTCTAGACATCTATCATCCATATTTTGTTTATATTTCTAATGTTTTGTTTGATTCTGAATTATGTTACAGTCTTCCAGATATACTACCAATAGAGCAACTCCACGGTGAGCCGGAAAATTTTCCCGAGTTGAACATTAACTCAGAAGATCCGGTGCATGCATCATTAGACTTTGCACTTGATCAGACTCCATACCTTCTACCAGGTTAAATTCTTTAAATGATTGCTTCTATGAATATTCAATTTTGTTTATCATCTGACAGTTGTTATTCGTAGACCCATTTGTGGATGATCTATCTGACTACAATCCATTCATCGACGTACCCTCAACGAGTAGTGAGATTACCCCCATGAATCAAGGATTCATGGCTGACATTCAGAATGAAAGTCAATTACAAACAACTCATAACATCAATATTGAAATGAATCCCGAACTTGGGGTTGGTTTTCAATATCAAAATCACCTTCAGGTGATTCAGAGGAACCTAGAAGGATTTCAAAATCCTGGTATTTTAGTTGAAAACCAACAATTATTACCGATAGAGGCCACTAATTTTGATGAATCAATGTCCATCTTTGGGTCAAAAAATCAGGATCATGTTCAAATGATCCAGAATGATAACAATACAATTGGATTTGAACCTTCTAGTTCAGTAAACATAGCAGGTGGCAGTGGAAGGGGTTTCAGACATTTATTAAGTAGGGAAATAATAGCTGAACACTTTAACGAACCAATTGAGAAAGCTGCGGAGGAACTCAACATTGGAACGACACAATTAAAAAAACGCTGTAGAGAATTAGGTATCAATCATTGGCCCCAACGACAACTTACGAGTCTGCAAACTCTTATTGATCGTGTTGAGGTAAGGAATTACATTTTTTTATATCGTAAAGTTGTAATTACTAAAGTTATTTGTGTCACAGGAATTTGGTTACGAGTTTAGTGGAGCAACAGGATTATCGAAAGATTTAATACCCAACCTAAAAAGAGAGAAAGAAGCAATAATTGAAGGATCACAATCGGGTCTAACAGACGGCACAAAGAAACTGATACAAGCTGCTCATAAGATTGAATATAAGAAAAGAAAATTTCTGGAAAAAGGGGAAACTTCATCCATAACTCATACACAGCAGCAATCTCTGCCATCTAATTCTGGTATGAGTAGTATTAATCCTGGTTTACTCGAGCCTGTGAGTGAGGGGAATTTTGGAGGCTCTGTAGGTAACCTAGCCTGGTTACCTCCTTATAGCTACCCCCAACTGGTTCCGAATTGGAACCCTTCCTCATCACTTCCCTACTTACACACTCCCCAAACGAGTCAGTTTTTAGCCCATAATCATGGGGTTACGGGTTCCAACCCTATCGAGACCCCACACCTTGGAGCTCCTCCTCCAATAACTGAATACATACCCCTTCCAAATTCTCAAGAAGGTACAAGTCGACCTACTGATGACAAAGAGTGGAGTGTAGAAGATCTTTTTTCGCTTCCTTCTGATTCTTCAGTTTAGGTTAGTAGTTCTGTAAACTTTTCTTAATGTATTAATATAAAGTTGTAGTAATGAATTAAATATATTGACATGTTACTATAATTTTAATAATTTCATCGATTCAATATAATATTCATGTTGTTCCCTTAATTTCGTATTCCTCCCCCACTTGGACTAAAGTCCAAGTCTGTTTATTCGATTTATAATTTTTTTTACGAGCCCTTACTCTCTCGAACGAAAAACAAGCCCACTCTGCTCAGCCAACAACTTGCATCGGGGCAAACACTATATCAATAAACATGTTTCGATAATGTAAAGATGTTTACATCAACCACCATATGTTACTCATCCGCTTGCGACCCTAGTCAACACCTCTATCGTCAGTTACCTAAATCACGAGTGAGTGATCCAAACTCTCAACCCACACGACCCGCTATCATCTCAGGCGCCGCTTGTACCTCTTTGACCGTGAGTTGGAAAACTCACCCTTACATCCTCTAGTCCCTGTATGACTTGTGCGCCCATTAGTTGCATGAAAAATAGCTACCACAATAGCATTTTGGCATTTTCCCTTTCAACAGTCTTTAATCTCAGTAATTAACTTAAGCATGATCGGTCTAACCAAATTGGTATGATCGCATCTTAATTGTTCCTACTGAACCTCACAATCAACATTCAAAAATTGAATGGATAAAAGTTTACCACATTACACTAGCATTTAAGTTAATTATGCCAGACACTCACATATTCAGCTCCTTGGATCCTTCGTGACGAACTCCCGACTCGAACGTGGATCCTGTGCTTTCGATAGTAGGAGCTCTACTACTACCTTCCACACCTATCCATGTTCGTTCCAAGACCCGTCTCGAAATATCCAATTCGCTTCTTACCGATAATTTTAACACATATGCCCTTACAAGGCATATGTCAACCCTTCTAGGAATACTTGGAATCCCACCCCCACCCTGCTATTCTAACTAAGACGGAACTTCCTCCAGTGATGACAGGTTGTTTCGCGAACGTAGTTGTATACAATATTGAACTAAACAGTCTTTCAAATAAGAGAATCTTCCCTAAGGCAACAACCAAACAAGGAACATGCAATAAGGTCAACTCACACATTCTATGACTATTCAGTCCATATTGTATACAACTTAGTGGAAATCTCTAAGCAACCTATCGGCACTAGCATACAGTTCGATTAGAAAATAGCAGATAATAATACAACAATGTGTGATCTCTACCAGGCATTTCAGCAAACATATACTATATGTTTTTTTTTACATCGACAATATTAAATCCTTAACCCTTTTACCATGCTGGCTTCGGCTGGCGGTACACACTGTGTCTTTACTTCACCCTTCATAAAACATATTTCTTTCGTAAAAATGTTCTAAGAAAACCCTTAAGCCTCAACTTGAGTCCAGAACTCACTAAGTGAGCCTGATTCTCTCAAGCTGTGCTCTGATACCAACTTGTAACATCCCAAAATTTTAGGGTAAAATTAAAAAATTTTAAACGAAAACTTCAATATAAGAAAAGCCACTTAATTAATTTTGACAAAATTCCATAACTTATAAGTTTAATGAAAACATCCCAGGATTAACAAAAGTTAATGAAATCACAACATAGCGGAACTTCCATTCAAAAACAGTCCTCCAATGAAGCAGCACAGTGTATACACGTCACGCCTTGCCATCCATGGTACCTGATGTACCTGAAACAGTAGTTTATATAGGGAAAGGGTAAGCACGGAGCTTAGTGAGTTCCTCAAAATACCATACGATCCATCACATAACATACAACACAAAATAACCATTCATATGTCTGTGAGACTCGCGGGCTATCCCTGTTCCGCCTGAAGACTCACGGGCAGTTCCCGTTCTGTCTTATCGCTCGCAGGCTTTTCCCGTTCCGTCTAATGACTCGCAGGCTATTCCCGTTCCGCCTATTGGCTCGCGGGCTATCCCGTTCCGTCCACAAACAATCATTATCATAGCAAATATTCATACAATTATCATAACAGGTAAAATCACCTTAGTCTAACATATATTTCTTCCTACGCATGCAATATCACCTATAGTATAGTGAGAAGACTCACCTGATTATAGTTGACTATTTCGTTTATCTTTCTCGGCTTTGTATTTCCTTCAACTGTTAACATAATAAGAAATCTATCATTTCTTAATCCTTAACTATATTGTAGTCGTATCATTAAACCCTTCAGTAATTCCAATATGATACTCCATGATTTATCAAGTAAAGAACGGCCAGGTAGAAGATTAGATGGGGTGGCAGGATCCTTTCAGCATTTTAGCCTTTCGGAAAATCCAACAACCAGATCCCAAGTAATCGGCCTAGTCACCGTCCTCGTAAGTAAATCAATCGGTATTATTTTCGGAATTACGAATTGTTATAATAACGACATTTTAGGGTTTTTGTTTACTATTGTTAGAAATGAGTATTATATAACATATGTTATACTTATTAAATATTCTACTTCTTAACACAAAAACTATTTTACAATACCTAATTAAGCTATAGAAAAGTTTGTAGTTACCTTATGACCAGTCGTCGGAACCTATAACTTCTTCGCTAGGCTTTTGAGCTTCCTTCCGCTCACTTCTTACACTCTAGTGCTTAGAAACCTCTATATATTTGATTGAGATTTGTTGGTGTGGTTTATGAGATGTTTTGGGGGGTATTTATACTTGAATTCTTGAATAAAAAATGGCATGACACTTTTGACAAAAGATTTTAATAATATAATTTTGTTGAAATTAAAGGCCTTCTAGAATCAGTCTGTTCAAGACTGGTTTAGCCGATCTTAAACCCATTAAATTCACGTTTTTATTTGATATTAATAAAATTCATCTCAATACCTTTCCAGGGATGTATTTTACGTATTTATACCATTTTTCTATGATTTATTATGAATTTTTGAAAACAGACTATCTAATCTGTCAATTCCGAACTAATCAGTAAAGATTGCATTTTTTACCATAGATAATGTCATTTTCAAGCTTACTATTATTTTTGGTAATTGTACTAGACTCAATTTGTAAACTTTGTGCACTGGTTTGAGGTCCAAACGATTTTTCTAGAATTAATTATGATTTTTCTAAAAACGACACAAAATGCTGATTTTCATATGAAATTGTAACTAAAGTTTTTCTTAGCTTTATAACTACAAAAATCATATAATTCCTAACACTCTTATTTTAATTATATGTTATAATCAGGATACGGGTCTTACAATTTCCTTGGGGGTACGTGGGGCTTTCCAATTCTTGACTGCTTCAACTTTTGCAGGATCGACTAAAATACCCTTGTCACTTACAATATGACCGAGGAATTGTACCTCATTTAACCAAAACTCGCATTTCGAAAATTTGGCATAGAGCTGATTTCCTTGCAATGTTTGGAGAGTTAGACGAAGGTGTCTTTCATGGTCTGCCTTTGTCTTGGAGTAAATGAGGATGTCATCAATAAAGACGATAACAAAACGGTCGAGATAAGGTTTAAATACCCGATTCATTAAGTCCATGAATGCGGTAGGGGCATTCGTTAGGCCAAAAGGCATAACGGTAAACTCGTAATGACCATAGCGGGTTCGAAAAGCGGTTTTGGGGATGTCTTCTTCCCGTACTCGAAGTTGGTGATAATCCGAGCGGAGGTCGATTTTTGAGAAGCATGAAGCTCATTGAAGCTGATCAAAAAGGTCGTCGATCCGAGGTAACGGATATCGGTTCTTGATGGTCAATTTATTTAACTCCCGATAATCGATACACATACGAAACGAACCATCTTTCATTTTGATGAAGAGAACCGGGGCTCCCCAGGGTGAAGTACTAGGGTCGATAAATCCCTTATCGGTTAATTCTTGGAGCTGACTTGCCAATTCTTGCATCTTGGTTGGAGCCAACCGATATGGAGACTTGGCTATGGGAGCAGCCTCAGGAACGAGATCGATGCGGAACTCTAGCTCACGTACTGGAGGGATTCCAGATACGTCATCGGGAAAGATGTCAGGAGAGTCTTGTACAATCGGAATATCTTCGATCTTCTTTTCTTTGACCTTTGTTTCCACCACATGGGCTAAGAAAGCCATGCATTCTTTACGTAGATATGATCGAGCTTGAGTACATGACATAAGACTAAGCTTTTTTGAACGAGTCTCGCCATAAATACGAAGACTTTGACCGTCGGCAAGAGGAATATGAATAAACTTCTTGTAACATACTATTTCAGCATGGTTTTGGGATAGCCAATCCATTCCCATGATGATGTCGAAGCTACCAAGTTCCATAGGAACTAAATTGACGGAAAATTTATGACCGAAAAAATCGAAAGTGCAATCTTGGATGACTGCATTGAGTGAAATGTATTTTCCATTGGCGACTTCTACGGTAAAGTGTTCATCAAGAATCGTGCGAGGTGTGTGAAGTATGGGTTCAAATTCCAAAGACACAAAACTTTTATCGGCACCTGAATCAAAAAGTACTGACGCGTAGCAGTCATTTATGAGAAACGTACAATTTACGACCTTGTTATCGGTCTGTGCTTGGGTTGCGGTAATGAAAAATGCTCGGCCGTTGGGAGCTGGAACCTGCATTGTTGGATTTGCCTGGGCTTGAGTGTTAATGATATTGACAAGCCTAGGACACGCGTTTCTCAAAATGGGTGGGGTCACCACAGTTGAAGCATGTTCCAGTTGGATACCGGGTTTGTGTTTGCTGATTTGAGGGTAGAGCGAATGGTCGCTGAGTTTTTGGTGCACGGCATGCGTCCGCCAAGTGGCCATAGCGACCACAAGTCGTACAAAGGCGACACGGGCTGGTGGACATATGGTGATAGTTACAATGGTTATAGAGGGGGTCGTAATGCCATCTATAAATAACACGCATATGGACTTGTGAGTTATTTGTAAATTAATTATGGAAATTAAGTTTGTAGACATTGTTGGGTAAAATGATTGTAAAACACTTGTTGGGCCATGGTTAGGAGTGTTGGGCACCTTTTGGGCTTTCCATGGGTAATAAATGTGAAGCAAGTAGCAATTGCGTGGGCCCCCACAATACTAAGTTTTCACATGTTTTTCCCACTTCAAGGCCCATTAGGGAACTTAATAGTCCAATGAGTTGGCCATTTTGGAGTGTATCCTTTCGGATACGTTTGATAAGGTCGGGTAGTTTGATGGCTCAAAAGTAATGTGAATGACACGCTTTGGCCTATAGGTTTGGGAACTCTCGCCTTTGGTCCCCAGGTAAGCAAACTGGTCCCTTGGTTGATTGGGATGTATACAAATGTTTACCTAGTCAGGACTTTCGGGCTACCGGTACCTCCCCCTTCCAGTTACTACGCGTCCATTACTTTGATCCTACCCAACTAGAGTGGATGACTTTTAATTTCCTATGAGCTCTAAGGAATATATATGTATATAAAATTTTATTTTGAAACCATTTGAGTATGTATGTGATTTTAAGAGAAAGAGGAGAAAAATCACAAGTGTATGCTTACATATAAGTGTCGGGAATAATACGTAAGCACATAAGGGAGCAATTAGCACACAAAGGTATTCCTAGGATTTTCTAAGTGCGAATTGCATGCAGTTGTGTGTGCATTTTATAAACTAGCATACGAGAGGACCCTAGAGGCTATAGACTAGGTCAAGGCAATTAACCTAATTCCCTATAGTCAAGGGCTCTGATACCAATCTGTCACACCCCGATCCTTGGCGGAATCGATCAAGGCGTGATATATTGTTCAAAGTCTCATGACAACTATGTTATAATATGATTAGATTCAATTAAATACTAAGTATGCAAACAAGATCCACAACATACAAATACAAATCCAAATACAACAACATTTATTACATCAAATTTAAATAGTCTTGTGGGTTTCTAAGGTACACCCTACTTTTCATCAACTTCATTCTTCAAATCTGCATCATGGGTAAAAACATGTCAACTACGAGATTTGGTGAGTAATCTAGTTTTATTAAAGAAAATTGTGAGTTTGAATAATTTGAAATTTGTTTTCTTTTGAAGTTGGCAAGCAACTGTTATTGAGATAACAGTTTATAAATCAAAATTTGATTAACAAATGATAACAACAACAATAAGTCCTCACCCTATATATACATATATATGTATATATAGGATGGAGCATCTAATCATCATACACACTCAACCACGTGCAATCAATCACCTTAGCGTCCCAAGGCGGGGTGGTCAACCCAATAGCGCTATTATTGTCCATAACGTACCTCAAGAATACGGGCATAGTCATGGAGATTAGACTAAAAATGGTAATGTACTACAAGTACATGTAGCGTAAACAAACAATAATTATACAAATAATGATTCATGTATAAATGTCCCAACAATGTCTCAATGGTGAAAAAATAATAAAATGAAGTTGGAACATATTAAAACCACATGATACACCCCAAAAGTATTGAAAATTATAAAATATGGGGTAGATTACTCACATTAGTCCAAACGGAATACGCGTGTTGTACGATAGACGGCTCGGGTCAAAACGACGTGGAACCTATTATAATTAATAGTTTTGGTTTAGGAACTACTAAACGGGAATGGAGTATTAATAAAAATAATTAGACACATATTCTTATATTAGATGAATTAACAATAATCAAATTTTGTTTTGAATATTAATGTATTCATAGGTTAGATGAATTTTAAATTGAATTAATTACTTTGCTTAATTAATTTATATTTTCACTTTAGGTAAGATTTTAATAATTTCTTATTAAAATAATAACTTTTCAAATTATAAGTATTTACAGATTTTATATATTATAAACAATTTATATGAAATAATCATTAAAAATGCATTTTTACATGCTTAGATATTTAGGAAAATGGTTTTAAATACTAAATAGTAATGAAACATTCTGAAATTATCAAAAAATCATTATTTCATAAAATAGTAATTACTGTAAAATTTTCATATTTTTCTTAACTGCTTTAGTATTTATTTAGTATTTTAATAATTAAACCACAACAAATTTCAGGAAAAATAATAAATGATTCCCAAATATTCTGAAAAATTAACCATAGTTTTCTAACATTATATTGAGCATACTCTAAATATTTTGGATATTTTGGACTATGGAAAGTATTTCTTATGTTTTTCATTATTAACTAATCAATAAAATCATAAATAATAGGAAAATATTAATATAAATTCATTAGACTTTTTATTTATGATTAACATGTTATATATGATATTCTGATAAGGTTTTATAATTTTTGGACATGTGTAGATATTTATTATCAATTTAAACCATTAAATAATCATTAAATCAGGTAAAATAAGCAAAAAATCTTACAAAAATCTGTAAATTTTTTCATGGAGTATTTAAAATGTTAATAAGGTGCGAAAAATATAAAATCTAGTTTTTAACATACATAACTATATTTTTCAATTTATTTATCTACAACAAAATAAAATACAAAATAAGCATCAAACAGTAATATAAATGCATGAAACTTTATAAATCCACTTTACTCAATATATGGGTTGTTTCAAAATTTTCCCAGAATTTATTGACTGCAAAAAGTATTTTATGTGAATTATTGCCCTATTTTATTGCAATAGTTATAGTAATTCAATAAAAATAAGTTATTTTCTGAAAATTTCCAGAACTTCTTATTTTATTGATGGGATCCTGAGAAAAATCAGGTTTATGCATAAAATGAGTTTTAGATAGTTTGGTGGATTTAATTTGTTTCATTCATGAATTTGATACTTTTAACAACATACCTTGATGAATGCTTCAAGAGGGATGAAGAGTTAAGTATATTGGAGTGTTCTTGGCTGAAATATGAAGATTTCTAGGAGTAATTTCGAGATTGAGAGTGAGAGAAAGAATAGATATGGTTTGAGTGGTGATGAGAATAATGTGTTGGGAGAAAAATGAAAGGAAAGATGATGGGAGGTGTGAGTGGGAGACAATGGGAATAACCTTTTACTTTTGGTGGTCTTCATAATTCCCCACTAATACAAGCATCTTAAGAGTTTTATAAAATTTAATGTAGTTTTTATAAAAATAGAGTTTTATAAAAAAATATGTTATTATTTGATTATAACAATCTACTTTGATTTGAAGTTTAATTATAGCATTCAAGTTTGATTCTTTTAATTTAATTAGAGCATCATACTTTGATTTAATTTTAATATGGTATCATAATTTAATTTGATTATAGTTATAACATTATACTATGTTATATTGCTATTAACGTCAATTTATATCGTAGTGTATGGGTTTTGATCCTATTAGCGTCAATTAATCTGAGTAGGGTTTATTAAATTTCCAATTGGGTTGGGTTGACCCGAATCCATTTTAGGCGGATGTCACATTAGTCGCCGAAGGTGAAGTATTGGTGGCCGTCAGAATTGAACTAGCGTGGTCGCCGAACATATGTGAGGGAACCGGAAGTGAAGCATACAACGAGAGGGTTACATTTCTTTTCTATTTTTCTTTTTAAAATTACAAATAAGTAATAAGTAATAAAGAAAACCAAAAAGAAATACATAAGGCTAATATAGTCTTTTTATATATGTCAGGGACCAAGCGCGCAACAAAAATAAATAATAGGGATGGTCCGAGTTAAAAAAATAAGTTAGGGACCATACGCGCAAATTACCTCAAACCACAGGGACTATTCGTGTAATTTACTCTAATATATGTTAGAATTAGTGGGGGGATGGGGGGATATTCGTGTAATTTACTCTAATATATGTTAGAATTAGTCAAGGGGGGGGGGGGGGGGGGAATTGGTAAAGTGGAATGAAATTGTGAATTCCATCATTAATAGGACAAATTTAGTAAGTGTAAAAATAGTGTTTTGGAAGACATAAAACTTAATGGAAATGATATTATGAAGAAGGTATTGAATCATATAAATGAAAAATAGCTTGCTTTGCAGCAGTTTCTATTTTTAGAAACATTCCTGGTTGGAATTTACAAAAATTACATAAAAGAGTAAGTTGAATGATTTTTTTGACTTTTAACCATCAAGATGGACTTATAAATAAGTAATAAATCTAAATGTTGTTAAAATGACTTAATAGAACTCGAGAATGCCATAAATGGTCAAAACGGAACAAAAAGGGTAAATTTGACGAATTTAGATAATAAGTTTTTAAGGTATGTTAATCAATGGAATGAAATCGGAAATTAATCATATACACAAATTACGAAAGCATGAACCCCCCGAGTCATGTGCGCTGGCCGAAGAAATTGTAACGACTAGTAGTTGAGCATTTGATTTTTTTTTTTTATCAATCTTATTTGTCCTTTTTGATTTACACAATCTCTTACCTACCCAAGAAACTTTTCCAATTTTATTAAATTTCATCCAAACCGTTTCTATATAATTTTTTCAAAAGCGCCCTCGTTTGTATCGTATCTTGTTGAGTTGGTACAATTCTTTTTTTATCCTTTTTGGGGTTAGATTTCGTTTCATTTCATAGAGATAGAAGTAAGACCATCTTGGGGCTGGGCCTTGCAATCGCCACTCCAATTTATATAACCACACCAATTATGTCCAATTGGGCTTTAATAATAATAGATTCTAGAACACAAAGCCAGATGCCATCCTCTCTTTCAATTTAATAATCTTTTCCTGTTTGCACCTTTTACCACCTTCTGGTAACTTAAAGACCAGCAAAAAGGTTTATGAAATACAAGAAAAAGGTCCGATAAATAAATCCATTTTCGGTCCCACCGCAGTATCATTTTCTATACTATATCATTGCAACAGAACATTGAAAGCATCTAAAATGATATAAATGTCCCCGAGTCAGGCTATCCAGTACTAGTTGCCTAGTTGGTCCTTAGTACTGTCAAGGTCATTAATAATCACAACTTGCCTCACCTAATATATCAATTCAATAATAAATTCTAAAAGCTTTACACTTGTCCCACAATATATAGAAAACTCAAATTCCTGGATGGACCATTAATCAAAACCAATGTTATAAAAAAGGACTTAGCGTGTGTTGCAGATACATCTCTTGAACAATTATTTTCAAATGTTTGTTAAACTCTAAAGATGTGAGAACCCATAAATAAAATTTTCGGTTTCATGTCTGACACGTTCCTTACTTTGAGAAATGGTGATTTACATTTCAATGTTGACCATAATTAAGACAAATTAGCGGGAAGCCGTGCTCTGCACGGGTTCAGGATTGCCGGAGCACGGGTCCGGATAAATGCAAAAAAAAAAAAAAAAATAGCAATGTGATAATTGGGTTAGATACACTTTTCAAAATACAAAAAGAAACATGAAAGTGCAATGCTGTAACAGAAAGAAACAAAAGTCGGATGCTAAAAAAAATTAAAGTACATTGCCATTTATGGAAATTATCGGGACAGATCCAAGCATCCATACCCAAACGTCTTTTTTCTCTTTTTCTGATAATAAATGCAAGGCCACCTGAAAAAAAAAACAAACATCTTGATTAAAAAAAAAGTACAATGCTATGATAAAAAGGAATGAATAAATTACCGGCTTTAAAGTTGGTGGTGACAACTAATATAATCATTTAATCAGCAGCCAAGGCACTGAAAATCAGCATTTATCTCAATATGATACTAACAATGTTTATCAAATAACCACATTACTTAATGTAACATTTTCCTTTTGGGCGTGAAGGAGGTCCATAAGATGGCTTCTTGTGTCAACTTCTTGAACAAATTCGACCCGTTGGACAATCAAATCGGTACTTGACCCGATCCAACCCACCGATAAAATTACTTAATGGTGAACCGGAGAGTACCTTGGTATTGGAATCATTTTCCTTTTGGGCGTGAAGGAGGTCTATAAGATGGCTTCTTTTTTCAACATCTTGAACAAATTCGACCCGTTGGACAATCAAATCGGTACTTGACCCGACCCAACCCACCGTTAAAAATATTTAATTCACGAGAAAATCAGATGCTAATCTCTGCAAACCAAAAATAATTTTAACTTTTAATCAAACTAAAAAAGTCCATGTGGACATGATATTTAATGACGTATTTTAATACAATTAAGCTATTAGGGACTAAAAAAGAAAATTTTGGTAATAGTTTATGGCTGAAAAGAGACATTAACCTTAGTGATAATAGTAATATGAGTAAATTACAAATTTGTTCCCTGTGCTTTGCTCAAAATCACAAATTTGGTCCAATTTTTGAAATCTTCCTGAAATCGTCTTTAAGTTTGCATTACATTGAGGATTTAGTACCTCAAAAATGAATTCAGGTCTTAAATTGGAAACTCTTAATCGCTTTCAAAATAGAGAAAGAGGAAGATAAGCAGACGTTTCCATGAAGCGATGGTTGATTGCCTTAAAAACCACAGCTGGAGGTGGTGAGATAGGAAGCAGATGTCTCCACATCAAAATAAATCAAGCTAGAATTGATAATATCAATCCAGATTTCCTTGATCATAAACCACATGAAAAGAAAAAAGGAAACATAAGAAAAATAAACACTATATGTCCATTGCCATCAGGATCGGTGACTGACAATTACAAAGGCAATAACGTAAAATTATATGCACAAAATCGTAAGAAAGCTTATAATTGTTACATACCTTAAGTAAATTTCCATCGGTTAATAGGAGATGATATATACATGAACCATGGTGCAAACAATTCCATATGCCATTTGCAGAAGCTTGGTCACTGAAAACCTTAAACCAGTATCCTTTAGCCCTAAACGCACAAGGTAAGACCTTTTTAGGTCAAATCGAAGGTAGTGTCATCAGGGAGCGGTGGTTCTTTAGGTTGTACGGCTTTCTCTGGTTCGGTATTTGGGGGGATAGAGTGTATGGAAGGTGGAGGGCCATGAGATCGATGGAGGTTGATCGGAGGTGGTGGTGGGGGTAGTGTTACGGCTCGAATTTGTGGAGTAAAGATGAGTAAAGAGGAGGCGGGAGGTGGTGGGAAAGACCATGCCAGTGAAAGTAAAGATCCGAATAGAAAAGCCACCTTAAAAATAAAACTTGTGTAATATGTTGATGTGTTATGACAATAAATGTGTTTAATTCTCAAAAGTCAAAACCTAACCAAAACTCTAATAATCTAAATATATAACAGCTACAGATAAAAGAAGTAATATTTTAATGTAAGTCTTACCTTAAATCTTGACCGGGGAAGCTCCAGAACCACATAAAACTTCTAGTTTTCTTGATGATAATTGATGAACTGCTTCCTTCTACCCTTTTTTCTGTTGTATGATGTTTTTTTTTTTGGTATAAGTTTTAAGGATCGCTAAAGGATAAAGCTAAAAAAACCAAAAACCCAAAAAAAAAGTAAATATTTATAGAAACAATCAATGAAACATGAGTATGGAAAAAATCAACAACCAACAGAAACCGTAAGTCGGAAAACCCAATAGGTTGTGCATAAACATAAGAGATGGGTTTACATGTGTAGGTGTTTTGCAGTGGTCCACAACAATGGAGAAAAGAGTCAACTAAAAACGTGGCAGTAAGAAAAAGGCGCAGCTGCCAGGCGAGTAACCCACAACGTCAATCAATATCGAACTCAAAAACCAAGAGATAGTGAAATATTGAAAACAGATTGAAAAGTAAAATTAAAATTTAGGGCTTAACTGAAGAATAATCAACGAAAAGCATTCAATTAACTACGATGAAGTGAGTAAACAAAAATTACCTGGAAGAAGCTTGATGTGAAGGAAAGCAAAAAGTATCCGTAAGAGGATTATGAACTCGCCAGGAAGAAAGTACGTGGGTTATATCTTCTTCCCGTTCGATTGGTGTTCCGAAGAACACAAAATCCTCCTCGTCACTCGCCATTCTTCAGTACAAAATCGAAATTATTATATAGTTCTTACTCCATATCGGAATTGCCTCTTCTTCAAACGGGACGTGTCACAGGGCACCAACCCTGTAAAACATAAATAAATAATCTATTACTTAATGTTTGGATATGAAAGCAAACACTTGATTGAGATTTGTGAAATTAAAAAGAGTATATGTTACATCATTAAAAAATTAAAAACTTACAAGGTAATGGACGAAGTATTTCAACTCATTTTTTCGTATCTCATTCTCAGCCTTTTGAACCTTCAAGGTGGAAGAAAGAAAGAAAAAGATAAGAGCCTCATTAAGCAGCAGAACGACCCCATGATTGCATACATTGTCAATTTGTCTGTTGAACTTGATTTCTCATTTATACCTTATAACTTATAATTTATAACTTACAAACTATACCATCTTAAAAATACATTTACCTTTAATCAAGTCATTTACTTGCAATATAAATTTCAGAGAACAAAAACATCCTGATCTTTTTCAACATATATAAGCTAACCCTGAAATAAAGAGAAATATGTGATCTACCTTCTGGCGATTTCCAATTGAACTTAATAGACATTCCAATTGCATTGGGGTCTCCACTTCGAAGTATTACAAACCTGAAGCCGTCGAATCGAACCCTAGGTTGATTGCAGCTCCGATGGGGGATGGAGGGTCTTTGAGGGTGAAGGAAGGTCGGTTTTTGAAGGATTAGGGTTTGGGAAGCCATTAGAGATACAGAAGAAGATGTGCTACTCTAGAGATTGCAGCCTTGTCGTTAAATTGGTGAGAAAACTCTCTAGCTAACCGGAGTACTCCATCATTTTCAAGCAAGCATAGTGCTAGTAATCTGTCATAAATATATGGAGATTATATGATATATGATATATCCACTTAATATTATGACTTTTTCAACATATATAAGCTAACCCTGAAATAAAGAGAAATATGTGATCTACCTTCTGGCGATTTCCAATTGAACTTAATAGACATTCCAATTGCATTGGGGTCTCCACTTCGAAGTATTACAAACCTGAAGCCGTCGAATCGAACCCTAGGTTGATTGCAGCTCCGATGGGGGATGGAGGGTCTTTGAGGGTGAAGGAAGGTCGGTTTTTGAAGGATTAGGGTTTGGGAAGCCATTAGAGATACAGAAGAAGATGTGCTACTCTAGAGATTGCAGCCTTGTCGTTAAATTGGTGAGAAAACTCTCTAGCTAACCGGAGTACTCCATCATTTTCAAGCAAGCATAGTGCTAGTAATCTGTCATAAATATATGGAGATTATATGATATATGATATATCCACTTAATATTATGACTTTATCCATATGATAGAAAAGCATTGTGAATACCTCTCAGTATTTGAGCAGACAGTGGTTTCAAGTCGCCCATTTGAGTGATGTTGTAAATAAGGAACTAATGTTTGTACAACCTCAGAGATACATCCCCTTAAGAAGAATACATCATACAAATGTTTCTTTGCAGAAATGGGGAAACAGGTTAGCCAATTTAAAGCAACATCTGCATATCAAACAATATAATATTAGGAACCTGAAAATTGAAACCTTTTATATAGAGAGTAAATGCAATTGCAGGTTCTATGGAATGTAGGATACAAATGGAAAGAGACCATAAAGGAGCTGTGGATTTTAGTGATTACCAAGCAACAACACTCTAGCCATTGTTGGAAACACACTACTTTGGTAAAACACCTGCCACCAGTTATATCTTTCCTGTCCTGAAGGAAGTTCTGCTCCAATAACCTATATACACCAAAAGACAATTCATATGTTCAAACAAAAAGAGAACGTAACCAATGACCAAAGTTACTGTGCTCTCCCTCGAAAACAGTAACAATCAAGTAATCCACTTCTGAAATTGTGAGAGCGATCACTAAGAAATATCGACAGGAACTTGAAGTGAACAGAAGAGTACCAACCTCATCTCTATACTCTTTGTCGATGCTACCTGAAAGTTCATATAAAATTGAAGAGTTAGTAACCGTTGAACTTTTATAATAAAGCCCTAATTCAATGGAACCAGGTAATTTGATTGTTTAATTATATGATCAAACTGATAGGGTATTGTTCCCCTTAAACCCCCACCCATCCGCAAACCCGAATATAGATCGAAACCTGAAATAGATCCGGTTGGCACGATTCCATAGGGAGCCTTCTCATCATCTTCACCAGCGGTTTTACTGATCACGAAGTTTCTCCCCGATTTCATCCCCAAACGAAGCAAAATCTAAGGTTCGTATCACTCGGTGCGATTAGAATTACAGATGAAGATGGTGAGAGAGACGGTGGATGGGTGAGAGTGCACAGGAAGATGTTCGCAACTGCAAAGGCGGTGATGGTGTAGAAGACGCAAAACCCACACAGGTTTAGAGAAATCGAGAAACATCGGGATAAGAATCGATAACCCAAAGAAATCTTACCCGAAACCCGGATCCGAAGGAAAACCCGCGTGTCACAAAATGGAGATGTAACAAACTCCAAAAACACGCATTTTAATTAAAAGAAGAATTTGTAGGGACTGCCAAGTGGCAATTATCTTTCTTTTCTTACAATTCATAGACAAGCAGATAATTGCTCATGTCTAGAAATCGTTAGTATAGTGCTCTCAACTTGGAGTTACGTATCAGATACGTACTTGTATACGCAATGTGGGATTTTGTTTTAAGTAATTACATGAGACATTATACACTTTAAAATAGGGATGAGCATGGAGGACCATTTCCAATCCCAAATCAGTAAGGGGACCGTAATCTATAAAATATGTACGGTATCGGTTCTTGCATTTGTATGGATACCGTATTTTGTAAAATCAGTACCGGTATCAAGTAAATTGTCGAAAAAAATTAGAAGATACTGAGAATCGTATATCTTGTATGGTTTCCACTCTCCATTCCTTAAATAAATGTATGTAATATGTATCTTTATAACTTGATCTGCAAGTTGGATTACAATAAGAAATCATACACCTAATATAAATGTTGCCATATTAGAAAAATCATTAACCGACTAGGTTTCTTTTCACCAAGCTACGCTTATGTATTATAAATACAATCCTACTGCTGTTAATCTTGATAACTCGAATGCTTACTTCTGGAGGTACTGATATTGATGTGTAAAACCCCTCAAGCAAGAATCTGTAAAGCCAACTGCCAAGCAACTAGTCTTCTTCTACTGCTGTTGATCGTGATTCTCTTAGCCATAAACATCAGCCAAGTGAGTTTGTGATTTATTTTCAGACCTGATTACATGTGCATACTAGTAGGATTTGAGGGACTCTATCATGGTAGAAGTTTTCTGCATCATGTTTATAGTATGTTTAGGGTATGACTAGGTTTATCAAGCGATGTATTTTATTAATTGCAATAATAGCAACAAACAATGAAAAGCAAAGTACATATCCAGATTAATGGTTTTCTTAAAGTCCTCATGTCGCCTATGTCCTTGAACTTTCTTTGCCATATTCTCATCATAAGTATAAACAAAAACATTGCTTTGAAGGAAGTTTACGTAACCTAACCCAACAAGCATGTTTTGATGATTCTTGAAGCGTTCCAATTCTCTTCCGAATGAAACACTGAAATATGAGAATATCCATTGTACCTTTACCGTATTATGAGTTTTGTACCAATTGAATCTGTACAACCCTTAGATTGTAAGAATTGAAAACCAAATTACAGCAAAAAAAAAATTGTTTTACTTATTTATATACTTTGAAAATATAAGAGTTCATGACTTTGATTCTTTAAGTATTTTGATGATATGATTTCATGTTAGGGTTTGAGTAATTCTTGTATGGTACCCTTTAGGGTTTACCTATGTATTATACAATATACAATTGATGAAAACACTTTTTGATTTATTCTTTTAGTTTCATAATATGTTTAATTGTTTAAATATGATAGTTAGTTGTTTAACTCCAAATAATACAGCTATAAATCCAAAAATTATTACTTATACAAACAAAAAGTATAATTTTGGTAAAGTTATATAAATCCAAAAACGCTAAACCATAAACTATGACTCTAAAAAGTATATACTAAACCCAAAACTCCAAACTGCAACCCCTAAACATTAAACATTAAACCTTAAACCCTAAACCCTATACACTAAAACCTATACCATAAACCACAAACCCTAATTGATTATATGCAATATTTCATTTAAATGCCCTAATCAATTATTAGCTCCAAAAATAATCCTAGTAATTTGAGAGTGGTGTTTAGGATTGTAAACTTTGGATAGATTACTGGATTTTCCAAAAGGTATACATCGAAATCATTCTGCCTTCCAACTGACCTGAATAGCCGCTTTTTATTTGATAGTCTAACATATTATATTGGAGTTAATGAGAGATTCAGTTAATATAACTACTTAATGACCTAAAGTTCCATAAACCCTAAATCATATATGATAAACCCTAATGGGAGTAAACCTTAGAAATATTAAACCCTTGTGATTGTAATATCAACCTTCAAAAGGAGGAAACATATGTTGAGGACACCTCTCATGTGGTTATCGATGCTAACGAAGATTTAGTCAATGAAATAAAAAATGTGCTAGCAAGCAACAAATGGAGACGACCTACCAAAGAAGAGAAAGAGAGGGCCGATTGTTGGAAACACTTTACTAAGACGATGATAAAAGAAGATAATTGAGTAGCACAAAAGTATGTAAAATGTAATTATTGTGGTACGGATCATAAAGCGAATCCACAAAGAAATCGAATATTCGGTCTTACAAAGCATGTCCCTACCTATAAAAAAAAGAACCACGATAATATTGCCATGAAAAATCAGGCAACTTACAATTTACGAAAGAAGCTAGCGGTGTAGGTAGCATACAAAGATGAAAACATGATGAAGCGAGAACTTGTTTGTTGTAGGTGAATTGTCTTTCAAACTTGTTGAAAATGAAGCTTTTGGTTAATACACTGGTGCATTATATGAGGGGTTTAGTTTACCATCACTTCAGACTGTAAGTAAAGACGTTGGCAAATATTATGTTGAAGAAAGAACGAAATTATTGGCTTATCTCATTAGTCTGGAAAAATGGCTCATTTGACAACAGACACGGACACTTGGACTTCATCATGCCAAAGGATCAGCTGCATGGTTGTGACAACCCACTTTATAGTTGAGGATTGGGTGATGCACAAACGTATTATTATTTTTAGAATCATTGATAGCCATAAGGGGGAAATCTAGGGTGGGATTTATTAGAGTGCATACATGGGTGGGGTATCAAGAATGTTATAACTGTGACTGCAGAGAACGCTTCTTCTAATGACAAACCAATTGAGTTTTTGGTCAAAAAGCTACCAAATTTGTATGATTATGGCAAATACTTTCAAGTTTGATGCATCAACATATTTTAAATCTTATTGTGAAAGATGGATTGAAATATACTAATTACCATAAAGAGTGAGTCTGAAGGGCTGTTAGGTATATTATAAATTATGCACAAAGAATCTTGAGGTTTAAAAAGTGCATGAAATTTGAATCAAAAATGTTTTTGTTTGGCGATTCTCCAACTAGGTGAACTCAACGTATGGCATGTTGAAAATAGTCGAGGAGTTAAGAGACGCCTTTGGAGAGTATGAAGTTGAAGATCATTCTTATGCTCGTGATCTGGTCTGAGTGCTCGAAAAGAAGGATTTGATACATGCAAACTACTGGTTAGTTTTTGGATAAATTCAAGAAAACTATTGGTTGGTTTCTACATGATGAAGTGAATGATTTAGTTGCAAATGAGACAGAGTTAAAGAGGTACTATAAGGAGCAGAATGTTACTTACATTAGCAACTTTGACATTCTCAAGTGGTGGAAACAAAATGTTGTGCACTTGCCAATTGTATCTAGAATGGTCAAAGTAACATTTTATTGATCGCCATTGTGTTTATAATTTCCAATTTTATTTAATATATGTTATACTTATTTTGTATAATATATGAAGTTCTATTTATATAGTTTTTTGTTGTTAGATATTTTGATAATACAAATTTCGAACGTCGCATCCGAGTTGGCTTTAGGCATGGGTGGTCGTGTACTAGATCAATATCAAAAAAGCTTGTCAACACAATAGTCAAAGTTTTGGTTTGCACCCAAGATTAGGTAAGAAAGTCGAGGAAGCCAAATGTACATTACATCATTGATATTTTTAAAGGACAATGACATAACAATAGGTAATAACTAAAACCTATAAAATATATCTTGTATTATTTGTAACATATTTTTTACTAGATGTTAACTTTGTTTGTTTATTGGTTTTCCGATAAAGATTAAAGAAGCAATATGCGCTCAAAACAGAAAACAAAAAGAAAAAGAAAAAAATGGATACAAATGCATATGAGTTGCTATAAGTTGATGCTTCGTTTTTGTTTACTAATATTTATGATTTTGATTTGTTTATGAAATATTAAAACAAATGCATGTCTACATTACACAACACACTACCTTATACACGTCGAGTAAAAATGCTTCAAGTGGTTCAAGACCCGATTTTCACGTACCATTCCCGAACCGGTCCCATACTACAACATCCGGTCCTGTTCTCGATACTAGTTATAGCCTCCGAAAAACGGGTATCAACTGAGCTGGCCTGGTTCGATACCGATCTAGTACCATATAACACCTCTAGTCATGGGTGGAACTACATGAGGGCCAGGGCCCCTGCTTTTTGGGTTTCTAATTAGTAATATTGCTTAAACTCCTTAATACTACTTTTATTTCCAAGCAAAATTTGAAGCCCATCAAAACTTTAAGCTAAAATTTCTTAATTGATGAGTGTTAAGGTTGTGTGTGAGTGTGACCACTTCCCACGTCCTTTGCTTAACAAAATATCTATGATTTCATCCGCTTTTTATCACGGTAGACGTATTAACTATTTCTTTATTTGAATTTGTTTCTCATGTCATACATATTTTTTTTTTATCTTTATGTATAATTACATTTCTAATGATATAAAAAATGTTAATATAATAATATACAATCAAACATTTGTTAACACCAGATCGATTTTTAAAGCATGGTAAAAAATTTCAATTGACATTTTCTATGCCACTAGAAAACTAAACCAATGTAAACAAAATATTTAATTGTAATTCAAAAATAATAATTTAAAATTGTTTAAAAGGTTTTATTTTGAAGTTTTGGTTTCGGTCCCTCTAATTTTACAGACCGTGTTCTAATTTTACAGACCGTGTTCTGTCCCTACCTCTAGTTGAGAACTTACTACATGTGGAGGTCTTCTTGGCCCCACATTGTCTATTTAATTGTCGGCCATGACAAACTTAGGCATAGAGGAGACTTGTCGAAATCGGCCTGTTTGCTTTGACTAAGTGTAGAGCTTGTAAGGTGGTTGAGTCGGTGAAGTGCCTGACCCCTTAATGAATCGTACCTTATTGAGAGTTGACTATTGGTGTGCGCAAGCAGAACTATAGGGTCGAACGGTTAATTTGGATATAGGAAAAGGTCCAAGACCATGAGACAAGTGGTGCAATAGTACGCATAGTAGGTGTGTAGACGATTAGAGCAACTGTATTGGGTCTTTTAGAAACACTTGCAAACCCATTTGCTTTGCCATGTTCGCATGTATCTTTAAAAATATGCAATTGCCATGTCATGAATGAGACCAACTACTTCAGTTAATAACCATTATATTTATTATCTCATTACCATACTTATTATTAGTGTTTATATATATATATATATATATATATATATATATATATATATATATATATATATATATATATATATATATATATATATATATATATATATATATATATATATATATATATATATATATATAGAGAGAGAGAGAGAGAGAGATAGAGAGAGAGTGTGTGTGTGTTTGTGTGTGTTATGTTATTCTAAAACTTACAATTATTGTATGACTGTGCGGACCAATCAGAATTCAGGAAAAACCAGTCGTAATTATAGGAGTCGGTTCCCGAATTTATAGGATTTTATTCATTTAAAATTAATTAATTTATTGACGGAATTACTAAATGTTCAAGTAGAGTATGTAGGACAAGTTATTCGAACCATTTTAAATCACAATTTTTTTTTCTCATGTTAAAAGGTACCGTGGTGTGCCCAAGCAGAATTGGAGAATCGAAAGGTTAATTTGGATATAGGAAAAGGTCCAAAACCATGAGGCAAGCGGTGTACGCATAATATATAGGTGGCAGATGAGTAAGAGTAACTGTATTGGGTCTTTAGAAACACTTGCAAACCAATTTGCTTTGCCATGTTGGCTTGTATCTTTAAAAATTTGCAATTATCATGTCATTACCATACTTAACTATTAGTGTATATATATATATATATATATATATATATATATATATATATATATATATATATATATATATATATATATATATATATATATATATATATATATATATATATATATACACACACAAAAGTTCACATTATGAATCCAGACGAACTGTACATCTATATTAATATGGATGTCTATTTGTAAAGGACAAAAATTATGAATTTTGGTATTTTCGGTTTTTATTTTTGAAAAAAAATAATATCGAAAAATTAAAAAAACAAAAAAATGAAGTGGGTTTTTTTGTTATAATCCTCTACATGTGTGTCGATGTAAAAAATTTACAACCTATTTTTTAGTCGTTGATGATTTTGATTCCGACGATCGAAATTAGTCCCTTGGTACCATGGATAATTTTAGTCCATTATTGAACCCAATATTATATATATATATATATATATATATATATATATGTGTGTGTGTGTGTGTGTGTGTGTGTGGATGGGTTCAATGCAGAACCAAAATATATCGCCTAACTGCAGAATCATATTTTTCACCGTTGATCTAGTTTTGATGATAAAGGGTATGATGGTCCAATTAACAATAAGTATCGTATATAAAATTGCGTCAGTTCATATATTCATCAATGAACATATGTTCATCAATGAACACATGTAAATTACATGAGCAAGGTTCTGTGTTCTCTGTCCCTTTGATCAAAAATACAAAGAAAACTTTAATCCCAATAATATCAACCATTACATTGATCAAAGTCTTAAACAATTACATGAGCAAAGTTAAAAGAATAAGAACATATCACGATTCAGTATCAATGTATCAAATCAAAATATGTTCATTGATGAACATATGTTCATTGATGAACATAAATATCCCCCTGCAACCAGTGTTTGTAGTTTGTATTGATTCCTCTGATTGTCATCGCAATATCAAAGCATTTGCATCTTCTACAACCTGCAAATTAACTAATGAAAATGAGATAGCTAACCACTGCGTCGTAATCTGCTGATTGATGTTCATGGTTCATTAATGAACATATGTTCATTGATGAACATATGTTCATTGATGAACATATGTTCATTGATGAACATATGTTCATTGATGAACATATGTTCATTGATGAACATATGTTCATTGATGAACATATGTTCATTGATGAACATATGTTCATTGATGAACATACCAAAAATGAGATAGCTAACCACTGTGTATACCCTCGATCACATCAAGAAGAAGAAGATAAACTTATGTACCTTGAACTATAATTGTTTGTTTTGTTCTTTTAATCTGTCAAGCAATGCATTTTAGTCATCATGCTTGGCTGAAGTAGCTTTATCCATTCTTGAATATGTCATGGCATTTTATTGAACATATGATGTGTAGGAAGAAAAAAATTGAAATCACACACCAAAATGAACCCACCAACATGACTAATGAACACCACATTCAAATGCCTCTTCTTATTCTTTTCATCCTCAACAGGTTCAGGAGTTGCTTGCTCTTTCACGGGAAACAAAAGAAATTAAGTTTTTTTGAGAAATTACAAAATGAAAAGTAGACAACTAGACACAAAGAAAGAGTATCATATAATAAACCTTCAACTACAACTTGTGGTTCAAAATGCATTGTTTGGGGTTTAGCATCTTCTTCCATATTGGAAGCCATATGTGACTCACCCCTCAAATCTGCAGAAACAAAAAGGTAAAATCTATTTACATTAAACTCATGAGAAAAAGAAAATGAATAACACTACAAGTGGCATCAATTCATCATTTCCATGTCTTAAGTTTGTTTAATGTTATCCCTTATAGACCACTGTAAGGAATGGTAAGAAAGCACATGAGTTTAACTTCATTATAACACTTAGTAAAAAACTGAGGTGATGCCTGATGGATTCTTCTTACCTTTTTCCATCTTATCCAGAACTACGGATTCTTCATGTTCAGCACCATTCTCATTGGGCACCATGTTGTTATCTTCAGCTAGCATTAACAATAGAATGAGATAACATCACAGAAATTGTGTTATTTCCGGATTTTAAATAGACAATACTACTTTGAAACTAGTGTTCATTGATGAACAAAATCAGAAAAAATCAGAAATTGTGTTATTTCTAGATTCTTCATGTTCAGCACCATTCTCACAAGAAGAACAAAATCAGAAAAATCGCTACAACAAGAGGCTTCAAAGTCTAGTAAGAATTACTAGACTTTGCTGTCATGAATCAGATCAACAGTAGAGAACTAACAAAAACACTGATACCGATTAAATTAGGTCGAGAAAACCTACCAGAAGAGTTCGTGGATTTGACGAACTCAACGGACTAAAATCGCCATCGAAGGATTGAGTGTCCTCATCGGACTCAGTGACTTCACTCATAATCTCGTCAATTCTTTTGTTAGACAATTTCTCGGTTCCAATTTTACGGTTCACTGTGGTAATCGACTTCTTCACCACATGAGTTCGTGGGTTTAGTTTAATCGCAGACGCAGACATCGTCTTCTCTATTCTCGCCCTTCCAATAATCGAGGGGGATGGATCGTAAGGAGTGGAACCAATTCGATTTTTGATTTTGTGTGTGTATAATCGACATCTCATTTTGTGCGTGTATGGGTTTGTGGGTTCCTGAAATCATAGAGGAGAGAGAGAGAGAGAGAGAGAGAGAGAGAGAGAGAGAGAGAGAGAGAGAACATGGGTGAAGATGGTGATCGATTGGGTTAAAAACCCAATATACCCTTACCTAGCAATAATCCCCTGCACAAGGTGTATTATTTTATGGTGTATCCTTTTTAATCTAAGACGTTGATATAATAATCCAAGGGTTTTAATGATGGTTCTGTGGTTAGGTAATTTAATTTTGGTTCTGCATTGAACCATCCATATATATATATATATATATATATATATATATATATATATATATATATATATATATATATATATATATATATATATATATATATATATATATATATATATATATATATATAAAGAGAGAGAGAGAGAGAATTAGGATCTTTTGAGAACCAACTTCACCTCGAGAACCCGAGAACTCCCAAACCGATATTTTTTTCAAAAAAACGACCCCATAGGCCTCTTAGACGCTCAAAATTGGCCCGAGACGCTGAAAAGTTTTTCCGAAAAAACGATTTTTTTTGAAAAAATTTGTACATGTGCAAAAAAAACAAAATTGTACATGTACTAACTTTTCTATACGTGCACTTTTTTTCAAGTTTTTTATGGATGCCTTTCTAACACATATTTAAGGCGTTTTGTAAAAAAAAATTAAAAAAAAACTATACGTATAAAAAAGTATGTACATGTATAAATTTATCAATAAATAAATAAATAAAAAGTCATTTTTTCGGAAATTTTTTTCCGAATAGACTTACATTTGAGCGTTTTAGAGGACCCAATTTTTGGTTTTTCAAAAATATTGACCGTTTGAGAGTTCTCGGGTTCTCGGGGTGAAATTGGTTCTCAAAAGATCCTAAGTCTATATATATATATATATATATATATATATATATATATATATATATATATATATATATATATATATATATATATATATATATATATATATATATATATATATATATATATATATATATATATATATGTTCAAATACATTTGCTAAATACTGTGAGATTGTAGGACTAATTGTGGTCCACTCATTTATAAGGGGTATGATGATAAATTTATATATATATATATATATATATATATATATATATATATATATATATATATATATATATATATATATATATATATATATCCTCTTTTTCCCTTCTTATATGCGAACATCTATCTGAAGGGTTTTCTAGCAAACAATGAATACAAAATACCTATGGTTCACATGCAACCCTAGAAAGATCTATGTTTTCTTCTATGAAGATAATAAACTAAAACCTAAAGGCCAACAATAATTACTAAAGATCAAAACTGAGAAAACTAACCTTTTGATCTTGTTCTTGAAGCTAGCAGCACAAGTGTCCTGCCTCAAATGCAAGTCACACCCAAAGCAATGGAGAAGACAGTCCAGCAGAGTTTATCTGGGTGAAAGTGGCGCAGGTTTTAGGGTGGCCAGGTGCCTCCTTTTATAGCCTCCAAAGGTTACAGCTGAAACCCTAAGGAGCCTCCAAATGGGCAAGCCTGCTGACTAAATGGACCAAGCCTTTTCTAAACCCTAATAGGGTTTCGCCAACTATGGAGTTCCCTCCATATTGGCGCCAACTTTGGCCCCTGTCCACTGGCCAGTAATTTATTCAACTATTAAATAAATACAAACCAGTCCCTGCACTTTTAATTAATTAATTTAATCACTGAATTAAATCCAATTAATTCTAGATTAAATCTCAATTAATTATTATAGTTTCTAATTAATATATTAACACTTAAATATATTAATAAACCATTTAATTAATTCTATTGATTTATTAATCAATTAATAAATCAACCTTTTACCCTACTGAACTCTATCCTAACCTCCAGCTATAAGGGCAACCCAAATGGACTTTGCTTCAATTAACAAGATAAATATAAATATAAAGTCATGGCTTAGACACCTAATCCAACAGTCTCCCACTTAGATAAGTCTATGACTTTAATTTATCTTCTGATTAATTAACAACCTGCAGCTTCCTAGAAACTGTTACCGAACTCTGACCTAGTCAGTTCTGTCCATAGATAAGTGATCATATGATCCTTCGTCCAACAAGATATTTTCAGACACGAGACATGGATTGAGATCAATCTTTGTCTGATACTCTGTTTCCCGATTTTTGATTCTGCTTATGACTTTCGGACTTCTAATTGAACACATCAATTTAGTCCAGGCTGGCCAGCACTTTAGTCAACTTCAAAATCATCGAGCGGCCTACAGATATCTGTTTCCCATCAGGGTCAAGGAACGAATAAGCTTCGACTCATATGCTTGTGTCTTTTACTTATCAAATCGTACACAACAATGTGTTTGTAACATCGAGTTACCGATGCGTTTTCGCATCATCAATGCACAACCGATTCGTAAATTTCAACTCATATGTCTCCGCTTCAAGATCATACGATATTATCGTCTCAACATTGCTCGTGATGTAATCCATGAAGCAATCTGTTGAGCGCGGGTTTATCCAATACTCAAATCTCTATTTCTAAGTACTCATGAACGTTGTAGCAGTCTTACTGCAATGTCTAACTCCTTAGACAATCTACAAACCAATTCACGACAGTCTTTGTTCATCCTTACTCCCGAAAAGTATGAGCGACTGTGGACTTTTGAATAATCAAATTATTCGGGAAGTGAAACATGCAAAATTGAAACTTAAAATCTGAATGGTGGCTACTATTGCCTAATTACCAAGTCTCCACGAGGTAATCACCAAGTCGGATTTTACATAAACTATTATCGGTTTCTAGATTCCTTTTAAACTGTTTAATTCGTGTTATGTATCTATGTCTACTTGAGCTTTCACTCTTTCTATGTATTCAAATGTTACACATTTATACACTTTATCCGATCGGATATCCTTCCGATGATATTTCAATTTTGGTCATACCGTCATTCTCACTAACAACTCCATTCTATGTACTGCGACTTTCCATGGTTCTCGGGATCTTTAGTTCACACGACTGCACCCTAAGACTATTTCGAGGTGTTACGATGTGCCGGTAAGTCACACACACTCCATCGGAATGCCAACGAAACTCTTTAACCATTAAGTCCTTATTTGAAAACTCTTTTCAAATTGTTATCAACATTCACCTCAATCATTTTCCAATGATTTCTCACGTATGTACAACATCCATTAAGTATTCTCAGCTAGGTCATATCCTGAATCTGACTCACTATGCTCTAAGCATTAAGTCATCAAGACATGTTCATGACACTTCTGATCGATCCAAGAAACTTATTGGATTCGATCTAGTCCTATTACAAACCCTTTTGGAATCTTAGGATTATTTATAATCCTTGTGTCACGACTTTTAATAACCATATCCTTTCGGAGACTTTTTCTCATGCATCTTGAATCTTATCAAGATCATGCTTACTATGGCCGATTCTATACTGATGACAACATCTATCTGATATATGTCAATGGATTATGTGAGTACGTTGCACCTTTCATACCTCTCATGCCAAATCACCACACTTTGCAATGACAGTAAACTCCTTTCCTGAGCTATGCATCTTGAGTCTCATCAAGATCATCTTGGCAGAGTTTCGATCAATCTCATAGACGTTTGTAACCACCTGAGCATGCCGTATCTTTATTAAGTCTTTCATGGCGATCCGTCTCTTAACACCAAGTCATTACACTTTGTAATGAAAAGAGACGTTTCCTAGAAACATTATGTAACACACATATGGAGATAGATAACAGCAACACTCCCACTGGCTTTGACACGGTTATGGACTATTCACAAAATCCAGAGCTTTTGGTATATTTTGAGAATCCATACCTTTCTGACATCTTAATGGATATCTTTCAGCTCATTCTCAAAATCCAATCCTTTGGCATATTTCGAGAATCTGAATATCCTTTCTTGCGAGATGCCCGCGGGGAAATCCCAGGCCTATGTACCTTTATACTGGCATATTCTTTGTGAGTCCTCATTAGTGTGCCGGTGATCCACACGCGCTCCACTAACGACTTACATTATGCAGTATCCTTTCGGATTTCATCTTCTATTGAGAGCGCTTCTCTCGAAGTCAATTACATGACTCTGAGTATCGTCTCACTCAACCAGATGTTCTGAAGGTACGTTTCTGTCTATGTTGGTTTCTTTTGATGATTACTCCCACTGGTTTTAAGACCAGTTGTAAAATCAATCAAACTGTCACATGGACTGTATCTCGTCCTAAAGTTCTCTTAATTGGCAGCAACCGGGCTCACCAATGCTTCCAAGTAGTCGGATTGAAAATCCGTACCAACTATAGTGTTTTACCACTATTCGGTATGTCACCCCGATCATAACTACTTATGACGGTGATCAGTACTACTGGTCAAGAGAAGATAATGTCAGAATTTTAAAACAAAAATCTGATTTCTGTCCTAAGCCTAGTGATGACTAAAGGTTATTTCACTTGGCTAATCCTGAACTCATTCAGGACTGTCCCAAACTCCCACTGTTTCCTTAGAAACTGAGTTCTTTCTAAAAGAGCTCTTTATCTTCCAGGTACAGCGGGATAGCCAGTGAAATGACATTTCTGATTAGGTTCAGGCCAGTCATGAGGTTCGGACGAACACTACAAGACCCTGGACCTTTGATGTACAAGTGGGACAATCCCAGCTTTACATTTCAGACAGTTTCTGCAAAACCTACTTAGTCTAAGATGTGGTTGGAATATGGTTTATATGGTCTGACTGGTTTAGTGTTTAATTTACGGGAAACTAATTGGCAGTGTATCTCATACATCGAGGATCGAACTGTTTCGACCAATACTCCATCATATTCCCTAAGACACATTATAACTATTAATGTTCTTGGAAGAGAATAACTGTGAAACATTTTCCCAGTTTATGTTGTCACTCAGGTTCTGTGGATCTTGTACTTCCTTTGAAGTCCTTGAACTGTTCAAGGTTTCAATCCAATCGCTTATTCTGATAAGCGAGGTCATATTCGTCATACTGACTGACAAATATTGTGAAGTACAAACAATTGTGTTCTATTCGGAGATTCGAGCAATACACAGCAACTGATGTGTTCGTTGCTTCCAATCTCAATCTCTTTTACATCTCTATGTAAACTTATGACTTTGTTAATTCTGTTCAAGACTTGCAATCTTCAGTTGACTCTAAGTCAACTGATTTCAAAATCCTATCCTTTGGATATTTGGGTGATTCATTTCTTGCCACATGTGCTTTATAAAGAACTTAATCATCATCTGACTCTAAGTCAAATGATTCCAAAGTCCTGTCCAACTGGATCTTTGGTTGATTTATTTCTTAACACATTAAGAACTCAATTCATCATGTGACTCTAAGTCAAATGATTCCAAAGTCCTGTCCAACTGGACTTTTGGTTGAATTGATTCTTATAATATTCATCTTAACAATCATAAGGGACACAATTCCTAAGATCCAAACACTTTGGATGCATTCAATATTCAAGTTATTACTAATTATGCATTTAGCACAATCATACAACATTTCAAGGATATCTCAAACAACACGTGTTAAAAGAAAATTGACAATTTTATTAAAAACAAAAATCCTTACACAATGTACTATATGATAGACAATGTCATATGCATCTAAAAGCTAATAACAATATTTCAATATCTAACTAAACTTCAAAACCGCATGAGCCGGAAATCCAATCCAAATGTGCTCTTATGCGCCAATGTCCCGTACCCTACTAATTCCCTGCATACAAACCAAAATGTGACTATCACATTATGCATCAAGGAATTATGGAACAGGAGTTTTGAGGTTTTTAGATATACATGAGCTTTCAAAAGATTTTGACTTTGGAGCGTCTTTCAATCTTTCTGCGACTGTATCCGATTCTGTGGATTTCCAGCTTAAGACATATCCAGACGATCTGGATCGTTTCCTGCTGTGTCTTTCCACTGGACTTAATCCAGAAGTAGCTGAACCATTGGAGTTATGCCTTTCCAAGAGTGACTCGTACAAAGTCAACAGTGGATGCATTTCCATTAAGGTCTTTTTCTGGTCTTCCTTTCTATACGTCTGTATGAATAGATCGTACTTACTAGTCAGTGAAGCGAGTAGAGTGTTAACACTCGACTCCTGACTCATGGAATAACCAAGTTTGTACAATTCGCCTATGTACGCTTTAATCTGAAGAAGATGCGAATCGATGCTACTTCCTTCTTTTAACTTACACTCTGCAAGTCTTTTGAAGATCCTAGCTCGTTCCTCTTCGACCGGTTTTCGGAACATTTCCTCAACCGATTGCATCAACTCATATGGCCCCAATGATTCAAAATCCTTGCGGAACTCGGGGTCAATGGTCAATAGCATGAGGTCACGAATCTTTTCGGATTCATCAACTAATAAGTCATGCTTATCATAAAGGCTCTTTATGATGACTTGTTTTGGTGGAACCGGGATCGGATACTCGGTGAGATGAAGCTTGCCCGCAATGCCGAGAGCCAGTCTCCAATTGTGAAGCCATTCCTTACAGTTAAGGCCAGTCAGCCTTTCCATATTTAGCAGGTGCTTTCTGATGCTCTCAGAAATGGGTGAAGGAGGAGAGGGAGGAGAATAGACACTTGATTCAGACATCTACAATAAACAGAATTTTATAAGTTTAATTTATCCTTTTAAATAATTACCCAATTTATTATTTATCAAGGCTAGGACCCAAAATACCCCAATTACGGTGTGAAGAGGGATGTCGTAATCACAACATAATGGTCATTAAGGTAGATAATACACTTATCAATTTCATCTTATGAAATTCCTAGATCTGTTGAGACACATTGAACCGTTCAATAGCATGTTTAGTCTCGGATGTGCCCCACTGTTTGTGACTGGGATGCCGAGGATCACAAACCGGGTGTGAATAACCATGCAAATTAGCTTGGTACTCTCGAAGTCAATTGTCATCTCTAATTAACGTGCCGGTTAACCATACACGCTCCGTTAATAATGACAAAATCGAGAAACCCATTGCAAGTCTTTGTGAACCCCTATTGGTGTGCCGGTTAACCACGCACGCTCCACCAATGTTTCACAAATCGCAATGTGCAATTTCATGGATTAGCACCAATTCACATTTTTGACCTAAAGTAACTAGATTGGGTTTTGTTCAAGGTTCTAGTACTTTCAATTATAGCATTATACTTTTAAGAGGCTTAGCGGTTCTATCAAACCCGTTCGGCTAACGACACTCGACTGACCAGGAGAGCGGTGGGTAAGAGTGGATACCCATTAGACTAACATTTTATAGTCAGTCGCCTTATACCCTCTTTATAGGACAGTTTTGTGAATGAGGCCTACTTGCGGTAAGACTAACCAATTTTCTTATATATAAATAATTAACTTTTAATCATAAATATATAAGATATATTTTAATCTTATTAAAATATTTTAGAATTAATTATCTCATAATTTTCGTAAATTATTATCTATTTTTTGAAAATTTAATTAATTCTTTAAGCTGATTTAATTGATCAATTAATTAAACTAATTAAATCAAATATACGCATCACAAAATTAATCAAATTAATTTCCTAATTAAAGCCCTAATTTTCGAAAAAGGCATGCATGGGATAAAAGGTTCAATTATTCAATAGATAACAATTACCAAAAATAACAACCAACTAATCATGGCAGCATGCAATTCGCAGATAAGGCAAGGGAGGCTAGGGTTTTTGAAACCCTAGCCACCATGGACGAAAAAATGGCCTCCCAAGGGGTTATTTTCGAAAACCCCATGATCACACAAACAATTTATATCAAATTCATAAGAAAACAAGCCAGCTCTGATACCACTGAAGGGTTTTCTAGCAAACAATGAACACAAAATACCTATGGTTCACATGCAACCCTAGAAAGATCTATGTTTTCTTCTATGAAGATAATAAACTAAAACCTAAAGGCCAACAATAATTACTAAAGATCAAAACTGAGAAAACTAACCTTTTGATCTTGTTCTTGAAGCTAGCAGCACAAGTGTCCTGCCTCAAATGCAAGTCACACCCAAAGTAATGGAGAAGACAGTCCAGCAGAGTTTATCTGGGTGAAAGTGGCGCAGGTTTTAGGGTGGCCAGGTGCCTCCTTTTATAGCCTCCAAGGGTTACAGCTGAAACCCTAAGGAGCCTCAAAATGGGCAAGCCTGCTGACTAAATGGACCAAGCCTTTTCTAAACCCTAATAGGGTTTCGCCAACTATGGAGTTCCCTCCATATTGGCGCCAACTTTGGCCCCTGTCCACTGGCCAGTAATTTATTCAACTATTAAATAAATACAAACCAGTCCCTGCACTTTTAATTAATTAATTTAATCACTGAATTAAATCCAATTAATTCTAGATTAAATCTCAATTAATTATTATAGTTTCTAATTAATATATTAACACTTAAATATATTAATAAACCATTTAATTAATTCTATTGATTTATTAATCAATTAATAAATCAACCTTTTACTCTACTGAACTCTATCCTAACCTCCAGCTATGAGGGCAACCCAAATGGACTTTGCTTCAATTAACAAGATAAATATAAATATAAAGTCATGGCTTAGACACCTAATCCAACACTATCAAGCCTTAATTAGCATCACAGATCGATCCCTTATACCTTCTCCGACAACCTGCACCCATCGTTGTCGTCGGAATCCACCACCGGCAACAAAATCGCGACCATAGGGACCAACTCCACCACCGGCAACAAAATTGCTTCTTCAATATAACCTTCTCCATCGATGATCTGCAAAATCCGATTGGTAATCGATAAAACTAAAATCCGATACGTACCTGTTGGAGACGAACTGGAATCGCAAAGCAGAAATTGGTCGACGTCGCAAACGGAATAGCAAAATCGAAAATTTGATCGTTGTCTTTCTCGCAAAGCAGAAATTACGGATATGAGAATTGGTAATTGTTGTGTTTTCAAATGCCTAGCGATTGCGGATTAACAACCGGTTCAAATGATGACAGGTGAGAATGCAAAGTCTATTCTCAGAGAATGGTTTGTAAAATTGTTCTTGACATAAAAAAATTAGTTACGTAAGAATTTTCAAAGCCAATTCTCAGAGAATGGTAAGCAATGTTATATGTGTTTAGTACCATTCTCGAAGAATGGAGTAATTATATATGTTTACAGAGGGCTGGGAACTGCTATATGGAAAGCCTTATTCTTTGAGAATGAACGTGAACCATTCTCATGAACGTGAATGAATGCTACTGCATTCTCATAGACATTCATCCCCATTCTCTGAGAATAAGTGTGTCAAAAGGCCAAACAAAAAATGCGTAAACTGTACATTCTTTTCTACTTAGCATTCTTGGAGAATAAGAAAAAATAACAGCATATACGTAGCATTCTCAGAGAATAGGAAAAAATAACAACTGTACATTCTTTTCTATTTAGCATTATCTGAGAATGGGAGTGTATTCTTTTGAGAACGATAGTATGTGGATGTAATGGTACGTAACTTAGCATTCTCTGAGAATAGGAGTGTATTCTTTTGAGAACAGTCGTCTGTGGATGTAATGGTGCGTAACTGACATCCTTAAAACACATCACTTCCTAACATCCTTAAAATACGCCACTTAATTAAAACCAAAAAGTCTGATTTACCCTTCTGGCCGTTTTAATATAGAAACTAATTAATTTTTTTCCTTTTAATTACTATCATGCCATTGATCATAACCATTCATTTTTTTATCTAATGGTCCAAAATTGGTCATACATTCACAATACTTACAAAATGTATTTAACACTAACTATATATATATATATATATATATATATATATATATATATATATATATATATATATATATATATATATATATATATATATATATATATATATATATATATAATTTTCAGTCGTTCCAAAAAAGACTTTATTAAATTAAGCAGCGATAAATATATTGTTACTTGCAATAAATAATTTAGCACATATTATTTTCGAAGGTCCTTGTCGCTATTCTATAAAGAAACAAAGCTTGTCCTAAAGTTGTGGGGTGCGCCAACTCGCTACTAAAGCCCATTTTATTTCTTTTGATGTTAAACGATGATATTATTAATTTATTCACCAAGATAATTATATTTTTAGGAATATCTTCAACTTTATAACATATCATTTTCATATAATCATATTGACATCATCTCACATTAAAGAATATATGTTGTGTCAAAATGATCATTAACATGATATTTAGATTAAAGAAAATAGCAAGTTGAAGATCATTGATTTGTAAATGTACGAGCACAGCCAGGTTTTTTCTTCTTTAACTTAAAAACATATTGGTTTACTAAAAAAATGCGACTATGAATTTTCTTAATTTTGACAATAACAATTCATATAATAGTATTATCAATTCTTTTAAAATATAAGTTACCACACTCAATAAAATTTTAAAAATATGCATGGTACAATTTAATTAATAGAAACATATAAGATATTCTACGTTACCAATCTTCAACAAACTTTCAATGATATAATGATAGTGTAGGAAAAGTTTAAATAGGAACTTCTAGATGTTAGGAATCATTTAGGTCCAATCTATACAACTGAATAACCTTATTTTGTTCTTATTTTTATTTTATTATATTTTTTATAAGCTTAAAATATATCAAGCTTTTATTTTTTAACATTTTTTATAACATTTACATTTGAAGCTTTTATTTTTTAACATTTTTTATAACATTTACATTTGAATAAAAAATTATACTTGTTAAAATGTAAATAGAATAACATTTTATTTATCATAAAAATACATAAATATCGATCATTAATAATAAAAAGTTATGAACTTTTATATGTTTTGTATTTTTTATAATAAACAAATATTACTTTTTCAAAATACAATATTATTGAACCGAGTATAAATTGTTCTTAGAGTTCCTATCTTTTAGAAGTATCTATTTGAATTATACATTATAACGCTAGTTATAGATATGTTTTCTTATCCACCTATTAATACCTAAATGACTCCAATGAAGATTTGATAAATTTCAAGTGTTTATCATTTGCAGATAAGTCAAACTCGTGCTTTTTGTGCCTTTCCCACTATACAATTATTTATTTGACATAACCTGTCGAATGATCCTAAACTTTGATTTAAGAATTGATCAATGTTCTTATAATTGTTCAATTTTAATAATAATCTGACATACACTGGTACCATCAACCGCAATAGAATAATATACAAGACTGAGTGTTCACATTGCCGGAATACATCACAACGACTGTTCCATTTTCAGTCACATTGCCGGAATATATCACAACGACTGTTCCATTTTCAATCCATATACTATAAGAAAAATGACTTTTATTTGAATAAAAAAGAAAGGATAAGATATTATTACACTGTACATGTGCATTTTGTTTTGTACACCTCTAAAAAGGCCTATTCCTGAGGTTACACTAAAACCTAAAATGCACTTTACAAAGTAAAATTAAATAGAAACAACCAATCCTTTCGTTCTAAAGGCTTCTACGTTCTACCTTGAAGGAACGGTGTAAAGTGTAAACAGAGACGCGTCCAATAGTAACTGTATCGCTATAACAGTCTCGACATCATAGAATGGAACTGGATTAATTGGGATATTCTTTTTATCATAACCAATATAACCTAGTCCAAAACTATCCTATAACGATAACTTGTATCGTATGCAATAGAAGTTGTACTTTAATCCTCCACCCATCAAATCAACCTAGGATAACACTTCATCAAATAGGAACTCACTTGAAAACTCATCGTTGTTGAGAAAACCCATATCTAAATAGTCATGAGGGCTAGTGGATGCACATGAATCTTCATGGTCAAACCACATGAATGGTGCACCCTGATGACCTGGACCCAAATGATCATGCAACATCTCATTCCACTCCAAACCAGGGGGTGAATGACCGTCATTGCCTGATGACACATTGTCGGACACATCGGTACTTTGGGTCATGGAGTCGTCAGCTTCTTGTTTTATCGAGGACTGAACTTGGATATTTGTAATAGTTGAGAGGCTGTTTGAAAAAGAGTGATGGCTTTTGGAAGCATTAAAATCTAGGACAACTCCTGAGCTTGAGAAAGTATTTAGGGTTGGGCAAGTGTGGTGGCCAAAATATGTGATGTGATACATGTTTGATTCGTCCTCCAATTTCTGAACCTGTTTGAGTGCCTTGCACCCGTGATCATGTTTGTGGGTGCATCGAAAATAACACCTGTTGAACCCGATAAAGTTTAGATTATTAATTAATTGACTAATTATATAAAAAGTGTTATATATTTAGTAAATTTGAAGTAATTAATAGAAATTTCGTGAATAATGTATAACCTTGGGAAATTCGAGTTGAGGATCATCTTTTGACCATATTTCCTCCATGCATAACCATCTTCAATCGTAACGCTTGTTTTGACCCTTGAATCTATGGTCCTTCTGTAAAGTTTAATCAAGCAAGAGCAAATATGTTAATAAATGTTGTACCACGTGCTATGATAACTGTACCTTAGAAAAGAACAAGTTAGTTTAATGACATTGTATTGCTAGATAAATGCATCAAGCACTTGTACATACCTTCTTTTGTAACAACCTCTCCGTTCCTTCACAGTCGGTGCCGGTTTCTTCCCGGTGTTAACTGCCGGTATCTTGTCATCGGCACAAGTCAAGCCCACATGAGGACTCGCCGGAACACTAGAAAGCTCTCCGGATTCGCACGAACTTAACAGCAAAAGGCCATCGGAGAAAGATCCCAGTATTTCCATCACAAGATCGTCAACAGAAACCGACCCATCATTAAAAACTCTCCGGCGAAGTAAATCCTGTAGCTTCTTTGCAGAATCTCTGCCACTAACTAGGGTTTCGTTCAAGCTTTTCTTGTTCTTTTCCATATCGTGATATCTCAGATGTGTTATCTATGAAGATAGGTTTCCGTTTAAAGAGAAGTTGCAGTGATGTATAGTTGCTTATATATGTATTTAATTAAGAGAGAGAAAGCGAGGTGGGAGGAAGCTTGTAAATAGCTTCAAGGAAATTTCCCACAACTAAAGAGGAAATCTAGAAAACAATTGGTGTGACGTCAAGAAATTAAGTCATGATGGCGTATGTTTTCTGCTTCTCTGTCATCAATAATTGATATAACCCAAAATAAAGTAGTGACCGTACCGAATGGTTTTTACAAGAGGTCCGGCCCATATTCTAGCCTTTATGGCTTTATGTGACCACAATTTTGGAAAAAGAAATTATATTTGTTTCTAATTTTTGTTCCTAACTTTATATCTAATTATTTGAAAAGATGACAAGCGTAAAATGATGACAAGTGGATTAAAATATTATTAATTTTATTAAACTTTATGCTTGTCATCTTTTCAAATGGTTAGGAATAAAGTTAGAAACAAAAATTAGGAACCAATACAATTTCTGTTTTGGAAAATTTTGACGACAACGTCCCTCAAATATCTAACTTTTTTACTATTAAATACACAAACCGATAAATTTTCTTATTTTTTGTTTGACTTAGGATAATCTACATTTTTTGTCCATGTCGTCATGCCTTCTTTTAATCAGGTCCAGTATTTTTGTTTTTCCAATTTTAACCTCATCGTTTCTAGTTCCTGTTTTGTCATGTATTTGATTGCCGTTGTGAACACGTTACAATTCGAATCAGTATGTGATACATACAAGACCGGACTTTTCTAAAACCCGAAAATATATCTAATATTTAAATGTCTGCGCAGCTTACTCTTATCCGTCGGATCACCCAATAAAACACAGCCCGATTCTTCCTTCGAATTTTTATCCGGTTCATACCAGATTTGCAGATTTGGCCGTAGGTAAAAACTGTTTTTTCCCTAAAAAACGGCTATATAGCAATTTTTAGCCCGCTTTATATTCTTGGTGTTTTTTGTAATCTCGTATTCTCAATTACAATATTTTTTCTTCAATTTTCAATCTGAAAATGGCATCCTAACAGCCTTTTGGTTCCATCGGTACTACTGGAACAAAAGCCGTTACAAATGACGATATGGTGAAAGTTCTTTAATATATCCAAATTCCGACTATTCAGTGTAATTTCAAATTGTGGAGAGACGAGCGCCATAGAGATGCTTGATGCAAAAGACGTAATAGGTTTTATAACTCTACCAAGGAGTTGACATTGAAAAACCTTGTGCAATCGGCTTACAAAGAGGTCAAGCAAGGTGCTTTCGGTCCAACGCAAATATCTGTTCGGACTATCACGTTTTTTATACACTTTAGGATTAGTATTTGCGAAGTTTGTCATTTAAGAAATGTTTCATTAGAGTACTTCGACAATCCACAATATACAAATTTTATCCGAATGAAGCTACAACCGTATTATGATCAAATCATATTGCCCTTGGATGATATGCAGTAATTTTGGATCGAATATATATATTCGGTTCGGTTTTCAGTTTTTAAAAAATATTAATTCGTTTCGGTCCGGTTCTCGGACCATGCTTACCCTGACATTACTATTGATCATGAAAAACTAAACCGAACTGAAAATCGACATAACCGAACCAAACCGGAACCGAATATACATATTTGGTTCAGTCTTGGGTTATTAAAAAATCATAATTCGGTTTCGATCCAATTTGGTTTCGGTTTTAGACCACGCTCATCCCTAGTTTGCAACATAGCAAAAAAATAACAATGATTTGGTGATCTCAATAGTTGAACTCAAAAGTGTGGTGGCTGAAGACTAGATTAAATTTGATCTTTAAATTTAAGGGAAAATGTCACTATAGCCCAACGACATTTTACCTTTTGTTTTAAAAGGTTCCTAGTTTTTTTTTTTTTTTTTTTTTTTTTAGGGACATAAAAATGGTTTTACCTGCTATTTTAGTTCCCTAACCCAATACTATCGGTTTCTCTTTGCCACGTCATAATCTTCTTTGCACAACAAGAACAATCATAATTTTGCACAGCTAGTGGTTCCGTCTATGATCAAAGCTCTCCTTTAAAACTCTCATCCTAATCTTCTTCAACAAATTCCTCATCACACACAACAAATCAACTTTTTTTATTTCGTGGATTCTTACCTAATGCAGCCTTCCCAAAGGGTCCAGATTCTTTGACCAAGAAGCGTCCAACTCTTTTAAATGAGATCCAAAGTAGCATTCACTGAGATTAACAAGTATAGCGAACCGATAAGATTGATATTTACAGAGAAAAAAAGCATACGGGGAAATTTGGAATCGTGGAAGAGGGGAGAGAGCAAAAGCTCCATACAACAGTTCACTAGCACTCCTACTTTGGCTTTGCCGCCTCCACCTGATCCTTAACCGAGCTAAACTGTGTTCGTCGATGGAACTTAATGGTGAGCTACTTCCCTAAGCTGAGGGGACCATTGCTGACAATCTTGCTTGCTGTTGGGATTCTGGTAATAGTGGGTTGTTGGCGTTGGCGGCGTATATAGTCTACTATGTATACAAAAAGAGATTGGTGGATCGATCACAATCAAACATTCTGAGCCGGCTGAGAACGCTGTCGGGGATGCTGAAAGAGTTTTTATTCCGGGAACTGAAGAAAGCGACGAATAATTTCGATGAAAAGAGGAAGCTAAGGCAAGGTGGATATGGGGTAGTCTATAGAGGGTTGTTGCCGGAGGATAATGTGGAGGTCGCATGAAATGGTTCTCAAGGGAAAGTTTGAAAGGAGAAGATGATTTCTTGGCTGAACTCACCATCATCAACCATCTCTGGGACCGTCATTTTGTTCGATTATTGGGTAACTCCATTGGCCACACATGTTTCTTGGATAATCCATTGACGATTTTTCAAGCACGTACAGGTTGTTCTTGAGTTCCTGGGTTTGAGAGGCTTGATGATTTTTCAAGCACATACAGTTCGTTCTTGAAAATCAAGTAATTTGTCTTCTTTTATACGTAGAGAGGAGTTAAGGTGGTCAAACTGAAATGGGTGTAGGGAAGCAGAAGATGGTGAAGATTATTTAACCACAGGTCTTACCATTTTTGCTTTAGGGTCGATGCTCATAAACATTCGTATTGGTGAAGAATGAAACTTTTTTCTTGTTCCGTGGATTCTTACTTGGGAAGAACCAAAGACGAATTTAAAGACCACGTTGCGTGCTTTGAGTAGATTTACAGCTGACTAAGAAACCTAACCTGAAGACCCCTTCGTTTAGGGGTGAGGGGTGTTTTAAACCCTAAATCATCGAGTTTATTCCCCTATAAAGCAAAAAAAAACGTTAGGAACCTTTCAAAACATAAGGTAAAATGTTGTTGGGCTATAGTGACATTTTCCCCAAATTTAATAGTTGAAAGAATCAAGTGCTACACTTGGAGAGAATGTGGTAAAGTTAGCAGATGAAGTGAAGCAAGCAAGAGAAGTGTATGAATCTGATCTATAAAAGTCATTCTAGGAAGCACAATCTCATAAAGCTACTTTGCAAAAACCCTTGATTGATGCTCTAGATCATATCAAGTTTTTGGAAGCTTCGGTCAAAACATACAATAGCTTGCGATTGCATATAATGAGAAGATACAATCAATCAATTTGGTTCATCCAGCTATTCGTAGCCAACTAGAGCCTATTATCATTTTCTCCAGATTCCCTAGTAGTGCTCTCAGATCAAGTCTAGTATCGCATAGGGGATATGAGAGACAGTGAACTGGAGCTGCCTTGTACCATCCTTGAGGACCATTGCAATATCTAACGCCAACTAGACAATCATGATCCTGGATACCACGAAGACCATTTGGTACATCTCAACCAATTTCTACCACCATTACTTTCTCTCCAATAACAACATTCATTCCAACAACTCGAACTGCTTATATCCTGACATTAATTTCTACTTCGCTAACACAACCTTTATCCTCAATTTTTACGAAGGGTATTTCATTCGGAATATACATACAACCTCAATATACTCCTTCAACTATAATGATTGATACTAGTAAATATGCAGGGTCATTTGATGTTGGTCTAGGACCTACAGATAAGAGACAGGGTATTGGGCATGAGCTCTCTAAAGATGAGAAAAAGAAGTTAGAGCAATAAATTATTTTGAAGTATAAACAAAAATATCCCTGATACGAAACTAAAGTCAAATAGAGGCCAATGAACGATTTATTAACAAGGTTTGGGATGAAACTACAACTCGTGACATTGCATTTGGTGAAAATGTACTCTTCAATCCGCTACTAAAAGAAAGTCAACTGAGAATTCACTACTGTATCAAATTGATCCTCCGATCACAATAAAGTTCTTTACTTTGAACAGATTTACAGAAAAATCGAATTTGGCTTTACCAAAAAGTGAGTATAACAAGAAATTGATTATTTTCCATTGAATGATTGGAAAGCCACAAGAAGATGTATGGATTCTCAATGCTATTAAAAAGCTTATTGAAATTAATAAGAGTGAAATATTTGAAGACACATTTCAAAATTATAATTTCAAGGTGAATCCTGGAGTTGATAAACAATTTGCATTTACCCATGCCGATGAATCCTAATGACTTAATCAATTTGTTGAAGATTCTGAGGACAATAAATAAGCCACAATAGTTTTTAAACGTAAACCATATTCGTTTTTGCCTTGTTGTAACGTCTAGTTTTCAACACAGGGTATGTCCAAAGTTTTCTATGTTTACAACATATAAAATACAACAATATACTCATGTGCACTAGATACTACAAGAAGTTATCATCAATAATCGTCCCACAATCTGAGTTGGACGCTATGTCACTCCTAATCCTGCAACGCCACAAACAAACACACGTAAGCTATAATGCTTAGTGAATAACATTACAATAGCATATACCTTTTTGTTGACAAAAGTCAACATCATATAGTACATACAGAATCCTCGATTTCACCTTGAGCTATACTACGGTTATATATATATATATATATATATATATATATATATATATATATATATATATATATATATATATATATATATATATATATATATATATATATATATATATATATATATATATATATATATATATATATATATAACTCCCACCTGTGAACACCAATCATCTTTTACGTATAATTACAAGGTACTCAATGTGTAACTATATTGACACCCACCTCAAATGAGGTTGCAAGGTACACGTTATGCAACAATCAATACATACACTGCATATAATCACAAGGTACATGTTATGTGATCATTCTATGCAATCACCACTACATCGTTTCACAAATACACCAATACACCCATACATCATTACACCAATACACCATTACACCACTACATTCGGTCTACCTTTTTACACCATTCGTATAGGGGTTACTAATTCTAGACATACATCTATTCCACCATATATACTCGTTAGAGTAACTGCTATACAATGATATTAACACTAACTCCTCGTTATGTGTTATATCCTAATTATCACCATCATTACAAACATACAAGTATTTGTACATAGGAACCACATGTTTACCATATAAATGTATATCTAAGTATTAAGAAATTTGCAAGGCATCATATGCCTAATACAATAAACACCATGCTATGTAAAGTCACTCACCTCGTTAGATACGGTAGCTAGATCTTCACCTGAAATTCCTCGTTAGCAGGTATCACCGATTCCACCTCTCCAATTAACATACATTAGGTTTTCAACCACATTTGACATATTATACACCTTTTAAACACCTATAATAGGTCTACTATCATTAGGTATAATACCCAACCTTACTCACCCCCACACCCCTATAAATCGACATTTTCATATGAACAATTAATTAGAAGATGAGATGACGGAAGTTGTCGAAGTGATTCCGTGAGTAAATCTTTGAAGAGACATTGAGTTACTATGGAGAGAGAGAGAGAGGAGGGATGGATGGAGAAAGAGTTTGTGTGTGTGAGTGAGAGAGAGAGAGGGTAGGTGGGGTTGAGTTTATTTTTCTTTTTTCTATTAACTAATTAAATACTATATTAAAAAAATGGAAAAGAAATTAGAAATAGTATTTTATTATTTTAACATGAACCAGAATAATACAAGCTTTTTGCAACCATAATATCATCAGTATAAAAATAAAAAACTTGGACTAAAACTGAAAAAAATTAAATCACATAGACCAAAATTGTAATTTACTCTATTTTTATATTCTAATTTGCAAATTAAAACATAACATAAATAGTTGTATGCCGTATAGTTCTGTTTAAACAAAACCTATGCCAATCCGAGTTTAATTTCTTGAGTTTTACTCGGGTAATATTTTTGGGTTTAGTTTCTTTCAAATGCACAGCAGTCACCGTGGCACTTCTAGACTTTAGTGGGAAAACGGTCCCAAATCATAACTTTTTGCTTTTTGGTATGTTAACATATGCTAGATAGAAATAATAGATGGATTCATTTAAGTTTCTTTTGCGTTTTGTCTTTTTCCAACATCATTGCTTACGTAAGCATTAAATGAAATAAAGGTTCGTCATCTTTAATTCTTTATTGACATTATATTTATACATTACATATATAGAGTTAATTATACCAGAGCTGTGATTTGTCTAAAGGTGCATTTTTTATCTAAGTATTGAAACTTGATGTGGATGATTCTATGGTTTCCAAAATGAACGTCGAATGTCCTTAGTCCATGTACAATGACATTCTTATCCTTTTTATCTTATTTTTCTTTTTCATTTAACCTTTTATTTTTCATAATATTTAAATAAAAAATCAATTTCAACCTCATCCACCTCACTACCCCATATATATATATATATATATATATATATATATATATATATATATATATATATATATATATATATATATATATATATATATATATATATATATATATATATATATATATATATATATATATATAGATTTAGGATATATTAAGATCTATAGTTATTGTATGGACGTAAGACCCAATCAGAGACGATATTCAGTCAAGGATATTTTGATCAATTAATTTATAAATCAATTAATTAATTTTAAATATAATTCCTACAAATATGGTAAATTGATCTATATTTATGGCTGATTTACTTATAATTAAGGTAACCAATTTATTATCTCCTTTTTCATCTATCTTACCTTAGAAACTCCCTACACCCTATTCCGTCTCCAGCAATCCGCCACCATTACAAACCATCGCCTGCACCAACAGCAAGCATCGCCACCATGAACCAGCCACCATCACAAACCCTTTTGCCGCCCTCTGCGACTCTATCACCGATCCTAAAGATCATCGCATCCGTGAAATGGGTTAGTCAGTTTCGTTTTTTCTTATCATTTTTATCTTTTTGTAATTAATTTTTCCTTCACTTGTTTAATTATTGTAAATCTAAAGTTTGATATATTTTTAACCTCGATCCGTATAAGGTATGTGAATTATCAAATATTGCTTTTTTGTTGATTCTTTATCGGGTTTGATCAGGGCGTTTTTTCAAGAAGACGGTTGCTGATTCCAATGCGCCTATACAAGATAAGGCGCTTGATGCCTTAATTGCTTACTTAAAAGCCGCAGATTATGATGCTGGAAGGTTTAACCCAGTTTGTTAACCTCCTTGATAATTACGTTGTTTTACCTTACATTCATAATTCTATATGCTTAACTTCATCATTCTATATTTTGGTTACGTAGGTATGCTAAAGAAGTTTGCGATGCAATTGTGGCAAAATGCCTTACTGGGAGGCCAAAAACAGTGGAGAAGGCATAGGCACAGATGGTGCTTATGCTTTGTGTGGAATTGGAGGCTGTGGATGCATTCCTGGTATGTTCGATGATAATTACTTATTTTGAATATCATGTTTAGCTTATGAGCAAGGTAGCAATTTAGATATATAGTGCTTGTTATATGGATAATTGTCGTTTTTTTTTTCTGGTTTATATGAATTCTGCCCCTATATTGCATTGTTAATTAATACCGTAAAAGAGATTATTGTAATAAATGATTGCTTTTTTATTGGTTTCTAGAGGGTTACCTCATTTGTTTGCATTGCATTTCTAGTGTCACTTTATATATATACAAAATATTCAGTGTTTGTAAATGTTGTTAATTTTGTTATTGAAATGCTTGTTGATAGGATGCTATGGAGAAAGCGATAAAAAACAAAGTTGCTAAAGCTGTTGTTCCTGCCATAGACGTCATGTTTCAAGCATTAAGGTTTACAATCAATCCCAGATCTGGTGTGTGTTACTATGTGTTTTATCTCTCACCTCCACCCCTCAAAATGATTTGCAGGTCTATATCATAATGAAAAAAATTTATGAATATGGCTTTGTATTTGTTCAGCAACCTCATGACCCTAAGAATGATTCGAGAAGCGTAGATTGATTCTAGCATATCAATTTCTTCAACAGTCAAGATGCTAAGAATGATTCCAGAAATATCAATTAGTTAGATATGTTACTACATGAGTTTTTGGTGGATACGTTTCACATACAGTAGACGAATTGAAGAGTAACCGGTATATTCTGTCAGAATGATCGTATATTCTGTCAGAATGAATGTATATTCTGTTAGATTCTAATATATTATTATAGTCATTTTGATGTTACACAATACAATGTAAATATCGTTTTGTAATTCATTCTAATAGAATGTTTAATTTACTTTCATATAAATTTGATTTTTGTATAATTTTGTAATTTATATAAGTATAATTTTGTAATTTATTCTATCAGAATGATTAATTTACTTTGAAATTTGCAGTATCATTCTATACGAATACTAGTCATTCTGATGTATGTTTTTGTAATTAATTCTAATAGAATGTAAATGCTTAAGAACTCAAATGAAGAATCGAAATTGAAGTTTGAATTTAAAAATAAATTCGAATTTAAATTTGAAATAAAATTTAAATTTGAAATTTAATCCCATGAATATCTCACATTC
>CM042014.1:5935000-5987500 GCA_023525715.1 Cichorium intybus | reverse complement strand
TAAATTTTCTATTTAAAGCGTCTTATTTCACTCTATTTGTAATTCAGTTTTTTCCTCAATAATGAAATTCTAGTCATTTACTCTATACATTGTTATGCGTTATCACATGAAACATATACGATTAAAGTTGAACGTTGATTTATTCAAAACAAAGAGTATTTCTTTATAAATATTTGATAAGTGCTTATTGATGAATCTTCCTGGAAAAAATATTTAAAAGTATGACGTTATATGTATAAATTCGTGATCTGTATAATGTTAACATTTTTATTTCCGTGCGCTCGAATTTTTATATTAACACATCAATAATCAATATTCAATCCAACCAACTAAAATAGTATCGGGCTAAACTATGCTAAGCTATGATTAAAACTTGTGTATTAGAAAACAAAACCACTACTGAAACAGGAAAATAGTAAAATTAGAATGACATTCCCAGGCATAACGTTAAATAAACCTAACATTATCAAATTAGCGCAAAGTCAAATACTATTCATGCTAGCTGAAACGATCTCAACATAAAATAAAAAATCTCGACCAAAACTGGAGCTTGAAGTTATAACTTGGCTTCACTCAGTACCGTTGAAAGTTATTGTTTTCTATGGCGATTCATGGAAAATCGCATTCCCGTGGCCGACAATCTTGTTTATAGAGGTATAAAGCTTGACAATCGGTTGTGTCCCTGCTGTGGTATGGTTGATGAGAGCTTAAACCACTTATTCTTTGATTGTTGTTACATTCGTGATCTGTGGAGTTGGCTTAGTGTCTGGTCTAACATTCTATGTCAACCCCTGGTTAATTTGCATTCTTTTGCAGATCTGTTAAATTGTTCGGGGATGTCTAAGAGGCGCAAGAAGTTAAGGATGGGTCTGTTGTACGCTGCTGTCTAGATTATATGGAAGGCGCGGAATGATAAGATCTTCAAGAAGATTCCTTTGAACATCGAGAGAATGACGGGTGAGATTCAACTTGAAACTTTCAATTGGTTTAGATTTAGAGATAATCTGAGTTTTAGTTGGAATGATTGGTTATGTAATCCTCTAAACTGTTTGTTGTAGTTCTCTGTTATTGCTAGCGTCTTGCTAGTATTTAATAATATTCCGCCGTTCTAAAAAAAGACAAAAAGTATCACCTTTATCTTTTGAGGAATTTGGGCCACATCCATGTCAATGAGAAATAAATTAAATGTCGCAACACCATTTTCCCATTTAAGAATACTTACCTTTGACCGAAAACTTCATAATAAATTATTGTTCTTAGAATTAGACTTAATAGTCATAGCTAGCCTTATCATGGTCACTATCAAAGGACGGTGACAAAAGCATTTGATTTATTTACGGTTTTGCAAGTTTCTAGATTGTATAACATTCGCATAAATTGTAAAATTAATAAATGGTAGTATCTCATGCCAAAAATAAATAAATAAATAATGTGTATAAATTCTTCTTATAATTTTATAACAGAAACGTAGGACTTATTCTTCATTTTAAGCTCATTTTAAGGCATAGGACTTATTCTTCATTTTTGTCTTTAAATTTTATGTTTTTATGTTATGACGGTAGAAAGTGTTACAAAACATATAACCGTTTTTTATAAACCAATCTCGAATCATGTAATCCAAAACATGAAAAACCATAAATTGAAAGACACGATCCAAATTCAATCCATATGTCGAGAAAAAGTATGACTGGGGCATGTCTAACACGCTTTCCCATAATATTGGACGTTTGTCTCCCGGGATACAACAGTCGAAACGGTTCTTAAAGACCCTCGAACTTAAGAAAAACGCCTTAGACTTACCTTGGATCATTCTACATCGGAAATTTATCATGTCTCTTACATGATGTTGAAGAACTTTCAACACATGATCATAGTATTGTTCTTTGTTTTTTCGAAAGAATATGTGTTTTGTATCTTTTTTTTAACTGGAGTATAAACTCTCACATATATAAACTCAAAAAAAGCAGCTAGCAAGAAGCTAGACAAAAGTACACCGAAACAATTACATAACAGAAATTGCTAAATTGGGATCTAAAAGCCAAGCATCCCATCTAAGACACAACTTTTTGCAACGACTCCTAATCCACAAGAACGAGTAAGAAACAACATTATCCCAGCACATACACTTCTTAGGCTTTTCAGAAGAGAAAATAGAAGCATTCCGAAAGTTCCACACACACCACCAAACTGTCATAAAAACCACTTGAAGACAAATTTTCCTATGTTTCAGCATGCAAAGATTGTCAAACCAAAAAGACCAATCTGCATGATTCGCAACAAAAGGAATATTTATCCCCCACCACTTAGCAACACCCGTAACAAGATCTGTCACAAAAGAGCATCCAAAGAAGAGATGGTCATTCGATTCACCACCTTTCTCACACACAACACAAGCAATGGACTGGATATCAAACCCTCTTCTCGCCAAATTCCATCTAATAGGAAGCCCATTAACCGCTATCTTCCAAGCTAGCACATTCAGCTTAATCGGAGCAAGAGAACACCATTTAACCACCGAAACCCCACTCGGAAGACATACCTCATCAATAGCTTCCCTAGCCGACGCCACCGAAAAACATCCCAACCCATCTTTCGTCCACCTCCATCTATCTTGTGAATTACTAAGCACCACTTGGTTTACAATAACTACGAGCTCACTCCATTGCAAAGCCTCAACACCCCCCCTAGGAAGTCTTCGAAAAGTGGTAACCCATCCTTCTTGCGCTAACTTGTCGCACACCGAAACCTCCTTGCAAGTTTCCAAAGCAAAAATTCTGTTGAATCTAACTTGAAAAGGAACATCCCCACACCAAACATCCGTCCAAAACTTAGTATGTTTACCATTACCCACCCTAATAGCACAATATTGAAAGAGATCTACTCCTTTTTTCCTCAAATCTTCAACCGCACATATTAAGTATTTCCAAATCGAATTATGTGAAGATCTAGGCAAATTAACTCCAATTCTTGAGCCATGAATCGTAGAAATTACCTTGGCCCACAAAGAGTCTGGTTCAGTCAAGAAACGCCATATCCATTTAAAAAGAAGAGCTCGATTCAAAGCAAACCCTTGTTAATAATCTTAATTCTATTTGGATTGGGAAAATTAGATTGTTTGCCAAGGTTGCTAGGTTTGATAGGAATGTGGGTTATGCTACTAGGCAGAATATTTCGCCAATTAATGCTGCATATGTGAAAAATGTGGGTCCAATTGTGCGTAAGAATGAAGTTAGGAATTATGCTGATGTCCTTCGAGGGGCGTCTCAAACTGTTGTGCAGAAAAAGGAGGGAGGATCTAAACCTGTGATTGTGTTGGATCAGGAGTGTGTGAATGATCAATCTAATTTGTTTACTTTAGTGGCTTGCGTAAAACAATTTGGGTCTATCCCAAAGATTCAGTCGATATGTTCAAATGAAGGTTTTGATGGGCTCCAGTTCAAATATTTGGGTGGTTTTTGGATTGCTATTACATTCAAGTCTTTGCATGCATGTGATAGCTTCAAATCTCATCAAGGTATTGCTTCGTGGTTTGCTGAAGTAAAGGATTGGTCTGATGATTTTGAAATCAAGGAGAGAGTCGTATGGATTGATGTGGAGGGGATACCGTTATTGTTGTGGACCACAAATACTTTTGTGAGAGTGGCCAGGCAATGGGGTGACCTTGTTTACTTTGAGGATGCGAAGGGTACTAATAGATATAGTGTTCGCATGTGTGTTAAAACGATTTTAACAAACCTTATTTCTGAATCTTGCAAAGTGGTATTTGAAGGGAAGGTGACAGAGATACGAGCTAAAGAAATCACGGGTTGGGTTCCAAATTTCGTGGTAAAGGACTATGTCTTAAATGAAAAGGAGGATGCTGAAGGTGAAGATGATGTTTTCATGAATAAAGATGGAGACGATTTGATGAAAGATGGAAGCTTAGAAGATGATGATGGCGAGTCCGTTCATGTTCCTGATTCGTTTGCTAATGATAACAGGGAAGGTGTAAAAACCCCGTTGGATGAAGACCCATTTGGTTTGGATGATTTAATTCGCAAGGATGGAGTTGTTAATAATTGTTGTTCAAAGGAGATGGCTAATGACATTTCTTTCCCACCTGGTTTCACTCCACCTTTGGTTGCGAGGGAGGGGGTTGTGCATGTTGACTATCAACAACATCCACACGCTGTTCCTTCCCCGGTGAATTTTTCCAAACTGTCCGACATGCGTTCCCTTCAGGACTTCGAGTCTGATGACGAGCAAGAATGTGGGGTAAGGAGGGAAGCTTCTTGGCAGGACTCAGTTGATGGTATGCGAACAAAATCACACGTTCCAGGTAGATCGAAAAATTTTAAAGAGGGACATCAGGAAGATGATTCTAACTCGATAATTGGTCCAGTTGATGGAGTTTTTGGTATACAATCTGAAAATGCCGACTCAATGAGTCATCCGAAACCTCCTGTTAATGCTGTGTCGATTATGGATCAATTTAACAGGTTTATTGAATTGGGTCAGGCGAGCGGTCTTCGTATGAAGGGTTGTGAAAAAGATTTGAAGATTTTTCTCAAAAGAATTGGAGTTGGTAACGCTTTTAAATGAATATTTTGTCGCTAAATGTTCAAGGCTTGGGAGGCAAAAGGAAAAAACAGTGGGTTTATGATTTATGTAGTGTTCATAAGCTGAATTTTCTGGCTATTCAAGAGACGAAGAAGGGTCAAATTTCTCCTTTGTTGGCTAAAAGGTTGTGGGGTAATTCGTTTTTTGATTATTCGATGAGTCCTTCAAGGGGAGCTTCGGGCGGAATTGTTTGTATTTGGGATAAAGGGGTTTTCAGGTGTAAAAAACAAGTGATACAGGATGCTTTTCTGATGTTGGAAGGCTGTTGGGGAGGAGATGAATTTCCTATTATGATTATTACTGTTTATGCTCCTCAAAATGCAAATGATAAAAAAGATTTATGGATTACTATTGGTGGGATCTTGGATTCATGGGAAGGTGAGGTCATCGTCATGGGTGATTTTAATGTTGTTCGATGGGAGTTTGAGCGACATGGTTCGTGTTTTAATAAAAGACAAGCTGAGGATTTTAATGATTTTCTTCGTTCGGGTAGTTTGGTGGATGTTCAACTAGGGGGATATTCTTTTACTTGGTCGGATAAGGTGGCGGGGAAGATGAGTAAACTGGATAGATTTTTGTTCTCAGAAGGTTTGTTGTCTTTATTTCCTAATCTATCGGGAATTATTCTTGATAAGCATCTTTCGGATCATAGACCGATTTTTCTTAAAGATTGTGATCTTGATTATGGCCCTACTCCGTTTCGTCTTTTTCATTCGTGGTTTTTGGAGGAAGACTTTGTGCAAGTGGTAGAGGATTCTTGGAGTAATGATGGATGTAATCATACGAATGACATGGTGAAGATGAAGGAAAAGCTAAAGATCTTGAAGAAAAATTTAAAGTTATGGAATTATGATAAGTTGAAAAAACGAAATAAAAGGAAGAAGGAGATTCAAAAAGAAATGGTGGAGATAGATAAGAAAGTTGATATTGGGGGTGGCGTGAGTGGAAATATGGAGAATAGAATGTTTTTGGCTAAGGAATTGGCGGATATAAATAGAATTGAAACTCTTGATGTGGCTCAAAAAGCCAAAGTGAGGTGGGCTATTGAAGGGGATGAAAATAGTAAATTTTTTCATGGCATTCTTAATAAAAGAAGAAGGAACACGGTTGTTCGTGGTGTTTTTTCTGATGGTCGTTGGATTGAAGAGCCAAAGTTGGTAAAAGAAGAATTTAGAAAGCACTTTGCGGAGAGATTTGCTAAACCAGACTGGGTTAAACCTCAGGTGGATCAACCTTTTTCTTGTGTTTTATCGGTAGAGCAGTCGGAGGAGTTGGAGTCTGAGGTTACAATGGAGGAGGTTAAAAGGGCGGTCTGGGATTGTGGTTCTGACAAAGCTCCGGGGCCGGATGGCTTTACTTTTGAATTTTTCAAAACATTTTGGTATTTGGTTAAGTCTGAGGTGATTGATGCGGTAAAGTGTTTTTTTAATATGGGGCATTTTCCTGGTGGTTGTAATGCGTCTTTTATTGCCTTGATTCCTAAAGTGCAGCAGCCTAAATTTGTTGAAGATTATAGACCTATTAGCCTGATTGGTTGCCAATATAAAATTATTGGCAAACTTTTAGCTAATAGTTTAGCTACTGTGATTGATGGTATTGTTAGTAAAGAGCAGTCTGCTTTTATTAAAGGTAGGCAGATTTTGGATGGTCCGTTCATTCTTAATGAGTTGGCGTCATGGTGTAAGTATAAAAGGGAGAAAGCTTTTGTGTTTAAGGTTGATTTTCAAAAAGCGTATGATTCGGTGCGGTGGGATCATTTGATTGAAGTTATGTTGCATCTTGGTTTTGGTGACCGGTGGCGAGGTTGGATTTCTAGTTGTTTGCACTCTGCCACTTCTTCGGTGTTAGTTAATGGTTCACCTACGGATCAGTTCCACCTCGCCAGGGGTCTCAGACAGGGAGATCCTTTATCTCTGTTTCTTTTCATTTTGGTGATGGAGAGTCTTCATATTATGGTCGAACGGGTTATGGAGAGAGGATTGATGGGTGGCTTCACGTTTGGCAGGTCAAATCAGATTTCTATTTCTCATCTTTTCTATGCAGATGATGCTATCTTTATTGGGTCATGGGATAAGAAAAATGTAGATTCGTTAGTCTCTCTTCTGCATGTTTTCCATATTGTGTCGGGTCTTTCTATAAATCTGCAGAAGAGTAAACTTTTGGGCCTGGGTGTTACGTTTGAGGAGGTGCAACATATGGCGACTAGTACAGGATGTGAGCCGACTAAATTACCTTTTGACTATCTTGGTCTATTGGTCGGAGGTAATATGAGTCGTTTGATCTCATGGAAAAATGTGGTTGATAAGGTTGATTCTAAACTCTCAAAGTGGAAACTTAGAACCTTATCTGTTGGGGGTCGGCTTACTTTAATTAAGTCGGTCCTGGGTGCAATTCCTACATTTTTCATGTCTGTTTTTAAGGTGCCTGATGGTATCTTAAAGAAGATAGAGGCGATTAGAAACAAATTCTTTATTGGGGCGGATGTTAATGAGAAGAAAATGTCATGGGTTGCTTGGAATAAAGTGCTGGCTTCAAAATCTCAGGGTGGTTTGGGTGTTAATAGTTTGTTTGCTTTGAATCGAGCTCTTCTTTTTAAATGGATATGGCGTTTCTTGACTGAACCAGACTCTTTGTGGGCCAAGGTAATTTCTGCGATTCATGGCTCAAGAATTGGAGTTAATTTGCCTAGATCTTCACATAATTCGATTTGGAAATACTTAATATGTGCGGTTGAAGATTTGAGGAAAAAAGGAGTAGATCTCTTTCAATATTGTGCTATTAGGGTGGGTAATGGTAAACATACTAAGTTTTGGACGGATGTTTGGTGTGGGGATGTTCCTTTTCAAGTTAGATTCAACAGAATTTTTGCTTTGGAAACTTGCAAGGAGGTTTCGGTGTGCGACAAGTTAGCGCAAGAAGGATGTGTTACCACTTTTCGAAGACTTCCTAGGGGGGGTGTTGAGGCTTTGCAATGGAGTGAGCTCGTAGTTATTGTAAACCAAGTGGTGCTTAGTAATTCACAAGATAGATGGAGGTGGACGAAAGATGGGTTGGGATGTTTTTCGGTGGCGTCGGCTAGGGAAGCTATTGATGAGGTATGTCTTCCGAGTGGGGTTTCGGTGGTTAAATGGTGTTCTCTTGCTCCGATTAAGCTGAATGTGCTAGCTTGGAAGATAGCGGTTAATGGGCTTCCTATTAGATGGAATTTGGCGAGAAGAGGGTTTGATATCCAGTCCATTGCTTGTGTTGTGTGTGAGAAAGGTGGTGAATCGAATGACCATCTCTTCTTTGGATGCTCTTTTGTGACAGATCTTGTTACGGGTGTTGCTAAGTGGTGGGGGATAAATATTCCTTTTGTTGCGAATCATGCAGATTGGTCTTTTTGGTTTGACAATCTTTGCATGCTGAAACATAGGAAAATTTGTCTTCAAGTGGTTTTTATGACAGTTTGGTGGTGTGTGTGGAACTTTCGGAATGCTTCTATTTTCTCTTCTGAAAAGCCTAAGAAGTGTATGTGCTGGGATAATGTTGTTTCTTACTCGTTCTTGTGGATTAGGAGTCGTTGCAAAAAGTTGTGTCTTAGATGGGATGCTTGGCTTTTAGATCCCAATTTAGCAATTTCTGTTATGTAATTGTTTCGGTGTACTTTTGTCTAGCTTCTTGCTAGCTGCTTTTTTTGAGTTTATATATTGGTTGCTGTTCTAAAAAAAAAAAAAAAAAAAAAAAAAACTCTCACATACACATATATACACACACCATATTAACTCTAATCATAATGGTCGAAAAGCCATTAAAACAATAGATGTTACAAAAGAGTAATTATTATGGAAACAAATCCCTATAATAAAATAAAAGTTGGAAATAACCAATTTTTTCCATCAATTATGTATGACATTTATAAACATTACCAGAAGATATTATTATGTATGTTTATTTCATTCAAACATTGATCTAGTGTCTCACCACATATAAAATGGTTCAAACTTCCAAACTCTTTCTTTACAGGACAAGTCTTAAACTTTCTCAATATCTATTTCAAGCACAACATTTTAATGATCAATATTTCATTCACACGAAACCCATTTGGAGAACATGACATACTAAAACCAATTTATCATATAGGAGTACATGATCTCATAAAGAAAATCCAACTAAATATTGCGATGTTCTACGCTCATGATGTTACTATTTGTTCATTGGCATTGTAACCATTATCCTAAGTATTTAATTTCTTCCATACAAAAAACGTATAATTGAAATCACATGATCAATCTAAAACCACGTCCAACTTGACAACAAATAGCGCTTTCTTTTTTCATTACATTAAATACTACGTTGTTTTCTTAAACGTACTTATCTTTGACCGGATATACTATTTGGATGGTTTTTGTTCTCAGAATTTGGACTAGTTGATGATAAAATCAATGATCACAAATTCAAATTCATCATGACGTTGGTGTTGGAATTAATTACAACTTACAAACTTCTAGAACGAAGAAACAGGTGACTAAATCGTAAAATTTGAAGAATATCTAATTGTCTTGAGGTGAAATTATCAATGCTAAAGTTCTATAAATGAAAAATCATGAGATTGACGTTTCTAGTTTTGTCTATCTAATAATTTTGGTTTATTTCTTTGATAACTTATAATAATACTCGTCAGTTATATTGACACGCTTTTTTTTCTTCTTTTTGTTGATGTATTAAAAAATATAAGATGGTGTAAAATAAACTTCCTTTGAAGAAACATACGTGTTTGTGAGAGGAAGATTTCTTTAAAATCAACCAAAATATATATTTCAAACAAAATATTCGCTCTTTCTTTATGTCGTGTTTTCAATTTTCTATCAAAAAGTATAAGTACATAATATTTTTTAATAGTTATTAAAACTGTTCTTTCATTCTTAAATCTTAAATCAACATTTAGCTATCATCCACACATATATCACAATAAATGCTTCATTAAAGATCATCTTGTTTTTATTATCATCTTATGTTATATTATGTAATAGTCAATAAATCTATTTAATTTTTTAAGAACCCAATATATATACCTAACATTTACCAAGGCGTAGGACCGACCCTAAGGGAGTTCAAAGTGTGATGTGCAGGGCTCATGTCGTTTAGGAGGCTCGAAAATAGTTTACGTTTAATATATTAATGACGGAAAATCATTAGTAATTCGTCACTAGAACCATTTGTGACAGAATAGTGATAGAATATTTTCATTGTTAAAAAAGCCATGTCAGATGATTTATCTGTCACTAATCCCTCATTAATTCCTTGCAAAAATCCATCACTGATACCTCATAAAATTCTGTCGTTAATCCCTTGCAAATTCCGTCATTAAAAAGTTATATTGACCGCCTGCCAAGGCATGAACAATAACGTCTTGGTAATTATTTATCATAGAACTTATCACATTTAAGATACAATAGTGATTGTTGGCATACAATAGTGATTATCCGATAACACGTGTCTATATGTTATTTTTGATGATTTCAATTTCCTCTTGATGAGATATCATACATCTATGCTATGTGAATACTATATGTATGTTGTGTGCATTCATGAAATGAATTTTGAAATGGGTTTGTGATAAATTGGGACAACTTGGTACTTTGAAATTGAATTTTGATCATGATTTTGTGCATCCACTTGAGATGGGTTTGCGAGACTGTGTGAACCGAGTACCCAACTTGAGACTTGAGAATTGAGATTAGAACGCCCACTAGAATTGCATGTGGAAATTGCTACCCCATATGTGGTACATGTGTGATTGTTTGCATGCTACTTAGTGAGTGGAGTATGATAGTGTTTAGTGTGATATGTGCTACTTTACATAGGTTCCAAAACCATTAATTATGAGATTTGGAATTTAATAGTGGCGTGTATCAGTGTAAAAGAATTTTCTTTGCATTACATATTTAATGTTGTCGATTTACTCTTGAAGTCTTATTGAGATTGAGTGGGGCTACTTTTGAAATGATTCTTACCTTAAGTCTTGAACTTGTTATATCTTTGAAAGAATTATAACCTTTTCAGACGTTTGACTTTGGGATAGGATTATCGACCTCATCCAATTCCTTAACAGTTGACATTGAGAATATTCACTAGGCTTTCTAAGCCTAGCATGTGTATTTTGACATATATTCAGATTAGGAGATTAGATAAAGACGAAGGATAATTAAGCTTGGACATTTAAAAGACTTTATGATTAGTAAATATATTTGCTTCTCTTATGCTTTGGATGAATTGTTGCAAACCTCGGATTATGTTTAATAGCTTAAACACATGTACTTTTGGGACCTAATTCTAGATATTAAACTCTTTTGATACTAAGAAGCTTTTTCTCTAAACTGTTATCTAAAATAGTCATGTGAAGGATGCATGATTGTAGTCTCGAAGACATTTTCTCCATGTAGATTCCCATGAAGAAATGCATTATATACATCCAATTTATGAACTTTCCATTCTCTTTTAACAACAATGGATACTAAACTTCAAAAAATATTGAACTCTATTATAAGGAAAGGTCTCATGATAAACAATTCTTTCTTTATATGTGAATCCCTTCGCAACAATATGAGCTTTGTGTTTTTCAATTTATGCATCAACTCTATATTTGATCTTTTATACCCATCTACAAGAGATAAAATACTTTTTCCTTTTGGTAATATTACAATGTCCCAAGTGCTGTTGGAAGCAGGAACATTAAGTAATTTTCGCATATCCCCTTCCAATTTTAGACTACTGACGGATTAATGATAGAAGGATGGTTCTTGTTTATGTATCACATCACCAATGGCAAACATTTTTGTATAAATTGTCATGAGAATATATAATAGAAACACAAATACATAAATTTGTTATAGTATGATGACAACCCTAAATTTCATCATAGGAAGTAACATTATTTCATTTGTAATCTTGGACATGAGAAGGAGGGATACTCATTCTTGTATATGTTCAAATATAGGTCCTTCATTAAAAATATAAACTTCATTTGGATATAAAAAAATGAATGTCATGGTCGCTGAAATCGGTGATTGTTCATGATTGGGAGTATATAAATCATAATTCCAGTCATTATCAAAGGATGACATGAATCATGATTGGGAGTAGACAATGTAGATTTAGAGAATCAAGTGAAAAATAACTCAAAGAACTCTACATATTGTGACATAATAGTTGTTTTCTATCAAGATTTAGAACTCTGTATGCTTTTTGTCCAAAAGGATAAAAATAAAAACACAAGTATTCTCTCATAGCATGAACTTATCTCTACCACTAGATATCGTAGAAACGAAGTAAAGATAACCAAAAACTTTAAGATGAGTCAATTGAGGTTTTTCTTTTTATAAACTTTAAAAGGAGTATGATAATTAAGAACCTTTGATGTCATTCTATTAACACGATGAACCTTTATTTTGATGTACTCCCCTTAATATGTTACTCTCAATCTAGATTGAAATAATGAGCTCTAGATATTTTAATATGTTTGTGTTTCCTCTCAACTATTCCATTTTGTTGAGGGGCATGTAGACATGAAAGGTCAAGAGATAAAATTAGTCTACTCCCTCATTACTTGAACCAAGTTCGTAGGCATTATTGGTTCTAATTGTCTTTATGGTTGTCATAAATTGAGTTTAAACAAGTGTATCAAAAGCTTTTACAATAGAGAAGGGATAACTCTTATCTTTGAAGAAATGTGTCCTAGTATTTCGACTAGAATCATCAACAATTGTGAGAACAAAATGCAACCACCATGAAATGGTTTTTTTAAGAACCCCAAACATCGATATGAACAAAGTCAAAAGGTTGTTTCGTAAACAATTGTCTCTTTGGAAATGGCCATCTATGTTGCCTTGCTTGTGGACGAATAATATATGAATCAAAATGTACATTATGACAATTTGAGGAACTAATGAAAGATTTCCTGCATTTGGTAAATGGCTAAATCTTTTATGCCACAATATTGCAATAGAATGAGAATTAGATGATGACGTAGAAAGCTTGATGCATGTTTAATATTTATGAATAGTAAAACTGAAAGTAAAATCAACATTCAGATTTTGATGACCAAATGTGTACAAATGATTTATTTTATTGCCAAGAATACCAAGACTAATATTATTCTTCAATGAAGATCCTGCATTAGACAAACTTATTAGTTGATGAACATAATGGTTTCAACTGAAAAGTCAATTCGATGATTGAAACAAGATTATATTTGAAACGAGAAACATACAAAACTTTATATAAGGCAATAGATCATAGAGTTTTTCATCTCTAATGAACTATACATAAGTATCATGACCATTAGCAAGACGAATTGAATGAGTCAATCAACAATTGAAGGTTCAAGTCTCGTTGAAGATAAACAATATGTAGATTTAGATGTAAATTAGGGACAAATTTCGAAAAAGACGCTAAGCTTTCATAAAAGTTCGATTTTGACACCGTGTTATTTTTTCAATTAAGACACTAGTTTTTCAAAAAACTTAAATTTTGACGCTATGTTTTCCAATTTGTTTCAATGTTAACCATAGTATCAAAATTGATTTTGTTTAAGATCTAGTGTCTTAATTAAAAAAAATACATTGTTAAAATCATACTTTTATGAAAATTTAGTGTTACCATAAATAGAGGATATGTAAGTTAGTTATTCTAACTTCTAAAAACAATAATAAAAATCAAATAATATGTGTTATTTCTAGGGAATATAGCTCTTTAAAATTTAATTAAAATGTTTCTTACGGACATTGCTTATGAATTCGGATGAGGAAGTCGTAAGAACTCCCTGATGTCAAAATGATTTATGCAACGGTTTTCCTTCGTTATCTCAAAAAAGGTAACGGCTTTCTTCTATCCTCTCTTTCCACATACCTATCGCTTATTCCTCAACATTTTGCGCATGATGACGGTACTGGTTCAAGATACCTTTCGAATCAAAATATTTTGTGTCCAAGAAATAATTCCTCTGTTGCCCAAATCACTAAGCTCAATGACGCCCTCCATCTGTTTGATCAAATGCTCCACAGGCAACCTCTACCTTCAATCTTCGAATTTACTAAACAGATCACTGCTATCGTCAAGATGGAACATTACTCGATTGCGCTTTCTCTTTTTAAGCAAATTAACCTAATGGGTATTCCGAGTGATGTATACGCAATCAACATCTCCATCAACTGTCATTGCCGCCTCAACCAAGTGAAATACGCTTTCGCTTTATTAGCCACCATCCTCAAGCAAGGCCATCCACCCAATGTGGCCACGTACAGCACTCTCATAAATGGACTAGTTCTAGCGGATCACGTTTTTGAAGCTGTTGAGTTATTCAAGAAACTACTCACAGAGAAAATTTGCGAGCCTAATCAGGTTATGTACGGAACCATTATTAACGGGCTATGTAAAGTAGGTCACGTTAGCAGGGCACTTGACTTGCTCATGTTCATGGAAGCAAGCTCATGTAAACCGTATGTAGAACAATACAGCTCAATCATCGATAGCCTCTGTAAAGATAACATGGTTGATGATGCACTACAACTGTTTGCCAAAATGACTGAAAAAGGCATCCACGCAAATATTTACACCTACACCTGCTTGATTCAGGGTCTATGTAACTTTGGACGAGAGATAGAGGCTGCAAGAATGTTGAGAAATATGGAGGAAGAAGGAATCTTTCCTGGGGTGCATATATTTACCATCTTGGTAAATGCTCTCTGCAAGCAAGGAGCTGTAAACGATGCTGAAAATGTTGTACAAGCCATGATTAAAAGAGGTGTGGATCCAAATGTAGTCACTTATAGTGCACTAATCGATGGATACTGTCTACGTGGTGAAGTAAATGAAGCACATAAAGTTCTTGATCGAATGGTTGAAAGAGGTCTTGTACCCAATATCATCACCTATGGAAGCCTGATAAACGGGTACTGTAAAAAGAAGCAAATCGATGACGCCATGAATCTTTTTCAAGAAATCCAAAACAAGGGTTTCATTCCTAATGTTATCACTTACAATAGTCTTCTACAAGGTTTGTTTCTCACGGGTAATTCTGTAATTGCTAAAAAGTTATTTAACGAGATGCAATCGAAGGGGAAAACTCCCGATATATGCACTTACCGTATTATGTTCCATGGAATGTGTAAGAACTCTGAACGTTGTGATGCGTTGGATCTTTTTCGTTCGATGGGAACGCGTGAATTGATGAAAGATGTTAGTTTGTATAATATTTTGATTGACGGTTGTAGGAAATTGGATTTGGCGATGGATTTGTTTAATGAAATTATTTTGAAAGGATTGAAACCGGATGTTAGGACGTATACGGTGATGATACGTGTGCATTGCCAAAATGGGTTATTTGTTGAAGCGAAACAATTGCTTATGAAGATGAAAGAGAATGGTTGTTTGCCAAATAGTGTGACTTATAATGTTATTATTCAGGAGTTTTTGAAGCAAGATGAGTGTAGGGAAACTGAGGTTGTTTTGGAGGAAATGATTGAGCGAGGTTTCTCGCCTGATTCTACTACGGTTTCGATGTTACTTGGATTAATTACTAGTGCAGGACAAGATTCTCCTATGCTTACTGCTATTCAGAAGCTGAAAGGGATTAAAAGGAGGGATGATAGAATGTCGGATTCAACATCTGCTTGATACAGATTGTAGGTGGTTTTGTTACAACGTTCGATGTTCTGGACCGGCATGGTTTGATGGAGCCTTTGACTAGACGGTCTTGTGGCGATCTTTTCGTAGCAGACCGGTCATGGAAAATGTTGAACAGACGTTTGGACTTGGCGCTTTCCGAAAGTGATAATGATTATTTATTATAACCAAGTTATTCGGCGTATGTTTGCAAGTCAATAAAGTGATAATTAGATTAAAAAATGAGTATTAGTTGTTGAAAAATATTGTCGTTAAAAGTGAATAAAGTAACAACAAAGTTGAAGTTTTGAACACAATCCTACAATTTGAAGTTGTGGAAAGAACAATAGAATAAACAGTTAATATGCAATTGAAAGAAATATAAATATATAAAATGTGGCGTCGGTTGTACATCTTCATAGCTTCAATCTTCGTAGAAATTAAATCTCAAATCTTAGAATTTGAATTTCCATTAGATAATGGAAAATTTGGTAAAATGGTAATATCTTTGAAATGACCACAAAATGTTTGGCTTTTTATTTTTTCTGAAATTGTAATCATCGACAGAGTTAAAATTCGTCGAAGATCAGAATGGAGTTGCGGACCACTGCCGTCACGGTTCTTTTGTATATGGCTTTCTCCAGCACCCAACTAACTCCGACATACGTCCCCCTCCTCCAAACGTGTCAAACACCCCAAAATGCCACGTCTCTAAACCATTCACGTGGCACTTCAAAGCCTTGCTATCCTATTATATAATCCTTAGCTTCAATGGGTTCAAGTAATATTACCACAAATTTTTTCTATTCTGATTCAGATGGAGGCTTGTATTTCCTTCCTACATGCACCCTACCCACCACAAATCTCAACTCCCCTTTGTCAACCGGAGAATCACCTTGCTTCTGGTTACCGGAGGTTGAAACTCCGGCAAAGGTTGCGGTGGCAGAAGGTGGAGTGTGGTGGAGGAAATCGGATGATGAGACCGGAGAGCAAGCGGAAAGAGGAGATAAGTGAAGAAAAATGGGATGACATGATTGAGGAAAACAAAGAAGATGGAAATGAGCAAGTGGAGTTAATGGAAATGGAAGCAATCATGGGAGAAGACGATGGAAAAGAACCCATGGATTACAAAAGAAGAGCGGGAATCTTTTACAAGAGTTCAGAGATGTTTCAAGCGATCAAGGATAAACAACATCATCAGTGTGCCTAAAAATACCAAATTATATATATATATATATATATATATAGGGTCGAGATCATGAGAGAACCTAAAAAAACCTAAGAACCTAGGAACTTTTTTTCTACACAATATTTTAAAAAAAAAATTGCATCCAATTTTTTTATTTAAAGCGTCTAAGAGATTTCTAAACCCTAAACCCTAAACCCTAAACCCAAACCCTAAACCCTAAACCCTAAACCCATATGAAAAAAAATAAAAAATGATTTTTTTGCATCCAATTTTTTTATTTAAAGTGTCTAAGAGATTTCTAAACCCTAAACCTAAACCCTAAACCCTAAACCCTAAACCTTAAACCCTAAACCCTAAACCTAAACCCTAAACCTTAAACCCATATGAAAAAAAAATTAAAAAAATGATTTTTTTTGAAAAATTTTTTGATATCTTCTAGATGCGTCATAACAAAAATTTTGGTATATTTTTTTTTGAAAAATATTGTGTAGAAAAAAAGTTCATAAAATAGGTTCTTAAGTTCCTAGGCTTTTTTAGGTTCTCAATTGAACTTTACTCTATATATATATATATATATATATATATATATATATATATATATATATATATATATATATATATATATATATATATATATATATATATATATATATCATCAATCACTTTCACTTCACAAGCGTATGTATGTATGTATGTATGTATGTAACTTCTTATTAGGTAATACTGTTTCCGTGTAATTCATTGTTTACCATAAAGTGGATAGAATGTTAATGATAGGGGTAGAATTGGTACGGTACCGGGGCTTTTTCTTGTATACTGTATACCGTACTAATTATAATTGGTACAAAAATTTGGATACCAGTACCATACCAACTTATTTGGCTACCAACAAGTTTGGTTGGTACAAATTGTTATTGGTATATACCAAAAACATTATTTTTAGTATTGTTTTCCTAACTAATCGTCGCTTACTTACGGGTTACTTGTGTAATTCATTGATTTTAATATCTATTATTGTTTGAAAAAAAATTAGTATTAATAATTGTTTTAGTAATTAATTTATGAGTGTGACTTGTTAGTTATTATTCCTAATTAAAACATAAAAATATGAGCATTGGAATTTATATATATATATATATATATATATATATATATATATATATATATATATATATATATATATATATATATATATATATATATATATATATATATATATATATATATATATATATATATATATATATATAGGGTTGGGTTCAATAGAGAACCAATTTAAAACAAGGAACCAAGGAACCAAGGAACCAATCATGTGGTCGGAATGCAAAAGATCTACGGTCATAAAAAAGGATGTACATTTACTAGTTAGACGCCAATTTAGAGGATTATAGCAAAAAACCCACTTCGTTTTTTGTGTTTTTTTAATTTTTAAGCTTATTATTTTTTCAAAAAAAAAAAAACTAAAAATACCAAAATTCATAATTTTTCATCCTCTTTAAATAGACATCCATATTGATATACAAATTTTTTTGTTTTTTTTATACTTCAAGTTCGTCCAGATTCACCACGCGAATCTGAACTGAATTGTATTGTTTTAGATATATATTCCTTCACATATAAATGACAATTCTATTCGATTTATTCAATAATTTTTGACCAATGTGAATTTTTAGGAAATCATTTTCAATTTCAGTTAATTCAATTGTATATGACATCAAATCGTTGAAATAGTAAAAATATAAGTGATTTTTCTTGAATTCACATCTAAATCTAATAATGTTTTTAAATGTACATGAGTTGTTATTGAATTATTTACAATTATTGAAAAAAATTGAATTCAATGACTATTTACATGTGAATTATCTTCCATACAAATTTACTACAGTTTGTATTTACATTGTGAATTTTAACTGTTTTTTGTTTTATACATGTTAATTCACATATAAATGGTACTTGTACCTGGCTTTTTCAACAATTTTTTATCATCCACATGTGAATTTTAAGCAAATTAATTTATGAATCTAAATTAATTCATTTGTGTATGATCAAAAGGTCAAAAATAGTGTGCATCTAGTTTTAGATATATAGAGATCCATATTGATATACAAAATTTTTTGTTATTTTTTTACTTCAAGTTCGTCCAGATTCATCTTGTGAACCTGAACTGAACTGAACTGAACTGAACTGCATTGTTTTAGATATATTCATTCACATCTAAATGACAATTCTATCCAAATTTTTCAATAATTCTTTACCAATCACATGTGAATTTTAAGTAAATCATTTATGAATCTCAGTTAATTCAATTGTATATGATATTAAAACATTGAGATAGTAAAAACATTAATGATTTTTCTTGAATTCACATCTGAATTTAAAAAATATTTTTAAATTACATAAGTTGTTATTTAATGATTAAAAATTATTGAAAAAATTGAATTCATTGATCATTTACATGTGAAATATCTTCAATACAAATTTAATACAGTTTATATTCACATTGCGAATTTTAACTGCTTCTTGTTTTAAACATGTTAATTCACATATAAATGGTAATTGTACACTGATTTTCAACAATTTTTTATCATTCATATGTGAATTTTAAGCAAATTCATTTGTGGATCTGAATTAATTCATTTGTATATGATCAAAAGGTTCAAAATAGTATGCATCTAGTTTAATACATATTAATTCACATATAAATGGTCATTGAACCTGATTTTTTTCAACAATTTTTGATCATTCATGTATAACTTTAAGTAAATTAATTTATGAATATTAGTTAATTCAATTGTACATTAGCAAAATATTGAAATTGTAAGAATATAAATGAAATTACTTAAATTCAATATGAATTTAGTCAAATTCACAATGCAAATCTAAAAGTTTATTTAAATTCACATGAGTTGTTATTGAATGATCAATTATTGTTGAAAAAAATATAATTTCAATGATCATTCACATGTGAATAATCTTCTATAACAGTTGTTATAGTTCAGATTCACATTGATTAAGTGTTGTGAATCTGAACAAGATTTTTGAATATTTTTTTTTCGTTTTTACTATATTGATATGAATGTCTATTGAAAGAGAATAAAAAATTATGAATTTTGATATATTCGATTTTTTATTTCGATAAATAATAAGCTCTAAAAATAAAAAATAAATAAAAAACGAAGTGGGTTTTTTGGAATTATCCGCTACATGTGCGATCAATTAAGAAAATTACAACCTTATCTCCGGCCGTCGATCATTTGAATTCCGACGCTCACGATTGGTTCCTTGGTTCCTTGTTTTATTTTGGTTCTCTATTGAACTTTTATCTATATATATATATATATATATATATATATATATATATATATATATATATATATATATATATATATATATATATATATATATATATATATATATATATATATATATATATATATATATATATATATATATATATATATATATATATATATATTACACTTTGTGATCATTTTAAACATTTCTGGTGTACCTGGGTTCATGAGAAACTCCTTAAATTTCGAATTTTTTAATGATATTTTTTCTGTTATTTTTAACAATTTGTCGTGTACCCCGGTACATGAAAAATTCTTAATTTTTCAATTTTTGTAAAATTCAAAAATTACCTAGTATATATATATATATATATATATATATATATATATATATATATATATATATATATATATATATATATATATATATATATATATATATATACACACGTATATGAATTGGTTGGTACGGTACAACCGTGGTATTCAAAATTTTGTACCGTTACCGTACCAAAATTGTTTAATTGGTATGGTACTACCAGCCAAACATATTGGCTACCAAACATGTTGGCTACCGACTTTATTAGTACGGTTGGTAACATGTTGGTTGGTTCTCCACGGTACATTTTTGACAGCCCTAGTTAATGATGCTGCTTTCTATTGGGTCGAATGCAATATACGTACATTTTTTTATTTTGAAATTATTTCTATCATAATATCATGTTTCAAGAAAAATTAATTAATTACAAATACAATGCGATTTAATGCTAGTCGAAATGATTCAAAATGTAATTCTTTGATACAAGTTGGAAGCACAATTTTATAATTGAGATTCTTTTTCAAATTATAGAAATGTCTTCCTAATATAAATATTATAATCGAGATTCTTTTTCAAATTACAAGAATTTCTTCATATTATAACATCATACTTCCAAAGATTTACACTAATAATGCTATGCCCATTCACTTAAAATAATGGTATTTGTATACAAAGTAATTTTTACAACTAATCGGATTTTTCAAAGTATAATCCTTTAACAAAATAATAATATTATAGTTGGCATGTTTTTCAAGTTACAATATCTTACTTTAAGAAAAATTCTCCACTTACTCTCCAAATACAAAGCAATTTTAATCAATTATATATTTACGATTTTAATTATAAAAGTACAATATTATTCAATTCCAAGTATAATATTCTTTAAAATATTATAACAATAATCTTAAAATCTACCCAATAACGTTCCAGATATAAAACACCAATAACCTTGAGATACAAAACGAAGTTTCAGTTATAAGATTGTATATACAGATCCATAGACATTCTAATGAAAAGAAGTTGAAAATCCAATGTTACGATTGGAGCATTTTTCAAAGTACAGTTACTTGATAAAAGAAACTGGAATCCAAAGTTTAATGTTTTAACAGAAATAAATGACAAGTTGACAACAAATAAAAGCATGCTATCATATTAACCCCTTACTTTTAACATAAAAATAAATCGACACCATAACCAGCAAAAATCATCATACCAGACATAACCAGCAAAAATCATCATACCAGACAGCAGAAACATGTATAAACACAACAAATGGCAGGATAATTCGACTTAAAGAGTTAACACAGCACATTACAGAAAGCACAAAGGAACCAAGAATGGGAATCCAAGTCTATGACGATACAAACTAAAATGTTTTCTATGGTAAAACCTATCACAACGGCCTCAAATGTCATAAAAGGCACGGTCGAACACCTACAACATCTTACAATAATCGGAAAAAAAAAAAAACAAATATTTCTGAAAAAAGTCAAATCTCACCTGACAAATGGCGATGTCCTCCTTTAACAGAACTTCCAGTGATTGTCGCAGTTTACACACGTGACAAAAGTGGTCATGGGTTCATCGGCACTCCGTGTCTGCAACTGATAATAAGTGCACTTCCGTTTCCCGCACCGCCCACATCTGAACTGATCGGTGGTGGCTTTTGGTGGGGCCCCACGTTCACACTCCATTAAAGCTTTCTCTTTTATTTTCCCATTCTCCATTTGTCGTTCGGTACTCGCCATCTCTTCAGGCGTCAACTCCAGAATCCTTTCTGGTTTCACATGTCCAAGCAACACTTTCCTTCTGAAATCCGGGTTTTTTGGATCTTTAATATTGAACATAATCGATCTGTATTTGAACTTGTGTGTGCCATTAGATCTCCCCCATTTTTCAAACATTGCTGACTCAACCGATACTGCCACTCTGTAAGGATCCGAAGCTGCCACGTCATCTCTTAATTCATCGTCAACTTCACCTGGAACTTTGCATAATGCTTCTGAAAGAAGCTCGCGGATTTTGTCTCGTACGGGATCCTTGCAATAAACAAGGGAAGTTAGTTTCGGTGGGGCGACGCTATTTGGTCGTTTGTTTTCTTCTTTTGTGACGGTTTGTTCTTGCTTTTCAACCTTGAGAACGTTGACCTTTTTGTCTTGTGTGCTGCTATGAACTTGTTTCTCGATCTTGATGGTTTCGGTTTTTGAGACTTTATCGAGTTTAATGGAGTTTGATCTCGGGACTTTCTTGTTGGAAGTCTCGGCTCCATGCTCGGATTTTATGGATTCTTTGATGTCTGAGGTCCCGTTCTTCTTGTTCTTTAATGTTTCTTCAACGATTATGTTTTTCCAAATTTCAACCATCTCTGCAGCTAATGATTGAATCCTCTTTCTGGGGTGTTTTGTTAGTTGACGGAGACGCTTTCCCACCTGAAACAAATAAGAAAATTACAAAAAAATTGATGAAAAAAAAAAAAACTCCAGATTTTTGTAAACTTAAGTTTGTTTCATTATTACTGCATGTGTTGAAAGCTTGAGCCTTTGAATGTGAACTTCCCATATCAGCAATGAAAAATACCATAAGAATTTGAGAATACAGAAAAGGATGTGTATCAGCAAAAACTCAGAAGTGATTACAGAAATCAAGAAACCAATGCACATGTATATTCCAACATTCCTAATCAAAATCAGCAAGGGGAGGTAGGTAATTTTCAGATTAAGTTACTAGAATTAACAATAACACAGTCTCCTATCTTCTTCCATGAAAGACAATCTGTGAAAGCTTAAAACCCCCAAAACCAGCTTTCTTACCGTGGTTGAGTTTCAATTTTTCGACAAGGGCGCTCACCCTTTCAACTGGAACCTAATTAACAAGCCATAATTTCTCAGTCTTGCATTTTTTACTCTTTCTGTCTCGTAAGTTCTACTTATTCTCTTTGTTGCAATTGAATATCTGCCTTAGCTTTTCAGTGAACCAGAAATCCAAAGCTTCTCATATTTCTTATCTTTTGACAGTTCCAACAATTTCAAGAATGCCAATGGTCAATAGCAAAAAGGAGGATTGGAAAAGTCAAAACCCTAGGTTTCGGAAAGCGTTATCCTAATTGGCCTTAAAAATTAGAAAACAACAACACATATTCGCATCAATGATACAAGATCAAGATTAACAGTGCAAAACCAATACAAATATATTATATAGTTCATGAGAAAACACGGTGTACCTGAGTGGATACGAGAACTTGATAGTTAACAGGAAATTTCTTCAGGGCTTTCAAGGCATCAATACAGCGGTCCTCCTCTGGTGAAGAATCTGCACCACCGCCGTCAACAGCCGCGGCGTCTGCAGCTTTTTTGGCCGCCTCGAATAGCTCTTTCAGCTCCGTCTCCATCGTCCACCTCAACAAAATCGCTTCAAAACAGCAGAAAAGAAAAAGGAGAACACCAAAACGTCAGGTTAGAGTTTTGATCAAGCATAAGAGGATACGGAGGAAATCTTGACCGTTCATCCGCTCGTGGGAAAATTTAATCGTGCGGTATGTACATGGGTAAGCGTTGAAGAGCATTGTCTGGGTTTTGACCGCTTAACAATAATTAGGTAATTATCTTAGAGTAATAACTTATTTATGAAATGAGAAATTGTTTTTTTTTCTATCTTTTATTCCTACTAATCTTCCTATCCAAGTTAAATTGCGTTTCAAATTGAAATGCTTTACCACCACCGCCACCGTCATCCACCACCACCATCACCGCCACTAATCGAGGTCATTGTCCCGGTAAAAAATAAACATTAAAACTACTAGCTAGCTAGGGTAAGTAAGGGTCGAATTCACAGAGAGGTCGTGGTCAAACTTTGAGTTATAACAGTCAATAAGAAAAGACAAATAATTGCAATTGCGATAAAATGAAAATTATGAAACAAAAGTTATCAATAAAGCGAACAATGTGCTTTTGGTTCAGCGTTGGATGATTAAGATTCACGTGTTCATCTCCCCTTAAGTTCTAATTTGCTTATGAAAACATAACCAATGTAAATTACTTTGTAATAAATAACTTTGGGCACAAGATATATCACTCAGCTAACTGTCTTACTCCTTACGTCTACTTGGATTAGGCACAATTAATGTTTTACCAATATGATGTCTTACACTTACCAATTACAAAATTTAGCATTCAAAATCACAAGTTTGGTATAATGTATGTTGAGTTGTTGACTTAACCGATCGTCTTAGCTCCTAAACTATGTGAACTCAGCACGATTAATGAATGGACAATACACTATCTTAATTTTAAGATCAAACACATTCAAATAACTCAACTTCAAATACAATTACTAAATATCATACTTTAAGAACACATGATAACTAAAATTGATTGGAACAAAAGTAATAATCAAAACATGTTCATTATATCATCCTAAACATCCCCAGAAGCAAACGATATCATACTTTAAGAACCCATGATAACATTTAGCCTTCTATAACTACTGAAAAACAAACTACATTCATTAAAGTAAAAGAACTCATCGTCAAATCCATAAACAAAATAGAATTCACAAATAAAACAATGTTCAAATGATCGAATAAAACATAAAGCAAAAAAAACATTGATGTGAATATGGAAATGATCCACTAACAACCTAGTAGTTGAACAATCTCCATAGGTCGAATGATTGGAGATGAAATGCTTTGTTGCCTTCAATGTGAGATGGAATTAGAGAATTGATGTCAAAAAGTCACCCATGGGTTTGGACAACTTAACAACACTAAGTAGGCTCTGAAAATCAATTGTGCATCGTATATGGTCGTGTATTCTCCTTCTGGAGTGTAGAAATCGGCTATTTATAGTGGTTTTAACCGACCTATGATCGTGTCGCTAAAGCATAGGATAGCGACGCTATCGTAACAAACACCTTGATTATGCGCAAAGGTTATCTTCATTTCGTGTTGTGGTTTCATGCTAATCGCATCGTGAGGTCTATACTTAGTGTTGTTAACCTCAGTGATAGCATCGCTAAGTCAGTCATTTATGCTCTGATTCCGTTTCATTTTTCAGTCATTTTTGCTCGAAAACCCGTAAATCTTATGAAACCACAACTTCCAAGTATAATGCGTATTCTACGTTCATTTTGTATCAATTGCGACTCAAAAATACCTTGATACCGCCCCAAAATATATGTACTAAAAACGCAATATCTACTACCCCACAATTGGATTTTGCTTGTCCTCAAACAAAGTGGAGTTTACAGTTGTTTAAAACCATTACTTTAACATCTTCCAATGCTAATTACCGATATCCAAGATAATAAACACAAATAGCAACTTAAAATATACCAGAATTACACACATATATGTGTGCAGGTCCATATTAACTATTCATATTCCAATTAACTTCCCTTTATATAAGCAACAAGTCATTAATGTGCTAGCTACTCATTTTTGCATCTTTTAGAAATATATCCTTCAAAAATTTCATAGCCTCAAGATTTATTGCCATATTCTTAAAATCACCATTGTACTCACCCATCAAAAACCTGAGCAGCAATGAACGGCGACGGACGGGTTAAAGCCAATAAATATCAATGTAGTTTTTAAGAGAGTAAAAAGTAATAGACGGTAAAGGAGTAAACAGAACGTCAGCATCCAACGTTTCATTTCCCCCTTTGGTTAAATCCTAATCAAAAGACCGGTTAAAGCCAATAAATATCAATGTAGTTTTTGTTTCATTTTTCTTAATTATATTATTGTACTTCTTGTTTGTTTATTATACATTTTATTAGAGCATTGCACGTTGTCAATAGAGGATGTACAAGTATAATATACAGCTCACATGGAAAAAATTATGGCTTTTTTATTAAAAAATGTTCATACTATACATTAAAAGAATCCAAAATTTTCGATCATAACATCACGATCGAATTTTATTTCCTAAGATAGCATATATTAAATCAAATGTCTTTTACGAAAAACATGATTTTATAAATTAAACACATTTACAAAATTACCAAATAATGTGTACACAGGCTAGACATGTTTTTTGCTGCCCTGACAATGATTTATTCTCAAGTGAGTTGCTTGAAATAAGTAGGTAGATTTTGACGAATTTGGAGTGGTTTAATTCACTAATTCTGCTACTTAAGTCTCTCCAAGTTAAGCACAGAGATCTATGCCTAGGTAACCAAGAACAGATGTAGCCAATTTTGAGTTATTCCATGAGTTATATTATATTAAATAAATAATTAGAAAGTACAAGGTGGTAATAAACCAAAAAAAAAAAAAAAAAAAAAAAAAAAAAGTTCATTTATATGAATAGAATAGCAAGAGGCGCTAACTACCTAATCTAATAAATTACATCTGATTGGGGGGCACCTGCTGGCTGATGGGCCCCGGTTCACCTTGTATGGTCCATGAGCCTCCTCTCGGCGGCTATTCCAGCAGCTACACCTGGCGGCAAATACATCAAATCTGAATCCATCTCTTCCTTCTTCTGTTGTTGGACTGTTGATGGAGCAACTTTGAAAAGAGACTCCACATCTTTGAGTGTCAAAACAGGCTGATCTTGATTCCTTTTGTTCCCACTTATAAACGAACCACCATCTCTGCTTTTATTCAGCTTATATATGCTCTCTTCCACCGTGTCCTTCACCTGTCGTACAAAACAATACACACATCACTCAGACCGATATCAATAACACAAAAACTGCAACTTTTTTTAGAAAACTTACTATGAACCGATGAACAAGTGTCTTTTTGGTCTGTCCTATTCGGTGCACCCGGCTGATTGCTTGTGCTTCTACTGCAGGATTCAGTAGCGGTTCTACAAGAATAACATGTTGTGCTTCCAATAGATTAAGCCCGTTGGCACCATGCTGAATCAAGAGCAGTAAAACCTGAATCGAATTTGTTTTTGTCTGCTTAATTTTCTTTCTCGCACTATCTTTTACATCAACTTTCTCTCCTTTAAATTGACTGATGGCCACTTGTGATTTCCTGAAAAGTCAATCAGCAGTCACAAGTATGGTGTTCAGTTAAGACCCCGATTGTCTACTCGAGACATGACAGAAAGTAATCGTACCTCCCGCCTTTCATTCTGATAAAACTAATATCATTAGCTGAAAAGGCGTGTTCCAGTACATCAAGAACATCATTCCAACTAGAGAAAACAAGAATTTTGGCTGTTGGATCTGTAGAACCGATACAGAGTATTCTCCTTGTGACTGCTACAATCTACAAATAATAATAATAATAATACAAATTTTCATTTATACATTCTAGACAGCATACCTTAAAGCATGGAATAAAATGTATACCTTGGTGCTATATGAACCGTGGACAGTCACAGAAGCATCTGATGTTTTAAAAGCAGGAACAGAAACATCAGGTGGTTTAGTTTGCTCATCATCAACAAAAGCAATGTTCCCATGTTCTGTGTGTTGTCTACATGTCGGACACATCACCCATTGCTTATCTGGCTTCCCTTGGGAATTCATCCCCCTCTCCATCATTACAAGAAAACCTGCAACCAACATGCAAATAATTACTTTCACCTTCAAGGAAATTAAATAACAAATTAAAACCTTAACTTACATTTACAACACGTGAGATGCCCACACTGAAAAACCATCTTCTGATTGCCGAGCTTTTCTTGACAAACAGGACACGTGTCATCGGCGGATTGGCCATGTCGTCCCTCTTTAATCGAATTAGAATTAGAATCCATTATAAGTTCGTGAGATGGATCCTTTTCGCCTTCTGAATGAACAGGTTGTTTAGACTGTACCAAACCCTTTAAATACCGAAGTTGCCCTTTTATACGCAATAATGAAGATAAAGCAACAAACTTTTCACTCGAATTTTCAACACTTGCTGTTTCTAGCTCTTCAAGACTTAAAGCATCAATGGATTTATCATCTTCATTTTCTCTAAGGCGTAATCGTGAGGTAGCCATTGATATCTCATCATGAGCATTAAGAACTTGAGCTTGAGCAAGTGCCAAGGATCTTGCATGGGCATACTCCTTACGCATTCCCTTTAAAAATTACACAAAATTACAAAATGTTAGGTAAAGGTAGCCTTTTGTTATAAAGAGAAAAAAGGAATTTCTTACCTCAAGAAGAGATAGATGCTTTTTGGCTGCTGACATGGAGTCTTTACCTAACTGAGCCTTCGAATAGCTCTTTATAATCCCAAGAACAACTTCCAGCTCTGAAGGAGATTTAGAAACCTGTTGATATGAAAATCCAATTTCAGAAAATAATATGTATAATATGATGATATAAAATTATTTCATGATATGTATAGTTGTATACCAACCATAACTTTCTCTCCAACGTCTCTTTTTTTCCCTTCATCATCATTACTTGGAGCTTTGTCAGGCTTTGATAAAGTCCAATAGAACCGATTTAAATCCGAGACTTTTTTCCTTAAATCAACCGCCTCGTCAGCAGATGTAATCACCCCTTTACCATGTCCTTTGTTAAATCGAAACAGCCTGGCCTCATAATCCTTCAATTAACCAATTTCTAATTCAATAAAATGCACCACTTCTAACTCATGTTAAAAGATTTAAATACAATTTTAAAAAAAAAGAACCTGAAATAACTCATCTAGTTCACAGTGTACACAAATGAGCCCGTCTCCATTAACTTGACACTTTGGACAGTATCTCACTCGTTCTACATCCTCTTGTTGTGGATTATCCATGGTTTGGTCAAGTTCCAAAAGTCTATCCAGTAAAGTTCTTCTAGAACCTTCCAATTTTTCCAGACCACTCTGGATATAATACTTGAGAGCAGTTATGCTCCGAAAGCTGTATTAAAAATCAAAAAAAAAAAGTAAGGTTATAAAATGATAAAATCCATTATAAAGTATGAATTATATTGAATACGAAAAAATTTTAATACGAACTGGGCCGCGAGTCTTGATGTTCTAGAAGTGTTAAGAGTCTCAGAGACAGCATCTCCTATCTTTCTGATGAAATCAGTTGAAGAATCTTTATTTTGCTCAATATATTGCAGGGCTTCAGCCCACCAAGCAGTATGTTGATGTCTTCTATCTTTAAATCCATTACTAACCTTAAAAAAGATTCATGAACCCATGATGTCAATTCAGAATTCTAAATGAATATTTTTAAATGCGAGGTAAAGTAAAGACATTACCAGCTCATATGATTTTCTGAATTCGTTCTGAGCCATGGACAATCTTGAATTAAACACAGACAAGAACTTTTGCTTTAAGTTGTTGCATGTGATCTGCAAAGATTGGTAACTGGTACAACTGGATAGAGAAGATGGCCTATCAACTACATTATTCTCATCACATGTTTTGCACATGTTACCTTCATGCTGTGTACCTAAATGAAACTTTTGTGAAGAGTTGCTGGTCAAAGGGAGTATCTCAGCAAGATTATAATGTATGTGAATGTTTAATAAAGGGTCAACTCTGAAATCTTCTGAATGCTCTTCTGCTAATTCAAGTGCTTCTTTATATAACGATATAGCTTGTGGAAAATCTTGTTTAATAATAGCTATTCCCGCAAGTCCATTCAATGCAACAACTAACTTCCTCAGAGCTTCTTCCCCTTCTACCTTAGTCTTACCTACAAGAACCTACAGAAACATTAAATTAATCAGAAAGTAAAATAAAGGGTAAAATCGTCATTTTTTGTAAAGTTAACCAACCATTAGTATCTCCTCCATTGTCATGGGAGACTGCTGAAGAGACCGTAGGCCTGAACTTCCCACTTGTGGATGACAGCATGCTTGCCTTAGCTTCAAAAGGGAGTTCAACAGTTTTGCAGCCTCCACATGTGTAAGAACAGTATCTGATGAATCATTTCCTGAAAAAACATATTATTAGCCAAACATCATCAAAGTAAAAAAAAAAAAAAAAAAACTTCTGATTTACCTGCATCTTGTTCTTTAATATTACTTTTAAAACTCTGAATTACTTCCCTAGCATATGTCAGACAAGTCTCGTGTTGCCTCTGATAAAAGTGTTCTTCAATCGGTGTTAGAGACAGCCATGTCAGACATTCTTCTTGTGGAGGCAAATCCAATTCTTCAGCCACATGTGATTTTGAAGACCGCCACATTATTTGTTTAAAGAAATCATGAGTGTATTCTACAGCCCCTGAATCTCCCGCCTCATACGGATCCCTAATAACATCAACCCACCACCTAAAAACATCATACGGACTTGCTTTAAGAAACCTTAAAAGCCCAAATAAGTCATCTAACTTTTTTTGTATCGGTGTTCCTGTAACACACCAACGATGCATAGCAGATAACCGCATAGCCATTTCTGTTGCAGGAGTTGCATTACTCTCCACCATTTGTGCTTCATCCAAACAAACCCTCCACCAAAAAATCCGAGTCAAAAAAGTTGGAATCACGGGATACTTTTTTTGGTATCTTAAAAGCCGGCGGTCCCCAATATTTCTTTCGGAATCATGACATAAGTCTTGTTTAAGCACATCATATGTTGTTAACACAATATCAGCACTAATTAGTTCGTGAATATTAACTGAAGTGGTGTCTACTTTAACACCTTCATACACAAGAATTTTCAGTGAACCAGGATTCGTATGACGGGTTATTTCAGCATGCCACTGTGGCAATATAGGTGAAGGGCATACTACAAGAGTTGCACCGGTAGGAACAGGGGAACCGGTTGCTTGACTCAGTTCTAGGCAAAACGGACAAACATGGGCCCCGTCAGAGATAACAATTTTGGAGCCTTGATAGCTTTTGCGTTTTCGTGAATCGCGATTTAGATTCTCGGAATCTTTTATCGGTTCTGAATTTGTTTCGTTGTATTCATAGTTTACACAGTCTGCATGTTGCCAAGCATCACAGACATCACATTGTACCCATAGACCTTTGTATTTGGAGCTTTCACTTACGGCCCCACATACGCATTCAACGCGGTCTTTTTTAATTCTTTTGATGGTGGATTTCTGCTCGCCAGCAACTTGTATTGTCTTGTTTGATATGACATCAGCATCGGTGTCTGATTTTCTATGTGCAAATATACAAGCAAGTAGCTCAATGGTTTTACCCAAACCCATTTCATCTGTTTGTTGTCATAGAAACAGCTCAAGAAAAACTTCAAAAAAACATATATGGAATATTAAAAAGACTAACCTGCAAGAATACCACCAACAACATAAGATGAACAGTTCTCGGGATTCATTGAAACACTTCCGTTAAATGAATTGTAATATATTTTAGAGCAGGAATCAACTAAATTTACAGGGACGCATAGGGGTGAAACAGGTTGACTTTGTTGACTTTCTCTAACGTGTCTGAAAGTTTCTTTCTCTCGTTGAACCATCCAAAAAGCTGCACGCCTTTGATATGGTCTAAGCTCAGGAAGCAAGTCAGGCATGTCATCTATCAGCATTGGATTCTCCCTGCAATTTTATTATTAATTTAAATAAACATATAAACCATAATCATCTAGTATCAACAATCAACAATGTCTGTACACTCACTTTGAGGGTTTTATTGCTTCATAAAAACCAGATACATCGAACCTGGCTCCTTTCCTGCTTTCATCTGGTTCTAGGCCAATTTCCATGTCTTCAGGTACTTTATATCCGTATCTAGCCTCTGAAGTAATTACTTCTGGACGTAGCCAAGCCATGACATTCATCATACTCTTTCTCCATTGCTGCTTTGTAGTCCCAAAAAATGACTCAGAACCCTCAAATGCACACTTTTGTATTTCTACTCTCAATCTAATGGATGATAAGCTCTCAGAAAAAGTCAACCCTATAATAGGCCTCAAAGTCAAAACCTTCATGCTAACCAAGTGAACAAGCCCTGAAACACCTTCACTAGGCCCATCAAAACTCCCGGTTACCATCACATGTGGTTTTATATCCATTGATTCTTGCTTCTCAATGAATTCTAGATATATATCAGAAGCAGATACAACAGGGAAATGACCTGGTTTTATGACGTTTCTCAGACGAAATCTTAACTTATATTTCTCATCATTGAAAAGATATTGCTCCTTGTATTTGTTATCATCAAAATCTCCATTTAAGTTCAGATTAGTCAGAAGTACTTCTGAAATGTCGCAATGGTCTTTGGAAACCAATTCATCTCTTTCAACTTCAATGTAAAACGGAGTGTTGTGACTAGAAAACTCATTTTCAAGAGCCTGGGATGTGCCTGGATTGCAAAAATCCTCTTTAGAAACACCATTGTTGTCAACAGTGGCTCTTGCCCTACGAGGTTTAATTTGCTTTTTTCTACCCATCACACCAGACACATTACTTGCAAAATGGCATCTGATTGAAAAAGATAAGGAAGGAAACCAGGCTCCAGGTAGAAGCTTTCTCTAGGGTTCATCTACCAACTTCGAACCTGAATTAGATAAACTACAATAATAAGTAACAAGTTTGGTATCCAAATTAGGGGGGAAATCAATAAGCTAGCCAGTACAAGTGCAAACATCCAAATTTTGGTATTTTCCTTATTTATCTATCCACTTTTTTGAACTTATAGGCGCCTAGTATTGGGTAAATGATGTGTAGGGATCCAAATTCTCTGAGTAGGTCCTCATTCATCACAAGAGAAATAGATGAAGCTCACAAAAACTTGATTTAGGGTTTTGTACTACATTTTGAAGTTCATAATAACTCATATTAAACTTTTGACAACCTAGCTCGTATGCTTGTTCCATTCAAAAAGAAATTAGCTATACTGAGTTTTTTTTGTTTCTGTCAAACTCAAAAGGAAGGTACTTTTCAAATGCAAACTGACATAAATTTGGTACCAGGCATGAATTTCAATATAATTAGTATTTTTCGCTCAATAATACAAACTAACGAACTTTAGAGTGGAAACACAAACACCAACACGTTTGACATCAGAAATATAAAAAGTAAAACTTAATCTCCCTGTAGCATTTTAAATAAACTTGTCATGGAAAGTTCAAGCAACTTCATGGTCAACTTCTAATAACTTAACTCCTTATGTAACATTTATTCAAAGCTGTCAGAGGGAGAAAAAAGAAGATACGAAGATTATTTGTAGCCGGACCTGGAGATTAGGCAGAAAATTGAGCAATCAACTGAATTCTCAGAGGCCGCTTCTGATAAGGTGGAAGATTTTACTCCGACAATTTGACAGGTTTACGTGGGCGGTGCAGCCGCGACGGAGAGCCACTACGAACGAAGCCCGGGAAGGACTGATACCGGGTTACCCGATTATGTGCCCGTTGTTCTTCTTGGAACTTATGTATTAAATTGGATCTTGTATTTTTGAAAGGTGAATCTAACCTTAATCTGATAAAATCAAAGACATTCGTGGATATAATATGATAAGGTTAAATTATATGAAAATCATTATGATTTTTTTATAGTTTTTCGACTTAACAATCATTATTTTAAACTAGGGTTGGTATTAGCGTGCATTATTGTGGTTATTATGTATGCGATAATATATTTTGACAGTAAATTTACATTTAATCATATTATTTATGTATTTTTGGTTTGTAAATGCAAAAAAAAAAAATAATAATAATAATAATAAATAAATACATGGCTTTACAACCCTATATGCACAAAAAAAAATACATAATATTTTAGAAAACAAAACAATGACATAAAAAATAGTCAGTAAAAATGAAAACATAATAAAAAAAACACATAAAAAACCAATATATAGAAAAAAAAACTTAAAAAACATATACAGGTTAAAAAAATAATTTTGCAAAACACAATGTTACTAAAAAATATAAGAATATAAAAGCAAAATTGCCAAAAAAAAACTTAAGAATTTTTCTAAAGCTTGTAAAAAATAAAAATAAGATGGGAACCAAATTCGTCATAAAGAATAAAAAAAAGTCAATTTAATAAAATTTAAAACTTTGGCAATGAAAATAGGATGCGTAATTTAAAAACTTTGGCCAATGTTAAAAAAAATTAGTAAAATAAGGATTACATTTGTAATAAAAAAATTAAACTTTATGTTAAAAAAATTAAAAATAAATGATGTAAAATCGGTAATAAAGATGAAAATTGGGTTAAAAATAGAAAGAAAAAAAAAAGTTGAAGGGATGCGGTAGTTCTGGGTCGGATCCTCAGTCGGGTGGGTTTTTTGGATGACTGGACCCATAGCGGTGGGGTTTTTTGGATCCAAATGTTGACAATAATTGAGATAAAAGGAAATTGCCTATATTTTAGGCAACTTACTCGAATAATTTAATAAATAACTTATTAATTAATAACAAAGATAAATCCTTTAGATACAAAAGAATACAATTAACATGAAACTCATTCTTAACCAGGGCCGGCCCATAAGAATGGGCAACCTGGAGTCCTGGACGACTGCCCCAGGCCCCCAAATGCCAAAGGGCCCTTAACTTCAATTGTTATAAAGCTTAGCCCATTACCTAGCCCAACAGTAATAGCCCAAATACAATTAATCAGTTAATGCCTTAATGGGAACCAGGAGAAGCGTGAACTGTAGCGAGCTACAGAACGAAAAGCGTGCTCTCTTCCCTGTTGGTGTGTTCTCTTCCCTGCCGTTTCCAACGCTGGCAGACACACAGTCGACTCACGCCCACATTGAAGCAATCAAAGTGAAACATCAAACGCATCAATTTATACTGTGGACAGTAATCGGTTCTCCAAAAGGTACACGATTTTTTATTTTTGAAATACAATTACCCATCTTTGGATGATTTAGTGATTTGGTTCGATTCATGAGTTCTGATTTCTCATAATCTACAGTCGTTTCTGAAGTTCTTAGATATAAACATGGTTCTAAATTTCTGAGTTAGATTGAAACACGGTTCTGAAGTTCTAAATTTCTGAGTTCGATTTCCTGGTTCCAAGTTCGATTTTTTATTATCAAATTCTGAGTTCGATTAGCTGCATTCCTAGATTCTGGATTTGTTGTGATTTCTTTATGATAATCTGATTCAGGTTTGTGATTTCTCTCTGAATTTATGATTTCATTTTGAATTCTAATTTGGTTATGAATTGAAACCAGGTTTGGTTCGTTTAGATTGTTTATGATTTTGATTTATGAAGTTGGGTGATGATAGTTGGGTTCTTTCTAATTTTGAAGTTTTAAAGGTATGGAATGCATGCTACTTCGTCTACAGAACTAGCACCTTCTATTTGGTTCTTTCTATTGCTCATACACACTTACGAATATTGATTGATGAAATTGAATTTTTATGTTTTCATCAAGTCTGTTGCAACTCAAAGACTGAATTTCTTTAATATGGTTGGTACTGTGCGGTTGCAACATATCCAAAGTAAGAAGCTATTAATTGACTCCATTAATCACATCCTGGTTAATGTTTTGCTCCTAGGTTCATCTTGTTTTCAGATTCATTATGTTGCTTGCGCTTTAATGTTGTATTGAAACAAACAATAATTATTTATAAATTTAATCATTATATCTAATATTCTTTTTAAATGAAAGGGTGAAAAGTTATCACTCGAGTTATCAAGGCCCAAGTAACAACTAGGAATGGGTAAAATAAAAGTACATTGATATTTTTGGTAAACTGCATTGCTATTGTTTATAGAAAATCTATAAGTATATTGCTATTATTGGTAAAATCACAATTTTTTAATAGGAACAAAAATAAAACAAGGCTAAGTAACAACCTGGAGTGGGTAAAATCAAAGTACATTGTTATTTTCAGCTATTTTTTATTAGTATCAAAGGCCTCATGTTTTTTTATTTTGCCCCGGGCCTCTAATCGGCTTGGACCGGCCCTGTTCTTAACAAAATCGATATGTGTTCTTTTACAAAATACTCATGCTCAACATAATGAGTTATTAACAGAGATACAAAAGAATACGATAGATACATTATACTATTGTCATTTTTGTGAGAATAAACGTAAAATACGACTAAAAAACTGAAGTTCTCTTAATATTACATTCTTTAAAGAAAACTCATTTTTAACTAAATGAGTTATTGACATAATGTGTTCTTATAGAAAATCCATTTTTGACATAATGAGTTCTCTATAAAGATACAAAAGAATAAGAAAAATACATTTCGAAGCCTGAAGGTGATCTAGAAAGAGGATGACGAGATGATGAAGGTGTCGGTAGTTAGAGGTGGGATGTTATTTCAAGCCGAAATATCTCAGATTTGAAACCCTAGACGCCGCTACTGCTGTGAACCACTAAGACTGCCAAAATATCTCTATCTCGCTGATCCGGTCTAGAAATAAGATGCACACAAAGTGTTTGATGAAATGTCTCAATGAGATCTCTAAGTTTTTTAAGTTATGAATAAGTATCTGAACTGTTGTGTTAAACTATGAATGAGTCTCTGATCTAGTATAAGGAGATGGTGTTTAGACAAAGTTTTGGGAATAAGATCAATGTGTTTGATCTAATAGCTGAACTGTTGTGTTAAACTTTGTGTTCGCCTTGGCTTCGCTCTCTTCTCGTGGTTGTCACCGGTCAATCCCCTCAGCCTTGCCACCGACCATCGGACCTAGCTCATCGGTTGACAAAACGCCCAACGATTGATGATATCAGATATATATCTGCCCCTCCCACTCTCTTTTGATAAGTTTATTCAATCCACCCCTATTTTTGAAGTAATATTGTTCCAGCCAATGAGTCTAAGATGATGTTTGTTTTTTTCCTAGAAGAGTTTTTTGACGACCTTTGTCTACGGATGGACAAATAACAGTTTGTTTTCAAAGACGTCATTTTAATGAAAAAAAAAAGGACCAAAACGGACCAACCTCTTTTGTGAATTCATTGGGTCTGCGGTGTTTCTTTTGAAGCCCTAACTTCTCATCGTGTTCCCGGTCCGCTGTCTTTCCTCCTTCTCGTCGTCGTCGGTTTGCCGTTTCTTCTCCTTCAACGTTGTCGTCGTCGGTTGAGCATCTAAAATCGATCCATAGCGACTGCGTTTCTTCTTGTGAAGCAGTCTTCCCTACTGAACTTGTCTGCCCGCCGACCATACCGCTGACAGCGTCTACCAACCATCCTTACTTTCATATTCTAAATTTTCTGCAAATACTCTACCGCATTCACCTCCACTTTCCTCCGGCTCTACCAATTAAGCTTATCTCTTTTCATCTTGTTCTTAAGTTGCTCTTTTACCAAATTATATATTGAGAATTTAAATTTGCTTAGAAAGTTCAATGATATGTTGATTGATTGTTCCTATATTACTGGAATTGTTTTTTTTTTTTTTTTGTCTTGTTGGATTACATCGAAGGAATCAGGGGTTTGTTTGATTTTGGAGTTATGATTGAATTTAGATTGGGAATGAGGCCATGAACACCAACACCAGGGCCACTTTTCCCTTTAACTTTATAATGCTACTAAGTACTAACAACACACCAAATTTTGGTACTTCAGAGTCCTTCATTGAATTAAGCATATATTCATCAATCTCTCTAAACCTGAGTTCACCAACCGATTTCTCTCGGCGTGCAGGAAATGTTCCTGATTCTTTGATATGTGAAGTAACCATATAAAGTATATTTTTTGATATACATGCTAGAATGATCAATTGCTTATGGTTCAGGTTGATTGTCCATTTAATCCTTTTTAGAAGAGTGTATATGAGTGCTGGATCAATAGTATTTTATCTACTGCAAAAACACCAAAGAGACATTATTTTCAGTGGGATTCAAGAATATATACATTCATCATCACACTAAACCTTGCATACATTATAAGCAAAAACAGTTTTGTTGGTTGAATACGCTTTTATCCATCAGTGTGTCGTCTTTTTCCCAATTTATGCAATATTATGGTTCTTTCAGACCAAATATAGAACCATGTTTCTTTCCGGGACCAAAATATGCTTAGACAAAAATATGCTAGGACAGGTAGGGGATATGAATCGTAAACAACAGTTTTATTAAAAAACAATCATTCGGTGTTTAAACAAGATGCAAATTTTTTGTATGTTTGTGTCTAGAAAGATTGTACTAGCTTCTTTTCTTTAATTCAACTTGATAAATCTTTTGGCTTCGCTATGAGTACAATTGAATGTAATCATAATCTAAAAGTCTTACGTTTGTTTAAGTTACAGTTTATTTTTAGCAGTCTGCAGACTTTAAAAACAAATAGTCTTTTTCTTGCAGACTGCAAACATTTTGTCCGCCTCTTCTTCTACAGATGTGGTCCGCAGACTGCTGACCTTTTACCTTTTCAAAAACAAACCACAACTAACTCTATCACTATATTATTAGTCGTTGCTTTTTTAAAAACTAGAAAGTGTAAATTTTGTTACATTGTAAAATCCATTAATTTGTATAATTGTAGGTGTAATGTGTTCCGTTAATCATTTTTATGTGTAAATTTTGTTGTAATTTCTAGGCTTGTTTGAAAGAGAATTTTTGCTTTCTAGTTGATGGAAGTACACTTTCTAGTTAATAGTTAGGGTTAATTATTATTTATGTAAAAATGTTTAGTGTCTTTCCAATTCATGCAAGGATGTTACCTTTTACACATAATATGCAACAATGTTTATAAATAGGGGAAAATTAGGTAAAATTTCATATCTTTTATTCTAATATATGTTACGTTATTTATACTATGCACCTGGTGGAATATCTCTCTCGATCTGCCACTGTGAAGGACTGCATGTGAACATTTATAATCTAGACCTAATTTAAGATTTAGCATGGCTTACCAGTGATTCTACATGCTTTGATTGCAAATTCTGAATTTGCAGTTAACGAGATTTTAGATAGAGTCTACAGAGCTTTTATAATCTACAAGTGGGATTAAAGTGAAAAAATGGCTACAAAAGGTGGAAGGAAGAATCTGAAGAGGGCAGTTAATGATGAGACTTTAACTCTTCAACCAGGCCAAAGCATTATGCAAGTTGTTTCTCTACGTGGCTCAAATCTAATCGAGGTTGTTCACCATATCTTCATCACTTGTTCTTGATTAAAACACACGACTGATTGATTTTAATACAGATAATTGATGCCAAAGGAGACAAAGCTTTGGCGATTTTCCCGGCTAAATTTCAGAAAAGCATGTGGATAAAACGAGGTGCGAGTTGATAGTTTATTACAACACTAGTTGTAAAACCCGTGTATTACACGGAATGATACAAAAAAATTATTAATTAAGAATATCTAAACATTAATAAATTTACATAAGAAATTTGTTTGTGTATCGTGACATCTTGCTTTTTATTTTTACTATTACGACTTTATATTTTGATAAATATAATTGATTATGAGAATGTAACCGGTACTAAAATCAAATTCACTATTATGATTGGAATCGTTCTTCAAAATATTATGACGTCAATTGTCCCTCTATTGTCTCCCAAATCATTCTACACATTAAAAAATAATATGATATTAAAAAACAATTAATTTTGAAATTGAATGATAATTAAACCGATCATTAAAGAGTTAGAAACGTTTCAAACCAATTAGTTTTTTTAAGAAATTTAAAATTATGAGAAAATGACATGTGGCAAAATGAATGTGGTGATGACATGTGGCTTTGAGTTACTTATTTATTAGGATAGGATTGTACTTTCTGTTTATTAAGACATTCCAATCATAACAGCGAATATTGCTTTGTATAAAGGAAGTAGATTGCTATTTCTTGCATAAATTATTGTAAAATGTTGCAGGTAGTTTTGTTGTGGTTGACGATAGTGGTAGAGAGGAAGCTGTTGAGTCTGGAAGAAAAGTGGCTTGTGTTGTTCGTCAAGTTCTTTTCCACGAACAAGTCAAAGTATTACAAAAGTCTCCAGAATGGTTAGTTTGTTTCTTAACTAATGATGAATTGATGATCTCAAATTCTTCAATAACATCCTTATTTGCAATTTGTTTTATTAATGCAGGCCGGAAATATTCAAATCGGGCATAGTTGAAGTTTCTAATGTGAGCTCTGAGAAAAACCCTTCGACCACACAGGAAAACGAGGAGTTGGAGTCTAGTGATGACGATGACATGCCTCCATTGGAAGCCAACACAAACAGAAGACCCACAGAGTTGCAGTCGGATACCGAGTCCGATTCTGACATTGAAGATTCTTAAGCTTGTAAACTAGTATTATTGTTCTTCATGTTTATTTTTTTGGATATCAAATTTATTTGATTTGTAGAAAGATTTTGAAGAAAACTTCTCTTTAGCCTATTAAAATGCAACAAAGTTGGTTACACTTACAAGCACACAAACATATGGGTCCATTTAGAAATCAACAACGATAAAAGACAATCTTACACTTTCGTACACATAAGCAGACGAGGTTATTTAAGAAGGGATCAAGACATTTGAATAAGTCTCTCATCATATAATGAAAAATACTCGATTAACTTTGACTTCTATTCACATGGTTTTTTTTATATTAAGGAACATTTGAAATTTAAAATTAATATGTAAACGTTTTTATGAAATGTAGTGAACTCATGACGATCAAAAGCTAAAAATCTGAATCGACATTCAGATTTTCACTGTTGTTGGTTCGTTATATTAACGTTAACAAATGTCATAACAACCAAGTTCCAGTCGTTGTTTTGATGTTTTACTTTGATTTTGATTCCTTTAATGGACGCCTCATATTTGAGATCTTGGCTTATATGTTTGTTGTATCTTATGTCCGTCACCTCCTTGACGTTTTATCATTTTATGACTGTGGACTCGAACCGGTTTAGTTGAAAATGGTTAGTTTACACATAAGCCACTAAGATTATGCCACGCGGTCGAATGGTTTTCGCAAGCTGCTACGGAAAATATATGCCCCATTTCCAATTCGAGACATGGATGGATCATATTTCAGTTAAGGTAAGGTGACGTAGCGATCACTTTGCCGCGACAGCAACGGAGGAATTATTGGAATTCACACAATAGCGTACTGAAAATTGAGGACTAAATCCGTAAATCGAGAGCTAGAGAAAGGGGCAGGTGTAATCCATGGCGTCTGTTTCAGTGTTCAGAGGCTTTGTCCATGGCCGTCGCGTACCTCTTTTCCCGCACCAATATCAGGTTTCAAGTGTATATATTGATTAAATTCGCAACTTTGTGGCTATGTAGTTGAGTTGTGTGGTTTATTACATGCGTAATTTGGGGTAGATTAACTCTATTGAGAATTTCTTTCCACTACTTTTCAAATCGATTGCATTATATGCGTAATTCGGGGATGCTGAATTTTAGTTTTCACTCGGCCAAGTTTACAGATTAGGTTTTTGAATAGATATTATTGTACGAATTTTGACATCGATTTGTGCGTGATTGAAATTATTGCAAGCATAACGTGTTGCGAAAGAAATTTAATTTCATCAAAGACCTTTAAACGAATTTAATCTCTATCAACCGAATTACACAATCTTGTCCTTACTGCTTGATTGCTCAGGTATACTCTCAACCTCATAAAGACCAATTCGCTTAACTGGGAGCAATACATGCTCCTTTTACCAACAGGATGGATTTTGATTTAGCAGTTGAGTCAATAATTTGTTTGAGGCAGCCTATGCCTTTGTAATGCATTTGTAAGTCAAAAGTGTTACGATTTAGGTTGGTCTTATGAGAAATAATAAAATGACATTAGATTGAAAATAATACTATAATAGTGTCTGGATGCATGCAGCACTTGTCTAGTTTGCAGATTGATAATGTTTGCCTTTTACTCGCAGTTTCCTGTTACAAGCATATTGATTGGCTCAAAGAAGCTTGAGCATCAATCTAACAGCTTGAGACTCTATGCAAGATACTCAGATTCACAATCAGCACGAACTCAAGATCTTTTTACTTCTCGACTTCAAGGTACTTCTGTTATAGTTCTTGTTTCTTAGACAAACACACTTTTGGCTTCTTGATCTAACTTCCATCATCCATATATGATGCTATACTGAAATCATCAGCAAGTAAAAAGTTAAACCTTTTTTTTTTTCCCTTGCAGACAGTATGGAGAACTTACCGAAACTTGTAGAGGACATTGTCCAGACATCTATCAATACAGGTCCTCGTGGAGCTGTAAGACTAGCCGAAGGTATTCAAGCAGTCATAGGTGTAGGCAGTGAGTGGCTAACCGAATTATCACAGGTATATGCTGTTCTCATCTTCTCGTTTTTACTATAAATAATATATAACTGTTCCATTTTTGTCAACTAAGAATAATATTATTGCAGTCAAGAAATTCACCGACTGAAATACCATCACAACTTCAGCTTGGATTGTTATCACCCCTTTACATTCGGAAATTGTTTGAACGCTTAGGGGCGACCTATATCAAATTAGGTCAGGTGAGCTTGATTACTGCTTCTGAATCTCTTACTGACCACTGAGATGTGTGTTCATGTGTCTTTTTCTTATTCCTCATGTATATAAATACATATGACTAATTATTAATGAGCTTTTTATCTTTTTCATAAAAGTTCATAGCATCGGCTCCCACATTGTTTCCACCAGAATACGTGCAAGAATTTCAGAATTGTTTTGATAGAGCTCCAGTTGTTCCTTTTGATGAGATTAAGAGTATTCTACGTGAAGAACTAGCAAGCCCAATAGACAGTATCTATGACTACATTGACCCTACACCACTTGCCTCAGCCTCAATTGCACAGGTTTGATATCATTTTCTGTGAAAATGCAATATTCTTCATCTGAAATTTTATGTAACAAATTTGAAATTGTGATCTCTAGGTGCATGCAGCAAGACTGAAAGGATCACAAGCAGATGTAGTGATAAAAGTCTTGAAACCTGGAATCGAAGATGTATTAGTTGCAGATCTGAATTTCATTTATGTTGTTGCCCGTATTGTAGAGTTCTTGAATCCTGATCTTAGCCGTGCATCACTGGTATTATTTGTAAAAGTTACATAATTTGTTTAAAATCATAATTACTTTTTTGGTTATTGTAACGTGTGCATTTCTTTAGTAGGTTGCTATTGTGAACGACATAAGAGCATCGATGCTTGAAGAAGTGGACTTCAAGAAAGAGGCAGCAAATATAGAGTCCTTCAGAAGATACCTTGAATCAATGGGGCTTACCAGACAGGCCACGGCTCCTAAAGTATATCCAGAATGTAGTACCAAACGAGTACTAACAATGGAAAGACTATACGGGGTCCCACTTACTGATTTGGACTCGATAAGTTCTCTTGTTTCAAGTCCTGAAACCAGTCTCATAACTGCCCTTAACGTATGGTCTGTCTAACACCTTTCATGTCCTTTGATTTCTCATGTTTTTGGAATTTAATGAGCGTTTTCTTGTGATGACTTTTCTGCAGGTTTGGTAGTTTGTTGGGATGTGAAAGTTTCCATGCAGATGTACATGCTGGTAACTTGTGGTTATTACGTGACGGTCGTATTGGGTTTCTTGATTTTGGTAGGTACTTTTTTACATTTTAGGGAGAGAAACAATTGCAATTTTTGTTGGTCACTAAAATTTACGGGTTGCAGGAATTGTTGGACGGATATCACCAAAAACATGGGGTGCCATGGAAGTGTTTTTGGGTTCAATTGCAACCGAAGAATACGAGTCAATGGCATCTGCCTTGATTGACATGGGTGCTACAAACACAAATGTGGACTCTAGTGCATTTGCTAGAGATTTGGAGAAGATCTTTTCTTCAATACAGGTTTTTTTTTTCTTATGTTTGTAAAATTATCAAACTACTTCCTATTTGCAATTTTGGTATTGGGTAAATTATAGAATCTTTTCTTCTGAATTTCAGGATTTGGATACAGAAATTGTAGTTGCAACAGCAACCCGAACAAGCACAAACGCGACTGCTGTATCGGCCAATTTAGTTGTTGACGAGAGGCAGATGAATGCATTGTTTCTGGATGTGGTAAAGCTTTAGCACCTTGTGATATGTTGAGATGTTTTGTGAAGCAATAAGTAAGTTTGTTTGTGGATTGATGTGAATAGGTACGGGTTAGTGAATCATACGGGTTAAGGTTCCCTCGGGAGTTTGCACTTCTAATGAAACAGCTTCTGTATTTTGATCGATACACGCGGTTACTAGCTCCCAACATGAACATGCTTCAGGATCAAAGGGTCTCTATTGCTTCAAATCGAAGAACCACTAATCGGAACATCTACTAGTCTGCCAACAAGAATCATTTGGTGCTTGGAGCTTTAGTTCTTCTTCCTTCTCCTTTTGTATATAGAAGTAATAGTACTCAAGTATATACATACAAAAACCTATTCTGAAGCAATGAAATATAAATGTACCTTGGATAATTATAATTTCTAAGGTGATTTAGCAAACCTCAGTTGTGCGTTTGGTGTGCAATCATTATGTCCCATATAACTAACTAATGTAACCTAAAAGGAATTTGGATTTGGCGGGGACGGATTTATCTATAAATAAAAAAGCCAAACGGTAAGCCATCGTTTCTCTTCTATAAATATAACCAACTTTTATATTTTGATATTACAAAATGCGTAAATACTTTAATAAAAGGAAACTGAATATTTTATTTTTTTTATTGTAAGGTTGTAATAAATATGGAATTTTTTGTATCAATATTGATCACTAAAAGATTATGATTTTGTTCTATTTTGGGTTTTTCATTACAAAAAATAATGTCTAATTTATGATTTACAAATTTGGCTAAACATACGAAAACAAGAGCCAACGCGTGGCATGAACAACGTGTAAGAAGGGTTGATCCACCGATTATGTTCACATTGTTTGCAATGTGTTTTCTTTTTCGTTTTAATAAATGTCTCTTAATTTATTGGGAAACCGTTTTCAACAACAGCCATGTCTTACTATTGAAACCAATCACGGGCCCAATTTGTAAGATAAAAGTACCCAATTTGGTTTTGGGTTTTAGGCGCAAGTAAATGGAACTGAAAACCAATATTTGAATAAAATCTTGACCTGAAAAGTGAAAACTAAACAAGAAACTGCTTTTTGGAAAATTATACGTCAAGAACGGAACAAGATATAGTCGGGTTTTGATTTTTCAGGTTTCGGGGTATGAAGTTCTATTAGTTTCTGCTCTTATGTAAAAGAAGTCAAAATATACCCAGTCTCATATAATAACAAATATAAGAAGAATAAGAATCAACAATCCAACAAAACCATATACCACATATATATGCAACTGTACACTATAAAATAACCGACTCCCTTCAAAATTTCCCTCCATATCACACTCCAGTCAACCCCGGATCACCTTGCTTGGAGAAGCATAACCCATGAGCCAATGAAGCGGTGAACCGTTGTATGCCGGCTCAACCTCCTCAATTTCCGATGTCGCCTTTCTCTGTCCCCAAGTCTTTGAAGAAGAAGAAGGCCCCGTTGAACCAGACGGGCCTCTAGACATCATCGCCTTTCTTCTCTCATCACCAAACTCCCGAGACCCATTTCTATCTGTTTCCGTTGAGTAACTCTTCTGAAATGATATATCAGAACACGAAACGAAATCCGCCCTTGGATTACCGTAGTCTTCAACCTCGCTGCTCGGAGGTGCAGCGATCGTTTCTTCCGGGTAATATCTATGAACATGAGTTCCATCCGAAACCGTGAAGTTTAGTACCTTCTGACAAGAACCACACCTCAAACTATGGCATCTTTTTTTTAAAACAAGAAAGCTTTGAGGCAGTTGAAGAATCTCCGAGCACTGGTAACATGTGACCCATGGCGACCCGCCGGAAATCGGCCGGACGTATCGTCTTTTCGGAGAATTGTACGGTTTTGGGATGTCAATTCTGTGCCGGTGGTCATCGGGTTCTGGGTTGACTCTGACTGCTGCAGAAAAATCAGATTCTGAACTGTAGCACGTGCTGGGCACGTAATGAGACCCATTACAGCAAACATGTTGCTGCCTAGGAAGCTGCGCCGAGAAATGACGGTCTTGTGGATAACACCGGTGGCATATACCGGAGTCGCCGTCTCGTATTCTATTCATCGCCATTGCTTCACCGGAAAACGCCATTCGCTGGCCGAATCTTCTGGGATGGTTTAAAACTTGATCGTAATACGAAGGAACTTGCTGTCCAGAATTCGAGACGTTTGTTCTTTCTAGTTGATCCTGTAGTTCTCGAACCATTTTCAACAGCTCCAATCTCTCCATTTTAGCGTTTCCAGGAATCATGCGTGGACGGTGTCTCTGATTCTCATGGAAGTCGTTCAACCCTTGCCTTGGAGGAATCGCATGCCCGTAAAACGACCGAAATTCCGTCGACCGGTGCTCGTCTTTACCCCTTCGAGCTTTTGAAGGATGAAACTCACGCCGCTGCTTGTGATAATATTCGTTTCCTGAATCTACATGTTTCTTTGTCGGGATTTGATTGTTGGTCCCATCAAAAGAAGATACGCTTCCCTCATACTCGTAGCTTGTGCCACCCAAACGTGCGTTTTCCAAAGTCTCCTCTGAGCTAATGCGCTCGAATCTCCGGCGATGACACAAATCTGCACTTCCATCTTCTGATGGTATGTCGTCTTCATCCATATATACCACTTTTTTCTGTCTTGTATCCAGCAATTTTTCTGCAATCAAGGTCTTAAAACTCGATTTTGACCCACGATCAGAATCGCGAACGATCCTCCTATCAGGAATGGCTTTTTGTGATGGCTCTTCGATCTCATTAAGCTCCGAAAATGAACATTTTTCAGGACTAGTCCCAGTCAATTCCCTACTGCTCTCGTCAAATTCAACCTCATTTTTACAGTTTTCCAAGACCTCGTCAATCGGCTCTTGATCGTGATGGATTCTGTCATGAACCCCAGCTTCCGGCGATCTTGATCCTGATCGATTCTTAGTTGTATCTTGATCTTGATCTTTTCTGTTATGAGCTGTGGCTTCAGGAGATGACTCGGGATCCCCATGACCGGAAAGCTCGGTCGAGCTGCGGGGATCATTACGATCTGGTTCATCGATTGAACTGACGATTGATTGTTGATTTGAGCTGCTGCAGGCTTCTTGATCATCGGAAAGTTGTTCCATTTTCTGTTTGCCGGAGGAATACTCTTTGACTACGTCCGATGATGCATCAACCTTACGCTTTTCTGCTTTTTTAGCTGCATCTTGATCTTCACTAATTGGAAGCTCACTCGGAATATGAACTGTAAATATATGTGGAGCCCAAGAGTGTCTCTCCAAAAGAGCCCTTGTGGAGAGAGGGGAGACTCCAACATATATACAAACTTATAGGACCGTGTCGCACCAATGTGGGATACACTAACACTCCCCCTCAGAGACGTAGGCTCGATGAGGTTCGGGGGTGCGGGACACCGGCTCTGATACCATGTAAGAATATAGAAAGGCTAATATTCTCATTGATTCATAAGAGAGATTACATAAGAATATATATAGCAAAACCCTAAACGACATTAGGCCGAAACCCTAACCCAAACACTAACACATTGGGCCGAAGCCCTAACCCATACACTAACATCCCCCCGCAGTTTTATCGGGAGGGACGATGAAACTGGAAAACAAATAAAACAAAACAAAATGAGAACAAAAAATAATAAAGACGTTCCACTCGGTCGGATTTGTTGAGAAAAAAAAGAGGAAAAAATCATCCGCTGAATTCCTTGACCATCCGATGGAGAAAAAGTGCGCCGGAAGTAGCTAGGGTTCCGGCGAGATAGGGGGCTCCGGCGAAGTCGGCGCCGGAAAAAAAAAAAGGTAGACTCGGCGTGAGCAGATCGGCAGAGGGGAGTGGTGGGTTTTTCACCGGAGGCTGGCAGGAGCACGAAGTCGGTGACAGTTGGAGGAGGGAAACAAGAACAGCGGCGGCGGTTGACGGAAGGTGCAGAACCGGCGGCTGGGCGGCGCAAATCACGAACGGAAACCGGTTGCAGGTCGCGAACGGGAGCAGGAGGGAAGGAGAAGGAAGAAGAGGCAGCAGCAGGTAGAGGACGGTGGTGGTGTTCGCTGGGGAGGAGCGGGCGAACGGAGAAGACAGTCGGAGAAGGAGAAGAAGATGCCGGAGAAGGAGGCGGAGGAGGTTGCTTGATTTCTAGCGACAGAAGAGAGGGTGGCGGTGGTGCAGAGGCGGCGGAGATGAGCCGCCGGAGCCGGAGATGAGCCGCCGGAGAAGATGACGGCTGAAGGAAGAAGTGCAAACTCAAGTCTCGATAAAGTGAATGTGTTTGGGTTGTCGTGGGTTATTTTAAAGTGAAGAAAGGAAAACTGAAATGCAAAGAAACAAACGGAAGGGAAGGCACCTCCGACGAAGAATGTCGCCGGAGGTGGGCGGTGGCGGCACGTGGTTGTGGTCAGCACTAAACCCGCTCTGATACCATGTTGATATATGTGGAGCCCAAGAGTGTCTCTCCAAAAGAGCCCTTGTGGAGAGAGGGGAGACTCCAACATATATACAAACTTATAGGACCGTGTCGCACCAATGTGGGATACACTAACATGAACATCATTATGGTCACTCGTTTTCCGATCTGGTTCATTGATAGAATGGTTTGTACTGCTGCCGGGTTCTTGGTCACCGTCCATTTTCCGTTTGCCGGAGGAATCCTCTTCGAGCTTTTTAGGTGTTGTATCTACAGTATCATTTTTCAGTTTCTTTGCTGCATGATTACACCACATTTTAAACAAAAAAACATAAACGACGGAATTAACGGAAGATAAATAAAGAAGCAAAACAATACAAGTTCAGATATCCTACGAACCTTGAAGAAGTAAACCACAGCCTCCACATGAGTAGACCGAAACGTCCGGCGGCTCCGGCAGAACTTTCCGGCATCTTGCGCATCGGACCAGCCGGAGTGGAGTACTGGTTATCTGGCTGCTCATTTTACGAAATACCTGATTCTTGCAAACCTGAAATTATTTGAACAAAAGATTTATGAATGTGAATCGAATAAGCACTACTAAAAGGTTTGACTCTACATCAGAAACATTTCTAGACGAAAAAACTACAGAAAATCTGTCAATAAACTCGAACCCTTTTCAATCAATGGTTGACTTTCTTGCTTATGGATTAAGGAGTGATGATCATGGAGATTAATCAAGAATCACCAAAGAATAATCATGTTTTTAAACGAATTAATAGCCAATCGGATAAATATGAACTCGTCTGGTTAAAACAAGACAAATAAGGCATAGAAACTGCAAACGAAAAGTCAAACATCTAAATTAATTTTCTATTCGGAACACACTAAAAATCTGTTTTTTGTTTTTATAGAATTTGAACATCATTAGAACTTAAAAATCAGAAAACCTGAGATTACTAAAAATAACTAGGTATGCTCAAAAAAGGAAATGAAGACTTCCATTGACCCCAAAACAAGGTGAAGTCTTGAAAATTGTGGAACTCGATTATATGAATAAGAACCCATTTCTTGAAATTAGGATCGGATATTCTTACCGTTTTTTCCAGATAAAAAACCCTATAAATCAAGAACCGACTATCAGTAGTACTATTAAAAAGCAGAAAAACATGGTCTTTATGATCTTTTGCATGGGTTTGGGGGAGAAACTGATAGAAAAAACCTGGAAAATCTTGTTTTCGAGGATCCAAAATTTTGCAACATGGAATCAAATCGAGAACTGGTTATAATTAAATTACTATTGAAAACACAAAAGAGTTGATTTTTACGCTTGTTTTACGCATAGAACATTGCAAGAAATTGTTGTTTCTTGAGAAAAAAAATGAGAGATTCTTGATCGGTCAAAGATCTAAGCTTTGAATAACATCATCAAATCAAGAACCCACAAAAGGAAATCGAAAATCTTGATTGAATTTGATATAGACGAGGATAAGAACCTGAGAAATTGTTGAGAAATGCTGTTGTTTACATGAATTCCATGGGTAATCTGGAGAGATCTGTCTAGAAAGTGAAATAATTGATGGGTAATGAAGAGGAAGAAAAAGGAAAACACTCCTGTAATTAAAGCTTCTGAGAAGTCTTGCGTTGGACTTATGAATTTTATGTGTGTCAGTGTGTCTTCTCTTTCTCTCTCTAGACTCAGAATGATGGTGGGGAGAGGGGGGGGGGGGGGGGGGGGGGGTGTTGAGGAAAGGGTCGGCGGTGAGATCATTTAAAGCCACTTATCTCATCACCAACTACACAAGATTACACCCAATAACGTAATGTTTTTGAATGCTTAATTAATTAAACGTTTTATTTTAAATAAAATTGCAAGAATTATAAAACAATATTGATATCCATATTGTATAGTGGTTATTACTACAGATAAAACAAAGGCATTTATCGAAAGATGTTTGTTAAACAATATAGAAGGTGTTACACCTTTTAAAAAACAATAATCAAATTAAAAACTTGTACAAAGTTTAAATTGAATGGGAAAATTAAATTTATGAAAACGATTGAAGGTTTTAATGATAATTTAACAATTTCATGGTGCTTTCTTAACAAGAAAACTATCCTAAACAATTCTATGGTGTCTGATGCAAAGATATATATATATATATATATATATATATATATATATATATATATATATATATATATATATATATATATATATATATATATATATATATATATATATATATATATATATATATATATATATATATAAAAGTAGGTTCCATCGATAATGAAAATTATGTTGAGAATGCGAGAATGAATCTCAGCCACATATTTCTCTAACGACGAGATATATATTATTATTCACATATGATTTTCACCACCACTTCCACCTTCACCACCTTCGTTACCACCACCACCATCGTCGCCGCCACCACTACCACCACCGTCACCGCCGCCACCTCCCCCAACGCCACCACCACTACTGCCAACGCCGCCACCTCCCCCACCACCGCCGCTACCACCTTTACCACCACCTCCACCATCGCTACCACCACCCACCGCCACCACTACCACCTCCATCACCGCCGCCACACCACCCACCTCCACCAACACCACCACCCCACGAACACCGTCGCCACCCTCTATCGCCATCACCATCATCATCGCCACCTTCTACCACCATTCTGACCACCACAACCATATATGTATATTTATATATGTTTATTCATATATGATTATATGAATATTCATATAATCATATATGATTATTCATATATGATTATATGTATAATCATATATGAATATAGTCATTCATATATGAATAAATCATATACGAAAAAAAACCCAGCTCGTCGTCGTGGAGCGGCGCGCGTCAGCGCTGACGCAACTAGTGGCCCAGATTCATTCTCACGTTCTCAATATTATTTTCATTCTCAATCGAACCCTCACATACATATATATATATATATATATATATATATATATATATATATATATATATATATATATATATATATATATATATATATATATATATATATATATATATATATATATATATAGAGAGAGAGAGAGAGAGATTTTTAGGATATATTAAAAATTATAATTATTGTGTAGACGTAAGACTCAATCAGAAACCTAGAATCACCAAAGGTAGTTTGGTCAATTAATATTTAAACCTGCTAATTAATATTAAAATTAATGCATATAATTATGGTAAATTGAACCCTACAATTCTGGTGAACTAGTAACTACCTCTATTAACATATTGATTATCTTAACTTTCCATTCCCAACCTTGGAAACCTTATGCCAATTCTAGCGATCCACCACATTCGATCCACCATCTCCGACAAACACCAGCAACACCACCAGCTAATTACCGCCGTCAACTTGTAATCGCCACCATCATAGAATGGGCTACATGCTCAAACCATTATGCTTTCACATACACTACCCGTGACGCACCAATGCAACCCAACACCATCATCATCTCGTATAGCTTGCATCAACACTACATCAACCTGGATTTCTTCTAGGGTGGAAACACACACAGCTACCACCTTGTCGCCTTCATCATCTTCCAACAACCAGTTTCATGACAACGAGAAAGGCATGAAAGAGAAAGTAGTGAAACTGATATCAATCAACCTTGCAACCTAGAATTCAAGGTTTTGATTTTCTTATTTTTGTAATTAGAATACACATTGATACAAAGGATTTGATCAGAATGCATGTTAAAAGAGAATGTGATCTTTGATGTAATCTATCAGAATGGATATTTCAGAATGTTACTCTTTCATAATTTTGTTTTTTGGATGTATTTTAGTTCAAAGAATGTTATTTTCGAAAATAATTTATTTTATTAAATGGATTTAAAGAAATTCCTAAAAATATGTTTGTTTCCTTTTTTTTTCTCTAAATAAAATGCCTATTTTGCCCTTTAATAACCATTTTTTTAAAACATTAAATAATATAATAGATAATTACAGTTATACCATTTTAATCTAAACCATTGATATTTCTAATCTAACGTATCAGACTTGGTTTTATGTCCAAACAATAATTACTAGTCTTAATATAACCTATATATATATATATATATATATATATATATATATATATATATATATATATATATATATATATATATATATATATATATATATATATATATATGTAAGAACCCGCAAAATTGTAAAAGGGTAAAATAGTCTTTTTACACGTTATAAGACTATTATGTAAAATAATATGTATTTGTGAAATTATAATATA
>CM042014.1:5822500-5930000 GCA_023525715.1 Cichorium intybus | reverse complement strand
TATAGAGGGTTTATTTTAGATTACACATATATTAAATATAATTTTTTTTGTGACCTCTTAGACAATATATGACTTGAGCAGTCACACATCTTACATTCTAAAAACGTCTCATTATATATATGTATATAGGTAGTTATACATTTTTATTTATCTAATTTAAATATCTCAGAATTTAATTCTCTTTTATCTATATTTCCTTAAAGAATACGATCTCCTTTTGCTGATCCAAAAGTTATTTAAAATATATGTATGTCGATGATTTAGGCCGCTGTAAATATAAATCAAAGTCAACCGCGTTGACATTGACTCTTATCAGTTAGCGTATCAAATAAGGGCTTGCCACGTGGCAAGCTAATATCCACATAAAACACGACGTTTGTTATGGCCCTCGTGCAACTGGTCCCAGGAATATTTCTATGATTGTTTTCTTGTTTTTAAAATTTTCAACACCCATATATAACATCCTTATAATTTATGTAAAACAGTTACGCCGTAAACATAGTTTAGCACTTTGATAAATTTCACGTCGGATGGCTAACGGTCACCCAAGTGTGGCCAAAGAACCGTAGCCATCATGCATAAAATGTGTTCGGACTACGACTATGAAGGCCAAATGCGGCTTCATTGACAAAAAAAAAAAAAAAAAAAAAAGCATTCCCGGTATTAAATATTTAACAGTCTATCGTATAACACGATATGACGTACATTTTATATGTTGGCATACCGTAAAACCAAATATATTACATATTTAATACCGCCAATTTTACCGACCTACAAATGCTTTCTACTTCTCTGCATGATAGTAACAAACACCTTACACTAATTCTCACTAGCTTAACCGTTAGAGGATATTTTAATGTCCACACCCAGAAATATGAAATGTTGTTTATTCGTAGTGATTGTTACTATATACTCCTATACCCAGCCTCGACGTAGCATACTCATATATAGTGGACCAGCCAGACCAGGAAGCCTTATTTGGTGTCATTTGCGGGACAAGCAAATCAACACCAATCATGACCTCAATCCCATACGATAACTAGTAGGGTGGTAAATGAATCAAATGAAAACGAACAGGGCTTGTTCATGTTTGTCATTTTAAGTTAACTGAAACGGATTTTCTTGTTCATGTTCATTTAACAAATTATGTTGTTCGGGTAAGTTTATGTTTGTGAACATGCTAAAGGAACATAGAAGAACGAACATAAACAATGATACAAACAAACATAAATGCTCATAGACAACCAAACATAAACAAATGAACCTAAAAGAACATATATGAACATAAATAAGCAAAAGTGAACATAAACAGCCAAATGAAGAAAAAATGTAAACAAATGAACATTAGCATTCAATTAAAGATTAAACATATATGAACAAGTTGATAAATAGATGTTAGAAAATAGTTAGGAAAATAATAATACTCAGAGACATAAGCTAATGTAAATGGACATAAACAAACAAAATGAATGAAACACACATAAACCAAAGTAACTTAATGAGCATAAACAAACATAAATGATCGTTAACAAATGAACATAAATGAATGAACAATACTGGTGTTCGTATTCGTTTTTTACTAAACGAACAAAAAAATATTTGTCAGTTTGTTCATTTATTAAATAAACAAACTTCCTGTCAAACACATCATAAACATTTATGGGGTGTTTGGATGTGTTTTTTGAACTAAAAAAGTGCATTTTTTTTTTTTGCAAAAGCACGTTAATTTTTGGTGTTTGCATAATGAGTTTTTAGAAAAAATGTTTGGATTAGCTTTTATGATGAGAAAAGTCAATAAGTTGATAAGTCAATTTTTAAAAAATCTTTGGCTTTACTTATAAATGTAAAATGACAAAAAAGAATAATGAATGTATTGGTTTATTATTAACTAGGTTCAGCCCGTGCTTCGCACGGGTCTGGTTAGATCTTAGTAAGTGGGTTAGACGGGTTGCGGAATCCCTTCGAAATTGATCAAAATCACAAAAGGTTAGCAAAATTGCAGAAATTAGAATCTGTTTTTGGTTCCAAAATGTCATATAGATCTTACCTCTCGTGTCCGACCTATGGCAAATCCGACCTTTGTATCTCCCTCTTTGATTTTGATTTCAACCGCACCTAAAGCGTATACTTCTGTTGTTCTCTTATTTAACATAAAGTTCGCCTCCTACCCAAGCGGAGCATACCACAGACGAACGTCTCTCACAACTCCGATATCCACCCTGTGATAATCTTCAAAAGCGTATAAACTCACGTTTGCGAGATTCATCAGGTCTGACAACGATCCCGCGTTTACGGTAGACGAAGCTGTTTCTCCTGAAATATGTATCAAATGTCTAGGAGAGAGCCCAAAATAACCCGACCCCCCTTAAAACCCGAAAGACCCCCTACCCCCTAAACTGAATCCCAAAGGAGCAAGTAGAGTTACTGCAGACGGGCTTCCTCCCATAGAGTAAATGACTATACAATACCCTCCGCACGGGTATTATTTGAATCTGATTTTGATTTTCTTTGACTTTGGAGAGCTTTCGGTTTTCCGGTTATTTAATATATTGGAATTTTTTTATTTGACTTCTCTTTGTTTTCTGTTTTAATCTTTAATAACAACATGGTTGCAGTTTCTTTTACCAATAATAACAATAAATAGGTGAATGAAAGAAAGTACATTGCTATTATCGGTAAACAAATGTAAGAATGTTGCTGTTATAGGTAAAAAATAAAGTACACTGATCATATTGGTAGCGGGAGTAAAGTACGTTGTTATTTTCCATAATCTTCCCTTCAGAAATTTTCACTAACATTTGTTGATGTCCGAATTAGGATAATAATGTTCAACATAAAAAGAAAAATAAATAAGAAGCAAAGAAATCAACAGAATTTACCAAGAATCAAATTCAGTTTGGATCTTGGGTTTGTCTTTAAATTTGATGGGTAAACAAAAAAGATGATCAATATACAAAAAATGACACGGATTGAATATCATGAATTTTTTTTTATTATTAAAAATTTAAAACATGTACCTGTGAAGCTGCACTAACGTCGGAACTGTTTTCAACTAAACTGTCAAGCTTTTCCCCTCTTTCAAGCACACTATCAATGGTTTTATGTTGTCATACAAACATCCGCATATCAAAATAAATCAAATTAAGGGATTTGATGTATTTAGACATTAATATAAGAATACTTACAAGGATGATTTTGGTTTAATGTAATTCCCTTCGACTTTCCATCAGCTTATCTGCCTCCCCAGGATCCTAAGGAGATTAAAATTCAACTTACAGTAGAACGAAAAGATCTAATTTGTGATGAAAAGGAGCTAAATGTAGAAGCAGAGGAAACCTTTGCATAAGCATCATTAGATGCATTAATAAAACTTGAATTTTATGTAGTTTTTAGTTTGTGTGAATCGTATAATTTTGAATTTTACCTGGTTGTTGAGCATTCTCGAGAAGTATTTGGGGAAATATTTGCGTTCAAGCCCTCCGGTCTGGATCTAGCAAGCATATTGTTTTACTTTTTTATTTAGAAGTTTGTAATTGATGTAACATTTGGAAAACTGGGAAATTAAAATATAGATTATTAAGACATATATTTATTTCAGTAGCGATCAAAGTAAGATATATTTTGCTAGGAAAATTTCTAAAAAGAATTTACTTACATGATACAGCATGAATGACTCCCAGAAAATGGAGATCTCAATAAAGGTTGCTCAAAGCAAATTACCAATATTCCAACCTGCATGATTCGTCATCTAGGCATCACCGTTTACAGTTTTGTCTTGAGTTTGTAGTTTCAATCCAGGAGCCAATAAAAAAAAGAAGGCCATTTAAACTTTTCTTGTGTTCTTGAATCTGACCTCATCCCAACAATTTGTATAATGTGTTCTTGATTCAAGCAATTTCTTAATTCTGACCTCATCCCAACAATTTGTATATTGTTCTTTCAATATATAGTTTGTTGCTTAATTGCAACTACCCCTAAAAAAGAATTAAATTTAATAAGAAAGACCTAAAAAATCAATGTTAAAAGTAGAATGTTATAGTGAAAAGATAAATACCGGTACAATGTTTTTTCTTGCATTTATCCATAAAATTAACATACTCTTATAGAAGTGAAAGTCTATAACAAAGTGGACGAAAATTATCTATGAATAACACTTTAATATGCTTATAGTTATCTAAACCTGAGATTGATATTAAAAAGAGTAATCTTGAAAATCTCAATTTAGAAAAGCATATCGAGGAGTGATCGTCCATGAGCATAATCTTGAAACACTTCAAAAATCATAATTTTGGAATCACATTTTATCTATGAACAATTATTTGGTCCTCCTGTCATATAGAAGAGGCAAAACTTATACTTCAATAATTTCCAATTTAAATATTATCTAACCCATTGATTATAAAGAAAAACCCACCTTTTGCCGCTTTACTCCTTTCAATATGGGGAAGTGAAAAATGAATATGATGATTGAAAAAAAATGAAAATGTCATGGAGGCCAAATAAACTTACCTTGATTTTGTTGATCTCATTAGCTTTAGATTTCATAACATCTTTACTTATGTTTTGCTCTGTAACACCAAATTGTGCAATCTCTCTGTATCAAATAATTGTTATATCTCTGTAACTGTAAAGTTTGAAGATAGGTATTTGAAAGTTCCCTAAAGAACATATTTTTTCATTGTCAAGTTAAATATAAATTCATCAACACTATAAACTGAATTTGAACAATTTTTGCATATAATTGCAAGTAATGAAAAAAGACAGAGGGATAGGAGAAACCCGTGAATATCTTGAAGCTAGCAAAACGTTTTCCCCTGCTTCAATAGCAGCAGCTGTCAGTTATAGAATAAAAACACAAAATTCTTGCACAAATACGTGGCAATAAATGCTTAAAGTGTGTGATATGACAATTTGGATGATATGGAACCTGAGTTAGAAGTATGAGTCTCCGAAGATTGATCTGATGGATTTTTGAATCATCACAAAATTAAAATGATAGAGCAAGTGGTTACTAACCTGAACAACACCATCGTCAAAGCTTAATTAGAGCAAAATTGACCAACTGAAACATGGGTTACCTAGATGATCATCAAGAAATGCTTGAAGAGATTAAAGTACGTGAAGAAGATTATAAAATGAGAGAAAAATTGTAGTTATTTCACATGCCTTTTCCTTTTCCTTGACACAAACCTAATTTATTTATCGATTATCGAAATCCAAGGGTAAGAAATTAGGGGTCCGGTTTGATGAAGACGAACTGTAGGGTCGATTTTCGATCTAGAAGACGATGGTCGAACATCGAACCCGATTCCATTGAAGTCACATACTCTTCAATAGCGAAACAGGGGTTAGACATGCTTCTACAAAGGCTCCGAAACAACGAACTTCAACTTCCTCCTTCTTCAATTTCAAACGATCAGCCTCTTGCTACTCCTCAAACGTCAACTGATATAAACATTTTGTGATAATCACCAAAGTGAGAAGCAATTTCAAAGAAGAAGAAAGAAGAGAAAGAAAGTACTACACCCGTTAAAACCCTACATCCCAATACCCAACCCTACCTCGACATAGTCTTCAATGGCGGAATAGAGGTTACACAACTTCGACTTCCTCGTCGTTCAATTTCAAACGACCAGCCTCTTGCTACTCCCCAAACCTCAATCACTTCCAGTCCCCTTCAAACCTCTGACAATCCCTGAAAACGAATTTCAAAGAAAAAAAAAGAAGAGAAAGAGAGTACGTTGTCGGCTTCTTCAATACGGGTTTGCAACTGATTCACACATTTTACAGAGATGATGGCGAAATGGAGAAAATGAGAACGATGAAGATGAGAACGATGGCGGTGTCGATTTTACAGAGATGCACAAATCCTTTTAATCTTAAAGCCCCACGTATCAAACCACGTGTTAACAGGAGAGAGCGCAAAATAACCCCACCCCCCTTCAAACCCGAAAAACAGCCCTACCCCCCAATCTCTTCTAGAAATCTGCTTGCATTTGTTTATATAAGAATGAATGGTATTTGTGTCTTTTTTATGTAAAAAAATTAAAAGTCATTCAAAAAGTCACAATACATCTTCTTCTTGAAAATGACTTTTTGAAAAACTATTCTGAAAAGTGTTTTTTGACTTACCCAAACAGTGTTTTTAACTTATTGGCTTTTTGAAAAGCCAAATTCAATAAGTCACTTTGAAAAGCTTACCCAAAACACCCCCTTAGGGGCTATTTGATACTTGTTGATTGAGTAAGAGCTGTTTGAGTAAATATCTGACACAGTCAGACTTATCTTAAAGATGGCCGAGTAAGAGGTAAATATAAGGGCTTAGAACCAAGTCAAAGGTAAATTTTAAGGTTATTAAACAGTCTAATTCGGACCGAATCAGACGTAACCTCTTACTAGACCAGTAAAAGGCAAATCAACCAGCTCATTGGTCTCCAAATTAATCGATGCAAAACCTTCAACTAGGGATGAGCAAAGGAACCGAACCGGCCGGAACTGGCCCGACACCCGGACCGGGAACCAGAATATGGTGAAAATATGGAACAGAACCGGACCACCGGTTCTACCGGTTCCGGTTCCGGTTCTTGCCGGTTCCTAAAAGTTGGAACCGGTAAACGCGAATTAGCAACGTACTTGTAGTTTGCAAGTCTTATAAATATAAATAATCATAACAATTGAAACATTTAGAAGAAGAAACAGAAATGAAGATATTTTTAAGGCTTAACAAGGATCTCTACTAAAAAAATTGTTAACCACAAAATTTCAAGTTTTCCAACAAAGAAAAAACAAATTTTCAAAATATCCAACAATCAAAACATACTTTCAAGTTTCCCAACAAAGAAAAAACGGCCGATGTTTTTTTTTTTTTTTTTACATAGAATTCAAATCGTTGCTTTATTTGGGTACCCCGGTCCGATTCCCGGTTTTGGGCCGGTTCCGCGGTCCGGTTCCTTCCGGTTCCCGGTTCCAAAAACATCAAAAAATTGAGACCCGGTCCCGACCCAATCGGTACTTCCGGTTCTCGGTTCCCGGATCGGTTCCGGTTCGGTTCCCAGTTCCAACCGGTTCCCCGGTCCATATGCTTCCCATTACCTTCAACATTTAGTTTCCAACTTATCAGTCACAAACACAAAAAATTTTCTCCTTGTTTTGAAAACAATATATTGTTTCATTCAAATTTTAATATTGAAAATCACCGAGAATATCATAAACATCAGCAGAACAACTGTGTTGCCTTTTTTATAATAAGGACCAAATTAAAATATCAAAAATAATGTATTTTATAACCTTAACATTAATAAGAGATTTAGCTAGAAAGAATTAGAAAAATATAAGTCCTTTTATGAAAATAAAAAAATATTTTTAAGAATCAAGGATGCATTAGTGGACATAGAGCGTCGATAGAAAATGGACTGGTGTGGCACAAGACATTTTGTCATTTTTTATGGATAGTTGTATTTTGATGGACACAAATGCTTTGTCATACAAGATATTTGTGTCTATTCTTCTTTTTTTTTTAATTTGAAATGTAGACGAGGAGCGTTAATTCACTGTCTCAACAATTCCCGTTGATTGTTTTCGTTTATCCTCAACTTGCATCATCCAATCATAACTTCTGCCCTATTCTTTCAATATTATGCTTTTATAGATCGATTTCTTCATGATAAAATATTTATAAAGAAAAATACTACTATATCATTTACTCTTTATTAATTATTGAAACAAATTAAGATTTCTTGAAATGAACGGAAGCAATGGGCAATTAAGCCGGTGGTCCAAGCTGCCCAACCACCGGGGTTAGTGAGGGGCCAGGTTTCATTAACCGGAAAAGGAGGACGACCGGAGTAAATGCAGGCTCCCACCGGTGACCGCGCAATAACACGCATGCCAATTGGTGACCTGGCGGATAACAGCACTTCGTCAGTGACGTAATGCCATGTGGCAACTGGCACGGTAATCTGTTGATTACATCTAGCTTTTGTAATGATGATGTCATCCATGTTTCTAGAACACGTGACACCCAAGACAAAAGGTCAAAAGCTTCGGTTGCTTTCATTTCACTTTTTCATTTTCAATATTAAGAATCGATAAAGTTGAGTAAATATATGTACGTCATGAGTCTTTAAGCAGTATATTAAAACAATTAAACATTAGTTAAAACCTTGTTAACATTAGTTATGGTTAGAAAACAAATAATCTTGAATAAATAACTAACTAAATCATTTGGTAATTAGTGTATATTCAAAGAAGAGCCCATGCTTTATAGGAGACGTTAATCTCATCAAAACATGATCGTGTTAGACTAGAACCAAAATACGAGATTCACACCGGTTTTGGGTCTAAAGCCGAACTGAAAACTGGTTTTTGACGGTATATATTAACCGAAAACTAAATCAAATATAATTGGTGTTAGATTCGAAATTTTAGCTTTTTTAATTTTCAATTTCATTGGCCTAAACTAACTTTCGACACATCCTTATGGCCTTATCGTATGACGTATTGTATATTCTTATCAATGATTATATCGTATAAATGAATAAAGTAACATTTAAGGAAGATAGAGTTGTTTTGAATACCATGGTCAACAAATGATGCGATTTTATTATTTTCTTTGAAAAAGTTATCTTTAAAAAATCATTTATATTGTCTCTTTGAAAAAATTGTTTTTAAATAACCATTTCTATAATTTTCTATGAATTTTTTTTGTTTTTAGATGATTCTCTTAAATATTAGAACACTAAAAAACAAGGCGGGAGGTGATCTGGATATATTGACATTCTGTCCAGTTGCACAACTGACCCAAGCCTTTCTGTTTATCTTTTTATATTAAATTCATATCTATTTGATTAATCAACAAACTATAACAATTAATATAAAGTCCAAATAAAATATTCAGCCATACATTAAAGGAAATTTATAGAAAAATCAGTTTATTTAATGTAATGTAATTCTGAAAACATGTATAAAATTTATAATGTTATAAAAAAATCAGTTTTTTTTAGGAATAAGTTCAAATAATAACAATAAATAAATGAAAATGTGATAACATTGTTGTTTAGAGATACTTGAGTATGAGTCAGTTTGGGTCGTTTTTGACCTAAAACCGAACCCAAAACCGAATGACATCGGTTTTGAATATTTAAACCCAAACTGATCGGTTCGGGGACTTGATCATTTTCGGTGGTGGTGTTCTGAGAGAAAAATGTTAGCCGAAAATTTGATTCTTAAATTCTCACGCAAATTGTGTGTGTGTGTGTGTGTGTCTATATATATATATATATATATATATATATATATATATATATATATATATATATATATATATATATATATATATATATATATATATATATATATATATATATATATATATATATATATATATATATATATATATATATATATATATATATATATATATATATATATATATATATATATATATATATATATATATATATATATATATATATATGGAAAAGTTCAATAAGGAACTAATAAAACTCATGGTACCAATGGACTAATCTCATCCACACGATTATACCTTTTACGGTAGACGTGCATCTACCGGATTATAAAAAACCCACTTCGTTTTTTTCATTTTTTTTAATTTTAAGGCTTATTTTTATCGAAAAAAAAACTGAATATATAGAAATTTATAACTTTTTATCCTCTACAAATAGACATCCATATTGATACACAAGAAATGATTTTTTTTTTCGAAATTTCCGTTAGTTGAGATTCACATGTGAATCTGAACTGTTATTCACTATTAACATTCACAAATGGCAAATGATACTGCCATACAAATCTGAATAAATTTTTGTGTGAATGTGAATGAAGTTACTTATAAATCATAGTAAATTCATTATAAATTATTAAAATGTTGTAGTGTTAAAAAAAATTTAAGTAAATAAATCATATTCAGATTTCGGAGTATACTTAAAATATCATATGATATTGATATGTGAATCTAAGTAAATTGGTGTGTGAATATAAGTAAATTCAATTGTGAATTAGAGTAAATTCATTATAAATGGTTAAAATGTTAAAGTAGTAAAAAACATCTAAGTAAATTTTCAATACAATAAGATTTTGACAAATGAATATGAGTAAATTTTCGTATAAATATGATTAATCCACTTGTGGCTCAAATACATTACTTATAAATGGTTATAATATTGAAGTAGTAAAAGTTTTAAAAATAAAATAAGACTCATATTCAAATTGTTACAGTTCAGATTCACATTATGAATCTAGACGAGCTGTACAAATGAAAAAAATATATATTTTTTTCTATATCAATATGGATGTCTATTTATAGAGGATAAAAAATTATGAATTTTAGTATTTTTCGGTTTTATTTTTGAATAAGAATAATATCCAAAAATTAAAAAAAAACAAAAATTGAAGTGAGTTTTTTGTTATAATCTTCTACATGTGCGTCAATGTAAAAAATTTACAACCTATTTTTTTGACGTTGATGATTTTGATTCCGACGATCGAGATTAGTCCTTTGGTACCATGGTTAATTTTAGTCTCTTATTGAACCCAACCATATATATATATATATATATATATATATATATATATATATATATATATATATATATATATATATATATATATATATATATATATATATATATATATATATATATATATATATATATATATATATATATATATATATATATATATATATATATATATATATATATATATTATCCTAATAAATAAAGATCTAGAGGACACTTGTCATCACGACATTGATTTGGCCACATGTCATTTTCTCATAGTTTTGAAATTCTTAAAAAAATAATAATTTGTTTGACAGTTAAGGGTGACTCCAAAAAGATCGGTTTCAGTTTGTTATGCATTGTGTACTGGCTTGATTTACTCTTTCAGTTACGATTAGTATAAAAGTTTCAGTTTCTTTTCAAACTTATTACAATTTATTGAATTACTAAAATTACGAATTTTGAACTTATTAGAATCTATTAGACTTACAAAAATTAAGGTATGAGAATTTGAATTATTGTTTTTAATATCTAAAATTACGGGTATGAGAATTCGAATTGTTGTTTCACCATATTTCTCATATCTTATGAAAATTTGGTTTTTAAAATAATTAATATTTATATTTTCGTTAAATACGTTTTATTTATGTCATCCCGTGTAATACACGGGTTTTACAACTAGTATATATATATATATATATATATATATATATATATATATATATATATATATATATATATATATATATATATATATATATATATATATATATATATATATATATATATATATATATATATATATATATATATATATATATATATTAGTGCATTATCTTTTTAAGATTCATATTTGGTAAACTATATATTGAATTTGTTAATTTTGTTACTTGATTGAGCAACGTTGCTACATGATATATAGAAATGATAAAGTTTTCTATAATGGTGGTTTAGGTATAAAGTAACAATAAGAGTTAATTACAATTTTGGTCCCTGTGGTTTGCATGAAATTTCACTCTTGGTCATCGTTTCATTTTTTCACGCTGATGGTCCCTGAACTGGTTGTTTGCTTACACATTTGGTCCCTCATCCAAGTTAAATGACCAAACTGCCCTTTTATAATTTCTTTTTCATTTTTCTTTTAATATAAAATTTATTAAATTAATTAAAAAAATAAAAAAAGAAAACAAATGTTTCCTTGCATGCTTCTCCGGTGAACTTCGACAGTACCACATGGTTTCTCAAAACCATTCAAAATCACACACACACACCGGTTGCATGTGTGTGTGCGTGTTCGTATCATACAGCATGAAAGAGAAAACGGGAAATGATAGATCGATACGGAAAGAACAATCGCGAGTGAGGGCGGTTCGCCGAAGGTCCAGCGGCGTCGATCTACGACATTCTCGAGGTCGCCGGCGGCAACTGTGGTTGCAGGTTGACTGGTGGTGGTGGTGGTGGTGTGCGTGGTTTTTGATGGGCTTGCAGGATGGAGAAGTTAGATGGGAGTACGAAAGATACGTTGTTCATGCTTGCAGTGAACTGAGTCTTGTTTGGAGCCTGACACGTACTGGCTGGCGCTCCTTGTGGGCATTGAAGTAATCCAAGGCCGGCAGTAATGAACATATTCACATCGATGTCAGTTGGAACATTGGCTTTTTTCGGACTCCTGAAGCTGGTACTGAAGGTGGTGGCGGTGGCGGTGTCATTATAAGCCGGGAGAGAAGGCATAACGGTCTTCAAAGACCCACCCTTCGCCGGACAAAGGGCGGTCTTGTACTCCAAAATGGCGGTTGTGGTGGTGTTGTCGAATGGAACTCCTTGTGCACTGGCGTAAGCTCGTCCAGCAATGTAGTATCGAGCTGGTGGCTGGTCGGCCTTGATGAGTACGTCAGTGGTTTGACCTGGTCCAAGCATGAGCACCGAAGTGGTGAACGGTTTTACGTAGGATGCATCAGCCCCGACAACGGTGAACTGGTGGTTAGCTATCTTATAGAAAAGTTGTTGATTTAAGGCTGCATTGATCACCCGCATGAAGATTGTCTCTCCTGAATCCACGGGAACTATCACTGTATCTACATTATTAAACAGCAGATCGTGTATCAAGATTCATTGAACTTTTTAAATCTCACTTTTCCTTCATATGATTATATATAAATTAACAGGAATTCGGACCTTTTTTGGAGCAGTTATAGAGATCATCAGGTTGACCATTGATGGTAAACGCATCAGAAGTATTCGGACCTCCTCCTGTTCGCATGGCTTGCCTTATAACATCCAGCGGGTTAGCATTCCTGCCATAATCGGCGGCGTTTTCCTCGATTTCCGGCAGCGCAGATCCGACATCAGTGGAGTAGCGGCGGCGTTTACTGGAGCGATCGGTGGTGGTCGGGGAAGATGACCGGAAGTGGTGATCGGAGGGGATGTTTTTTTTCTTTTTTTAATTCATTTAATAAATAATACATAAAAGAAATATCAAAAAGAAAATAAAAATGGTATATTGGTCATTTTACCTGGCCAATGGACCAATAGTGTAAGCAAAAGTGTAGTTCATGGACCATCAGCGTGAAAAAATGAAACGATGACCAAAAGTGAAATTTCATGCAAACCACAGGGACCAAAATTGTAATTTACTCTAACAATAATTTTTAGCTTGCTTTTAAGGATCAACCAAATGATTTGAACCCAAAAACGAAACACTTGAATGTGAACACTAGTTTCCATTTCAAGTAAAAATAAGATTCTTTCATGACGCAGGAACCCACATTAGAAAACTAAAAAGATGGAACTTCAAAAAATAATAAATTTTTTTTGGTTATGACTGAAATACAAAGATACAAACCAATTATATATAATTTGTTACAGCCCCTAACAAAACGGTCTGCCCTATAAACTTATACCAGCTATGTACAACGCATAATATGTTTCCAATATAAGGGTGGACGGTATAATGACGGGTTCGATCGGGTTCGACGGCAGCTGCCGGCCGGTACCGCCGGTACCGTGCGGGTTCGGTATATGGCGGCTTCAAATCGGAGGATTTGCGGGTTACTGAAACCGTTTGGTCGAAGGCAAAGAAGCAAAAAGAGGGGCAGCGGGATCGTTTGCGGGTTCAACGGGATAGGTGGCCGGCGGCTTCAGCGGGAACTGCCCCGTGGAAGGCGGGCTGAGGACGGGCTCCGGGTTTGGCGGGTTCGACGTGATCTACTCCGTGTGCCCTAACATATATAACACGCTAACAAAATTACAAAATTATATATATTTGATCTTACCAAATATCATATTGACGATTATAAGTTTATAACCACGTCCAAGTTTCCATAGAATTGCCCGTTGATTTTTTTATTATTTTAAATAAAATGTTATCGTAACTATGAGCCAAGATTTGGGTGGTTACAGCACGTCGTAGGAAGTTTCTCGATGGATTATAAGTTTGTTAAATCCAGATAGCAAACCTGAGAAGCTTCCTTTAAGTCTTTGTATTTGTATGTCCATGAAATTTTAAGATCTAGATTCTAGAGAGATCTTGGTCCGTAATTCATTCTTTTGTCAGTAATACATAGTTTTATATTCAATTAGGCTTACCAGGTCTTTGCTTGGAAAAAAAGAGAATCGAGATGTTTGACCAAGAGAAACAGAAATTATCGCACCCCTTCTAGATAGGTCACACAAATTCACTGATATGTCGATAACAACGGGTTTTCTAATTTTCATTATTATTATTATTATTATTATTATTATTATTATTATTATTATTATTATTATTATTTTGAGTTTTTCAGCCCACTTGCTTGATAATTGCTCTGTTGTAGGAACAAGAAATCAAGAATAAAAGGGAGCGGATGCATGCACAGAAAGCAATAATGAATAAGGACTTAGTCTACCGTGACTATTTCAAATAATGTTTGACTTAACATGTAAGACCAGGACAAAGTCAAATACCTCATTGGGGAAAGAAATATTTAAAATAGTAAAAAATTTATAGCCGCGTAATAAATTATTTGACCTCTAGCCAAATCCAAAGTCACCATCAATATCACAACTCTAGATTGTGTTAGTTATATCATACAAGATAGGACAATATAAGAACGATTTAAACTAAACTAGACAAGAATAAAGTAATAAACAAGTTCGCTAGGACTATATGCCGTGTTAGAAAAGTTGTTAAACGCTAGTTTGAGACACATTTTTAAAACTTTTTTACAAAATAGACATTTTCTATAGCAAATACAAATGAATATTGTAGACATAATTTAAATATATAATATTGTTAAAAAAAATATATTGTGAATTATATATATATTATAAAAGGATATGTATATAGAAAAAAGTGATTGGGCCAAACTTATCATTGAGCCCATCTAACCGAACATAACTTAAAAGGTTGTTAGGTGCCGCCGTGCTGGTCAATAAAGATATCTTATGTGGTAGAGCTTATGCGTCACAAAATGTCGAATAATGTTTATCGTCTAAAAAATAAAACTTGAAGGGCATAGACATTTTTTTACCATTACTAGCAAAAGAAAGAACTAACGTTATTAAACCGGATGATATAATAGGATATATAAGTCCTTTGACTGATCAAACAAATTACTTGAAAATTCAGATATCAAAAAGTACTAACGACTTTTAAGAAGTCAAAACAGCACGCCTCCTGTTGCCAACAAATGCTTGACGAAGCTCTTTGTATCCAGACATGTAATGTTCAAGCGAAAACGACAGCTGTCGTATCGCCTCCCTTTTCTCCTCGGCTCTATCTGACATCACTTCCCTCTGTCTATCCACCTCTCTTTCCAATTCCACCACTTTCAAGTTCAGTTCATTACTAAACTTCTGTGCAATATCAAATGACGAAACTACCCTCGCATTCTCGGCTTGTAGCGAACTCAAACGGGTGTTCATTTCTCGGATTAAATTGTCCCGTGAACACATCTCGGCTCGAAGAGTATCGAGCTGTGCTTTAACTCCATCTCTTTCTGACATTACAGCATCATGTTTACGGTTTAAACTGTCGATTAACTGACATTTTTCGTTTACTTCTGTTTTTGACCTTTTGACCTCATCATTCCAGATATCTTCTTTGGCAGAATAAGTAGTTTTCAGTAGTGAAATTTCTGACATGGACTGATTGACCGTGGTGCTTAGTTCCGTGATTTGATCATCACGTACTGTTATATCAGCTACACATAAGTTTACTTCTTCTTGCAGTTCAAGAATCTTGGCTTTCTGTGAATCAATATGGATGTGTAACAATGCCATTTCTTCTTGAATACATCCAAGTTCAATACTTTTACTAGAAAGCTCATGTTTCACCTTTGTAATTTCATCATTTGCAGCATTTAACTTCTCTCCCATTGTTTTAATCTTAAGATTAGACTCGGAAACCACAAGTTTGAGGTCAGACACTTGCTCCTGTAGCTCAACCACCTTAGCTTTCTCAGCTTCAAAAAGGGCATTTTGGGTATTTAAATCTGATTCACTCTCGTGAATATCATGCTTCAACTTTGTGTTTTCGTCTGATAAACTTTGAAGCTTTGTGTTTAAATTTAAAAGCTCTTCTTCAAGGACTGAAATTTTCTTAACTAACACATCATGGTCTTCGACTTTGGTTTCTTTTACCTTAAATGCGTCATCATTGATTGGTGAAATTAGAAGCTTGTTGATAGACATGGAAGATTCAGACTCGGAATCTGATGATAATGTGAAGGAAGAATCGGTGGACCCTTCTCTTCTAGAAATATAAGAACCACCACCACCACCAGAGCTCAAAAGTACATCAAAACCGATAGGTGTCATGAATTTATGGGCACTCTTTTGATCAGGGGTAAACATTTGAGTAACTTGAGGAGAGCTTGAATCAGGAGAATCAACGTGCTGGTTTTTGATAAGTGATGGAAGGTTCTTGCTGACTTGTCCAATCAAATGAATATGCTGATCAGCCAACATCCCATGCATGCGTGATAACTCGGTTACCAATGTTGTCAATTTAGACTTGTTGCAATCATAAATTTCGGGTGTTATTTCAGAGGAATTTCCATCTTGCTCGATTAGGTTGAGGATGTCTTTGACACACTGCTGGAACCCTAGTTTCCCAAAATTCCAAGCTCGATTAGTAAATAGATTGAAATGCAGATATATGAAGTGTGATGCTAAAGTTAATCGATTTCTTTAGTGATATAAATATTCTAGAAATATTCTTATATGCAACAAGTTCATGAAAAGATGGTTAAGGATCTTACCTTCTACATTTTCTGCAAGGCATATAGAATTTTCTGGCATTATCTGACTATCCTGCAATAGTGACTGTGATTTTGATTCAATTCCCTCCATACTAAGAGACCAACTTCCCTGCAATAGTTAACAACCATTAACATTATTTATGATATCTACAAGGAGTGGTAAATATCAGGTTCAATTTGTCAAAACATTTAAAAAGGCATGTTTATTTACAAATACAGTACGTCTCTGTAGACTACCAAATAAAATTATGATTGCTTATCGTCTAAATGCAACAAATCACACGAAATGCAAAAACCAACAGGGATGTTAACTTGGGACAAATAAATAGACGGTAAGTATTTCTTTCAAGCACGTCTAGCAGGGGCGAGCGACCCTGTAAGTACATATAAAATAGCCAAGGCACATCTAGCAGGGGCTTACCAGGGTCACTGGTCAGCCTATAACTCATATGGGGAGTCATTCTGCCTCATCAGATAATACTCAAAAGCGATATGTATATTTAACATGCATTTATCTGTAAGCTTTAGTGAATTCAATTTGTAATCCCTGCAGCTCAACATCACTAAACCCATGCGACTTTATTCATACGACATAAATCAATGGCAATAATCGAAAACATAAATCCAGTAAATACCTCGCTATCAGGCTCAGATCGCAAACAATACGTCACATAAAAACACGCCAATGAAGCAAAAAGCGCGGATCAGATTCAATTTAATCATACGTAACACAGATTGTGCAAAACAGAATCATAATGGATAACAAAATTAATAAAAATTAACTACACCACCAGAGATTCCTACTAATCACAATCAACATCCAATCCTTCACAACAAATCGAAGAGAACATCGACGAAACCAAATTTAAAGAGGAAAGCAGCTTACAGACTTGACTAACCTTTCACGGGAACTGAAATTAATTCAAGAGAATTGGCTTACAGCTGCAATATTCACAGATCACTGATTAGGATTTGGGAAGATCAAAGCTCGTTCTGTTTGTTTTACAGAGAGATTGTATGGAGACAAGCAGAAACAGGCGAGTGAGGCTCCAAACACGAAGAAAAATCCGGAATTTAGGGACCGGATGCTACCCGCCTTTTCCCGTTCAAATATGTAGTGACTAAAATAGCCTTTGGTTTTTCAAAATCTTAAGGTGATTGGGAAAGAACCATGGAGGGTGTTTAAGGTATTTCCGTTGATAGAAAGTTTCGAGTTATTGGAGACAGCTAAGAACACCAATAATTGCTAGGCCCACATGTGATTCGGGCCGCTCAATGCGTATATTTCAAAATTTTGGAAATTGTAAAGCGGGAATTATTTTTCAATATTAAAATTGATTATTTTCCCTATTTTGTTATAATCATTTAATCATTTGGCAGATATACAAAATACTTTCTATGAAAATATATAACAATCCAATAAATTAAAGGATTAATAACATAAAAACCACTATAGTTTGCCCAAAATTCCGGTTTAACCACTATATTTTATTTTGTTCCATTAAAACCACTCATACTTTCAAAAAAATTCATGTTGACCACTGTTTATTTTATTTTATAACTTTTAAACATTATTTTTCTTCAAAATATTATGTGAAAAGTTTCTTATCGACATTTGAAGCAAATATTGGAACTTCATTGCAGTGAAAATGAAACATAAAGTTGTCTACATGTGATTTTGATTTTCGTAAGTACAGCTTTTCGGCCACTTTGTGAATGCATAGGGTATCCAAATGAATCAACTTAATTTTGAATGTGACGAGGGTAAGAAGTGTTCCGAGTTGGCGACATAAAATTTTGACTTTTATTTGTTATAGTGGTCGCAGTGTATCTTTTTGAAAATATGAGTGGTTTTTACGAATTTTTTTGAAAGTATGAATGGTTTTTTTAGAACAAACAAAAATATAGTGCTTAAATCGAATTTTGGCCAAACTATAGTGGTTTTTATGTTATTAGCCCTAAATTAAAATCAATTTTAATAGATAAAAGTGTATGGGGTTATAAAACTCCTAACTATCACTTATTTTTTATTACCTCATAAATGTCACGTCATAAAATTCTCACTAATCTTTCATCCCATTAAAAATGATAAATTTTCATTAACCTTCACTTTTTCTAATCAAATAAATAATATAAATAAATTAAACTAAATAAAAAATATTAAATAAACTAAATTAAAAAATTAATTAAAAAACTTCATTATATAAGTAAATAAAACTACAACCGATAAAATAAAACAACAAACTACATATTAATAAAAAAACGAGAAACTACAAGCGTTAAAGAAAATGCGAAACTACGAACGATGTCCTTTTATGATATCGGTTGTGGGGTGGTGGTGTTTGGGGAATATTGGAATCCATTTTAGAGTTGATAGATTATAGAGTAAGATGTATGAAATTGTGCGGTTAAAATGTTTCAAATGAATATATATATATATATATATATATATATATATATATATATATATATATATATATATATATATATATATATATATATATATATATATATATATATATATATATATATATATATATATATGGTAAATTTTGAACATTTTATTGTTACTGGTCGTTTGGGGGGGGTGGTTTACCCATGCGTGAGGGAATACTCGGACACCACGTATACCTGCGGCCACCTGCCCAAGGGGCCGGTGTACCCACACGAGGTTTATGGTCCACGTCGGAACTTGTGGTGTGCGGGGCACCTGTATCCTTTAGCCTTATTATGGTTGTTAGTCCTTGACTTTTTCTCTTTATTCCATAATCTACCGCAAAATCTATTTCTTAATTGGAATCTCCATATCATGGAAGAAAAAAAATGAAAAATGAGATAAGTTCACTTGACTATAACCAGCCGTTGTCTTTTATCAAGTTACCAGTAGTTAGGAAAACACAAAAGAACAAGTGCATCTTTATGGTAAAGAATACTCACAATGGCAACAACTGATCAACGTCAAACTGGTGGATAAGGGGTTCCAACCAAATAGGGGAACAGACTACCATGATATATTCTCTCCATCTGTGAATACGATAATAAATATATTGGTTTTAGGTATTATATTTGTAGATTACTTATATATGGATCAACTGTATGTTAAGACAACCTTTATGTATGAAGACCTTAATAAATACATCTACATGGCACAACCAGAAGCTTTTTCATATGATTTGTAAGGAAACTTAATATGCATGTTAAAGAAAATGCTTTATAGATTTAAGTAAGCATAAGGACAATAATACTTGAAATTTGATAATTTATGTAGATGAATGTGCATACTATAAGTGAGATGGGTCAGTATTGCTATATAAATAAGTTTAGTTTCTCGTATGTTATATATTGATATATGTTAATGACATTTTGAAAATTGAATCAAACATGAAGGAAATCAACAAGTTTAAGAGGTCGTTGTCTTAAGAATTTGAGATGAAAGATATAGGAGCATCTCAACATATACTTGACGTAAGTACATTTAGATATAGAACTTTGATGTGCTTTAGAACCTGCTCTAAATAAGTATATCAGGAATTATAATGAAAGTTTATCATAACATATACAAAAGTCAGGAGTACCCGTTATGGAGTCAATTAAAGCTTTTAAAGAAACAATCACCTTAAGCAAATGAAGACAATGCATATATGGCTAAAGTATGTTATGAATCAGCAGCCTTTTGTTTAATGTATCTTATGGTATGTACAAGACCAGACATTACTCATGTAGTTGGAGTTGGCAAGATGTTTATGCCTAATTCGAGGAAACAACATTGAGGGACAGCCAAATGGTTGATATGATACTTGCAATGGACTTGTAGGTTGCTTTATGGTTCTAAAGAAAAATAGGTTATATTATAAGGATTTAAAGATGTGGCTTATGTAGATGTTTCGATTTTGGTAAGAGCATGTATGTTATGTGTTTACTATTTGGAGTTATGATAGTTAGTTCGATGACCAGATTTCATAGCAGAAGTTTCTCATGCCTTTCAACCATAATAACAAAAAACATAGCCATTGTAACATTTGTATTACGACCATTTTTAGAAATTTATATAAATAAAATAAAATAACTAAATAATAGATAATAGTCATAACATTAGTTTAATAATATAAGAGGTAAAGTTTAATGGTTTATCGATTAAATATTTATTTTTATGTCAAATGTGAGAAAATTAAGGCTAATTTGCTAAATTAAGAAGAAAAAATCTTATCTTTAACCAATACTTAACCTAAGTAAATAATTACGAACTATTTTTGTTAGAAAAGTTGTTAAATTGAGTTAAGTTGGTAGGTTATAGGATGGACCAACTATTTACCTTTTGCAGTAGCTAGTTATTTCAGAAATATGAAAGTTAAAGGACTTAAGTTGCCATACAATGAAAGATCGGAACATAATACTCTTCCCACCTCCATTTGAACATATCAATTGGAAAAGATTTAGAAGGGTGGTGTTTGACAATTATCACCTAGAAGGAAGATTAAGAGAGAGATTGAAGCATTTTTTGAGGATAGCAAACTAGAAACAACTCATTGGGACCATTATAAGGTATAATCATTACTAGTTTTTTCACCTAAATTTGAGTTTGAATTTGGGATTTCCCCAAATCCAAAATCCTTATTATTTATATGTTTCAAATGAGTTTTAAGGTTACTTTTGATATTTAGTTCATCAATTTATCATCCTCATATTCTTATAATACTTGATTTCAATCTCAGTTGGGGTTTTGGAGGTTTATGATCCCTACATTGATGAATTGATGATTTGGAACATTGGATTCCAAATTAATGACTAATATCAAATGTAGATTTTTAATGCAATAAAGTAAGTTTAGTTACTTCGTTTTGGTTATTCATTGTATTTCAAGTTTTAATATGGAGATGATGTGTTTTATGGATGATTATGAGATTAATTTTGTGGTCTAATAGATGTTATGAGTGGGAATATAAATTCATGATACAAAACTAGCATGAAATCATCAAATTAAACTGAAATATGAATATCTAGGTGTATTCGAGTTGATTAAACATCAATGTGGATCACATGAACACATCTTGAAGGTTTTGAATCTAAAATCTCATGCTCTCTACTTCTAGCTTGTGAATCATGATTTCAGTGATGTAATTGACTGTTAATTAGTGTTTTTAACAAGTTTTTGAACTATGTTTACTCTACTAAGTCATTGGAGTGGTTAATGAAGTGTTTGAGTCAAAATTCCAAAAGTATAATATTGTATTGAGTTGAAAATCACAAAATGGGGTGGTTGGGGCATTGCATGACCGTGTAATTTGACAGTGCAAAATTACACATCCATTAAAGGTTATGTTACCATTAAGTAATTTTTCAACTATTGTTCTAGTGTTCAATTTGACCTCAAACCACCTCCATTAGTCCCTAATAACTTAAGGATCATATTTATGAGTTAACAATAGATTAAAAACATTAATTATCATTAAGCAAATGGATTAAGGGTTAATCAATTATCTAATATACAGTTAAACTTGACTTATTGGTGACCAGTTGACCACTAGTTAATCATCCTACATTTTGAAGTGGAGCAGGGTGTTATACTAGCTTGGGATGAGTTGATACCCAAGAGTACACACACACACACGCACACACACGCACACACACACACACACACATATATATATATATATATATATATATATATATATATATATATATATATATATATATAATATTACGATGACATAAATTGATGTTTTCATATGATAAATCACTTATGTGTTATGTGGTTACTAAATGTACTTTATGCATTCATAAAATCTCATTTTTAAAAGCTTTACTCTATAACGGGGAATATTGTTTAAGTTAAATTTAACTTTGAACACTAGCATATGCATCTACTTAGGATAAGTTGATACTTGGTATGTCATTCATGGATATCTACTTTGAGACTTTGATTTTGGTGATGACACTACTACATATTGATTAATAGCGTACCCTTAAATGGCGAGTTTTGACAAAGACGACATGTGGGAAAACTGCCTTTAGCTGTGTAACGACCGTTTTTCAAAAAAAAAAAAAAAAAAAAAAAGAAGATGAACAGTAACTCCGGCGTGAATAGTGCTCCGGCGTGAATAGTAACTTCGGTGTGAATAGTAACCGAGAGATGAAGTAAGCGCTTACCTCGTGATGACATCGACGATGATGTCGTGATGACGTCATGATGACGTCGTAAATAGTGTCGATGATGTCATGATGACGTCGTGAATAGTGTTTCCAAACCCTATAAATAGAGGCTCAACTTCTTCATTTCAACCCACAACAAACATCAAACAACCTTACGATATCGAGGAGTGTTCTGGTGAGGAAAATAGGTCGGGAGGAGTTAGGAGCGAGCGGTAGCTGGTAACGAGGTGCTCGGGAAGTGTTGGAAGAGCGGAACGGGAAACGTGCCAAGGCTTTGCGAAAACGTCAATCTTAGGTGAGTAATCGCTACCGTATCTCCTTAATAGTCTATATGTGTTAAACTATAAAATACGATGGGTGTAATAAATTTATTTCCAATAGTTCATAATTCCAAAGGTAATGCTGATTGATTTACTTACGAGGACGGTGTCTAGGCCGATTACTTGGGATCTGGTTGCTGGATTTTCCGAAAGGCTAAAATGCTGAAAGGATCCTGCCACCCCAACTAATCTTCTACCTGGCCGTTCTTTACTTGATAAATCATGAAGTGCCGTATTGGAATTATAAAGCTGTATTGGAATTATAAAGCTGTAAAGTATTATAATAATACTTATGTGGGAAATATGTGTGTTGTCATGAGGGTAGGTCGAAATTATAAATTCGAAAGTATCACAAGATGATACTGAGCAGAGTGATTAAGTAATGGTATATAATGCATGTCAGGGGACTGCAAGATTTACCATATACTAATAAAACACGGGGTAATCATAGATGTACTATGACCATACTTGTATGAGAAAGCCGTTAAGTGAGTGGGTATACCGTGAGACGGTATAAGAATTCATAAAAATTAATACCAAATAATAAATAAAAAGAGGTGACATTAGCTAAAGTGGTGAGTCGTGACGATGTAAGATAAGACTGTGTGGCATAGTCTAATAGTGAGTATCAGTGGATCATAGTGAGCATCAGTGGATAATACTGTATAGCGAGTGACGTCGGGTAATACGGTAGTTTCACAGTGTGAAGTACGAGTCGGATAGAACTGTGAAGCTGACAGGAGTGGTGATCCTGTAACGTGTGTGACCATATAGGTCATACTGTGATTAGATTACTCACTAAGCTTTATAGCTTACCCCTTTATTTTATGTGGTTTTGCAGGATAGGTAACGCTTGGCTTGGATCATGGGATGATCCCTGGTGATATTATCTTGTAAATTCCAGGCTGAAAAACCGGGCGTTACAAGTTGGTATCAGAGCCAAGATTTGAGTGAACTAGGATAAGATCCCTAGACTCAAATTAGTAGACATACGAGAATTGTGTTCTAAAATATATAAAAAAAAATCACAAACATATTGTGATAAAAGTCGAACGTTGATAAAGCAGTTATTCTAACATGATAATAAAAATGTTAGTAAACTCTTTTGGAGATAAAAAGAACTAGAGAAAATGGGTGAGTTTGTGTGGTATTTCCCAAATACGGGAAAGGTGTTAAAAGTAAATCCAGATGCATATTTTGTCAAACAAGAAAGTTTTGAAAGTTGATTTGAAAGAAAAATTTTGGAATTTTGAAAAGTAGTGTATAGCTGAGAAATACGAAGGATTTTGACAAACTGATCTGAAGCTAAGTCCAAAATAATTTGGAAAATGTTTTGAAAAAGTATAAGTTGAAATAAAAATTCTAAAAGTACGAGTTGGTGGGTGGATTTATGAAAAATATATGGCGACAGCCATAGGAAAGAAAAAGTGATAAATATATGTGATGATTGGATGTGAGATGGTAAGGACGATAAGAAATGAGTTCGTGAGAAGTTATACAATCTCTAAATGAGACAAGTGTTGAGGTATGTGGTAGTACTAGACATGTCTAAGTTTAGCATGTGGATAATATGAGGAATTGAGAGATAAAGGGTGGCTCGACGTACTGAGCAACATAGAGATGTTCGCAAGATGCACTGAGCAGATACGCATGATCCGACGTACAGGATATGCGCGGCACCGAGTGCTGAACGATGGAGTTTGAGCAGATACGTATGACTCAACGTACTGAGTATACGCGGCTCAGAATATTAAGCAGGAAAGTATAACTTGAGATACTGGGTAAAGTAGATTATGTGGAAAATTCACCGGAGACATAAAAGAAGTAAGGCTGGTAGATGTCCTGAGTAAACATAAGACTAGGATGGATTGATTTATTCCTTCCATTCTAGAAGAATTAAGGGTACTATTTTACTTAGTAAATGTCTAAGTACCAGGGACCATCCAATCATCATTAAATAAATAAAGGTGAGGTTATAACCAAAGAATGTAATGACGTATTTTTCCAAAACATAGTTGACTTTTCTACTGATTTAAAGGTTATTTTATGTAAAGGTTATTTTATGACCAGAATTTTACAAGTAGAAAGATATTTAAAAAAAAGAGTTATTTTGTTGAAAAAGTTATTTTATGACTAAAGTGTGAAAGGAATAATCATTTAAAAAGAGTCATTTTACGACTAAAGAAGTCATTGTTATGACTAATGGAAATCAAAAGAGTAAATGATTTTAAATAAAAAGCATCTGTTTAAAAAGAGAAGTGTGAGTAGTTACTCAGAGAAGTAAATACAAATTTAGTGAGTGATGAGATGACCTAATCGGTCGGCAGTTCTAGGGTGTACGTTGAGTCTTTGGGACTCGATATTGTAGAGGATTCAGAAGGGGACGAATACGTGAGTATTAAGTGGTGATAACAATGGATATGGTATCATATTGTGGGTGGAGACTTTGTAGTAGTATGTGGAGGATGAGCTGATATGAGGATTATTGTTGTCATGAGGTTGGTTGCAGAGCTGTGCAGTTGTGTGTGTTAGCTGTTAAGCCTTTAGAGCGAAAAGCTGTTTATTCTGTGGGGCCACTTATACTTGTAGTTGGGACCACTTATTAGGTGGGGCTACTAGTATTGTGGTTGGGACCACTTATGATGTGGGGCTACTTGTACTTGTGGTTGGGACCACTTATTCCGTGGGGCTACTGGTACCTGTAGTTGTGACCATTTATTCTGTGGGATTGCTAGTACTTGTGGTTGTGACCACTTATTTAGCAGGGCCACATTACTAGTATATGTGGTGGGACCACATATGTGTTGTGATAATCGTATGAGCAGTAATTGTGGTGGGACCACATACAAGTGTTGTGATGGCTTTATTGGCCGACAGTTCTAACACACATGCAGTTAGGTGTCTGGTGAATTTTTGTGACTCGATACCGTGATGGGTCGATGAAAGGACGAATAGCTGAGCTGTTGAGGTTGTGAAGAGCAGGGATTGTGATATGATGTGGTGAATATATGATTATGAGTATACAATGTATAACAAGTACCTTGCATCTATGATGTCTGTGTTGTGAGTGTATGAGATTACATAACGCGTACTTTGTAGTCTCAATAGGTTGGCCTAGTTGATTAGAGGTGGTTAATGTGCCAGTATTGTAATACCCTTTGGGTTTACTAATACAACCGTATTGTGTTGAAATAGATAATGATTAGAAGAATAAGTGTATGTCAACGTTGAAGATTCCGGGGACGGAATCTTATAAAGGGGGGGAGAACTTGTAACGACCGTTTTTCAAAAAAAAAAAAAAAAAAAAAAGATGAATAGTAACTCCGGCGTGAATAGTAACTCCGGCGTGAATAGTAACTTCGGTGTGAATAGTAACCGAGAGATGAAGTAAGCGCTTACCTCGTGATGACATCGACGATGATGTCGTGATGACGTCATGATGACGTCGTAAATAGTGTCGCTGATGTCATGATGACGTCGTGATGATGTCGTGAATAGTGTTTCCAAACCCTATAAATAGAGGCTCAACTTCTTCATTTCAACCCACAACAAACATCAAACAACCTTACGATATCGAGGAGTGTTCTGGTGAGGAAAATAGGTCGGGAGGAGTTAGGAGCGAGCGGTAGCTGGTAACGAGGTGCTCGGGAAGTGTTGGAAGAGCGGAACGGGAAACGTGCCAAGGCTTTGCGAAAACGCCAATCTTAGGTGAGTAATCGCTACCGTATCTCCTTAATAGTCTATATGTGTTAAACTATAAAATACGATGGGTGTAATAAATTTATTTCCAATAGTTCATAATTCCAAAGGTAATGCTGATTGATTTACTTACGAGGACGGTGTCTAGGCCGATTACTTGGGATCTGGTTGCTGGATTTTCCGAAAGGCTAAAATGCTGAAAGGATCCTGCCACCCCAACTAATCTTCTACCTGGCCGTTCTTTACTTGATAAATCATGAAGTGCCGTATTGGAATTATAAAGCTGTATTGGAATTATAAAGCTGTAAAGTATTATAATAATACTTATGTGGGAAATATGTGTGTTGTCGTGAGGGTAGGTCGAAATTATAAATTCGAAAGTATCACAAGATGATACTGAGCAGAGTGATTAAGTAATGGTATATAATGCATGTCAGGGGACTGCAAGATTTACCATATACTAATAAAACACGGGGTAATCATAGATGTACTATGACCATACTTGTATGAGAAAGCCGTTAAGTGAGTGGGTATACCGTGAGACGGTATAAGAATTCATAAAAATTAATACCAAATAATAAATAAAAAGAGGTGACATTAGCTAAAGTGGTAAGTCGTGACGATGTAAGATAAGACTGTGTGGCATAGTCTAATAGTGAGTATCAGTGGATCATAGTGAGCATCAGTGGATAATACTGTATAGCGAGTGACGTCGGGTAATACGGTAGTTTCACAGTGTGAAGTACGAGTCGGATAGAACTGTGAAGCTGACAGGAGTGGTGATCCTGTAACGTGTGTGACCATATAGGTCATACTGTGATTAGATTACTCACTAAGCTTTATAGCTTACCCCTTTATTTTATGTGGTTTTGCAGGATAGGTAACGCTTGGCTTGGATCATGGGATGATCCCTGGTGATATTATCTTGTAAATTCCAGGCTGAAAAACCGGGCGTTACAAGCTGTTTTAAGGAGATACAACATATTAAGAGCTTTATGTTGGTATAAACTAAACCTCCAAACTTTTGACGAATCAAAAGTTATTAAAATTTAAGTTGAGTTTCTTTCTGCTCGTTTGTTCTTTTCCATGTGTTCATGAAGACTTTTGCAAGGTAGTCAATATGTTTTACATTACTGATAAAAAAACAAAACACCAAAGCCAAAAAATCGATGCTATGAGTTTTAGTTGTTTAAAATTAAAGTTCCAGATTCGGTGACTTTAAAGGCAAAACTTAAAAAAACAAATGGAATTTTGTTCTTATATCGTGCCTTTTAATATCTTAACATTATAATGGGAAGGGTTCATGTGAGACGATACTATTTTTATGAGACCGTGAGACAATTTTCTAGCGAAATATTCTAATATATTGTTCATAAAAATATAATACGTGCAATATTCTAGCATTCTATAACAACATTGTTTACACATTTTACGTTGTAAATATTCTAAAACACAGAGTATGTGAATATTACATATATTATAGTTTATAAACCATTGAATATTATAATATTTCATTAGTAAAAAGTGATATCATAGTCTCACAAAAATAGCCCCGTCTCAAATGAACATTTACCATATTATACTTAAGCAACATTGGATATCAAAATGGAACATGTGAGGCAATTTTCTTAAACAATATTTCAAAATGCGACGTATGAGATACTTTTTTCAAACAATATTTTAATATTAATTTGACCGGGTATCACAAAATTCATTCAAAAAATTATCCCATTAAAATGAAAATGTGAAGTTGAGGCAAAATAGAAGAAGTTTATCATTAAATTTGTGTAAATGTTTGTTTTCAGTTTTTTTCTAAACATCAAAATATAATTCAAAATAGACAGATAATATTTTACCCAAACTAAACAGTGAACACAAAACTCGAAGAGGGTTCTCTATCTAGACAAACATAAACTCTCTTTATTACGAAAATATGATATGTAAGACTGAATGATATCTAAGAGAGTTAATATATACTCCATTTTGCACTTGAGTCCACAACTTCTTAGCTTGCCCAATATTTGTCCTCCAGCTCGTCCTCTAAATCTTCTAGTCATTACATTTCAACACGTTGACAGTGTCAAATCCGCAAGGCGCAAGCTACATACACCAACAAGCCAAGTTAGACATTTTACATTCAAACCCTTCATTTGTTAGAATTGGAATATTGAATATCATATTGCAATACCCAAGAAGAATTTGTATGATAGATTGATAATGAATACACTAAAGAAAATTGTTGATCCATCCAACGACAATATAGATGTATGTGTTTATACTTCCATGACCATCAAGTGTGGTAAGTGTAATTGAGTTATATATATATATATATATATATATATATATATATATATATATATATATATATATATATATATATATATATATATATATATATATATATATATATATATATATATATATATATATATATATATATGTTAAACTCATCACAAAAGTTGGAAATTTGGTTCATCTACTTTTTCCTTTGCTCTTGATTCCTACATTTGACATGAATACACTAGTTTGTACATGATTCGTAGAAAAAGAATCTTTTATATATATTTTTTGCAAAAGTGAAAAAAGAACATTCTATATATGGATTCAAGATTGCCACCGGATAAGATAACAAAGACTATGTTGTTAATACATGATACACTAGACTGCAAAGTCGAAACCAAATAGAATTGTTCATTGTCATCATATTAACCTACTTGAGGGTGGCTGTCACTCATCGTACATATCAAATTGTTAGTTGTTAGGATGTGACTTGGAAATTAGTGGCCTGAATAGATTTATTTCCCTAGTCGAAATGAAGTGAAAAAAACACAAAATTACAAAATTGAATGGGCAAGTGTTTGGAGTAGGCTGATGGTTGTTACACCCGAATTGCTATGGTTTTTGGCTATGGATATTCATAGCTAGGGTTCCCAATGTATCACTCGAAACAATTGAATAATAAAAGATATCTCCGATTTCAACTTGTGGACGTAGATCAAATATCGTACGACTGAACCACGTAAATTATTGTGTCGTGTTTTTCTGTAATTTTGTTGATTGCGTCGTAAATCACTCGAAACAATTGAATAATAAAAGATATCTCCGATTTCAACTTGTGGACGTAGATCAAATATCGTACGACTGAACCACGTAAATTATTGTGTCGCGTTTTTCTGTAATTTCGTTGATTGCGTCGTAAAATAGTAGCCAAGTCTGAAAATACAATGATGGGGTCATATAGTAGCAACATCAAGCTCGCAAAGACTCTTTAGTTTCTGAATCCACACTATAAATTCCTATTCATCTATTGATTTTAGATGTTAAAGACTGGCCGCTCCTGCTATCTGCTTATGACTTTGTACGACATTCACCAACAAGCTTGCCTAAGATTGCCTTCATCAAGGTAGTATATGTCATATCATGTTTGTCCAAAGAAGATTAGAAAGTGCTTTGGTTAGAAATGGTGTCATGGAGGTACCATGATGTCACCTCCACCACAGTGAAGATGCTCTTTATATACTAAGAGTGCCTGGTTTTCAATATACCAAGAGTTCACAAATTTGAATAGATCCGGTTTTCAAACACAAGCATATCAAATCAACATAAGTGAAAATAAAACTGATACTAGAATTCACTAGGCAAAAAGTTTATTGATTGAAAGTGTATGATGCAAGTACCTAAACAAAAATTGAAATTATTCACCCATAAAAATAAATATTAACCAAACAACTACAAAGTAGCTAACTTGTATAATATTGCATGATTATGGTCATTAACATTTGAAAATTTATAACAAGACAAAATATATTGTAGAGGTTCAAATTCATAACAAGACAATATCAATTTGTAGAATTTTATCAAGCAAAAACCTAGTGAATTGAGAGTGTGGCAGCACCGAGATACCTGTCGTGGCCTCGCAGTAGAACTTGCTCCCAAGCCCTTTTTTCATGCGATGTCAAGTTGTATATACTGTTTAATCAAGTTGTACATGAATATATTCTATAATATAATATAGATAAATAAAAACTGATTTATTTTACTTTGTCTTAATATTATAATCTATCTCAATTTTGATTATTACATATAATTTACTATTAAACTTCATTGTTTATTATGCGAACTTAACTTAGTTTTTGTGGATGAATAACGGTTTGTTTTTTAAGAACTTTCGGCTACAGATTTTGTTATAAGACACATGTTTCCTCCAAAATTGGCAATCTTTATGATGGGATTTTAATCAGGCCCATTCGAAAAAGAATTGTGATTTACTGAATACAGGGGATTACACAGATCCTGTTTAGTCAAATAATATCTATTAATATGATATCAAAATTTCAACCAACCGGCCTATTAGCTCAGCTGGTTAGAGCGTCGTGCTAATAACGCGAAGGTCGCAGGTTCGAGACCTGCATGGGCCATTGTTTTTAAATAATCTTTTTAGTCAACATTGGGCTCATGGGCTGTGCAACGGGTTTGGTACGAGACCTGCATAAGGCTTTGTTTTTATCATCCTAATTTGTGCCCTCTTGTTACAACCAAGTAGTTGTTTATCACATTAAATTCAAAAGTTAATTCTTCCATTAACTCTAATACAAATTTATTATGTAGAATTATTTTTGTAATCATATTTGTGGAAGGAATTAGAAGAAGAAATTGGACATCAAATTACCATGTATTTAATTCTCTTATTACTTTGAGTATGCATGCCTACACAAACAAGGAAGAGAATCAGGAAAAACTTAAGTGGAATAATGAGATTAACAGACTGTTCCTTTACTTAATGAATATAGAACTTAATTTGGACAAATCCCCACATCCCTTTGTTTTGTTTTACAACCCATTTTTTGCGAAGCTCTTGCTTTTCTTATCTTTATTTTGGTTAGCTTGAATAAGTTTCATTATAAATATATTTGATGCATGTTCGAATCCAAGGAGGAAAAAAATCCCTTTGTGGCCACAGAGGTTAACCTGCAGCGACTGCGGGCGATCCGCAAAGCGGGTGGTCGTCTGAGGATTATCGTTTCGCAAAACGAGTTGGATACCCAAGTTAATAAAAAAAAAAACTGATTCTTGAATATAAACATCAAAACATTTTTTAATTTCAATAGTTGCATGTAATTTTGTTTTGTAAAACCGATAGTATCATGAATCGATCAGAAGAAATATCATGAATATAAAATATAAATTAGTTTAAATTACAGTTTTTATTTTTTAAACCTTAGTTATAAATACGAGATGTTATTAATATAAAAACTATAGAAATTAATTTATTGTTTGAGTTATTAACTTCACATAAATTTATGGTTTGATTTGGTCTAGTATCAAGTTCTGCAATGTTGTTTTCTTTTTGTGATATTGTTGTGTATCATTGTTTCTTTCACTCTTAGAATTGCCTTGAATTTCTTAAATTAAGGTATTTTGAAACTTATCAATTATCTTCATTTCTAGATAAAAAGTTTAGATGGTTACTTACAAATCTTTATTATTATTATTATTATTATTATTTGGAAACGGCAAATATTACATTACACCTATTCTACACCTAGATCCACTTAATCCCCTAATAGGATTTGAACCCGAGACCTCAAGGAGGCCGGGTATACTCCTATGCCGCTAGACCATTAGGTCTTTGTCACTTACGAATCTTTATTAGGATAACACTCTATACAAACAAACATTATTATCAATTCGTCACTTCATTCATTTAGTAAAAAAGTAACCCCAAATCAATATAGCGTCTAAATGGTCAAAGTCAAACCAGCCTTTGAATTTCCCTTGTTTAGAACTAACCCCTGTACTTTATTTACAACTAACCCCCATACTTTGGATCAAAGTCACAGATCCCACATTTCCATGTTCCCGAAACATTGGGCAAGAATTATTGAAGTCAAAGTAGGACGCCGCTTGTAGGCAACGAACTCTTGGCGAAGTTGTTTGTATTCAGACATGTAATGTTCCACGGTGAAGGACAGCTGTCTTATCGCTTCCATTTTCTCCTCCGACATCACTTCCCGCTGCGTATCCATCTCTCTTTCCAATTCCGCCACTTTCAGTTTCAGTTCATCTGTATATGACGTAACATCATCAAGCTTCTGATTCAGATCATCCATTAACTCACACTTTTCCCTAACTTCCGTTTTCAACCTTTCGATATCAGCATTCCATCTATCTTCGTCGGCAGCATGAGAAATTCTCAGTAGAACAATCTTGCCATTCAGTTCTGTGATTTCGTTCTCTTGCTTTGTTATATAAGCTGTGAATTTAATTATTTTCTCACTCAATTCAAGACCCCGGGCTTGCTTTGAATGTAATTGCTCCTGTAACGAGGTTATAGTTTGCCCAAGAGATAAAAATTCAGCTTGGTCCACCTCTTTGCGAGACAGCTCTTGTTTTAGCTTTGATATTTCATTGTCTGCTGTTAATACTTGTTTTCTGGAAGCTTCTAATGTCTTTACCATTGTTTCAATCTTACGATTAGACGCACTAATCATAAGTTTCAGCTCAGCCACATTAGCTTTCTCGGCTTCAAGAAAGGCATTTTCGTCTGTTAAATTCTGAATCGTTTTCTTCAAACCAGACAGTTCTTCTTCAAGAGTTGAAATCTTTTTGAGTAACACCTCGGGGTCATGGACTTTGGTTGCTTTGCCTTTTACCTTCGGCGCATCACTCTTGACCGGTGAAGTTAGAGGCATGTTGATGGGCATGAAAGATTCTGATTCGGAATTTGATGATAATGTGACGGAAGATTCTGATTCGGAATTTGATGATAATGCGACGGAAGATTCTGACTGGGAATTCGATGATAATGCGATGGAAGATTCTGAGCCTTCTGTTGTAGAAATAGAAAAACCACCACCAGTAGTGTTTAAAGTTGCTTCATAACCGACAGGTGTCACGAATTTAGATGTTTCACTCGTTTGGGTAACTTGAGGTGAGGTTGAAGTAGAAGAATCAACTTGCTGAGTTTTGATCGGCGTTGTAACCTTATGTGTGTTCTTGCCGACTTCTTTAATCAAATGTCCATTTTGATCAGCCAATGCCTCATGCATGTGCGATAACTGGGTTAACAGTTCTGTCACTTTAGACTTCTTGCAATCGTAAATTTCGGCTGTTATTTCAGAGAATTTTTCATCTTGTTCGACCAGGTTAAGGATTTCTTTGACACATTGCTGGAACCCTAGTTTCCCAGATATTTGAAGCTCAATTAGTGTATAGATTGAAATGTATATGTATATAATTAGTACGGTAACTGATTCGCATTGTGATAGATAGATTCTTTACATAATTCATGTGTCGTAAGGATCTTACCTTCTACATTTTCTGCAAGGAATATGGAATTTTCTGACATAACTTGACTATCCTGCCCTTGTGACTGTGATTTTGATTCGACGCCCTCCATATCAAGAGACCACTGCCCTGCAATACTGTAATATCATAATATTATAATTAGCATCCAACCCTAATAAAACAAGTTGATTTTTTTATCTGTTGCATATGGTTACATAAAAGAGGAGACGCATGGCTAGTAAAACATATGGCAATATTGATGAAGATTAGTTAGCAATTGACAATTTTCTTTCTGTAAATTCTTTTAGTCTTAAGATGATTATTTCTCTGTATTTTCTCTGTATATTGTGGCTGCCAAATAAAACAAGAATTGCATTGAAGACGAAGAAGAAGAAGAAGAAGAAAGAAAGAAATAACAGAGGTTGTGGTGGATTTAGATAAGAGATCGATTGAGTAGAATTGAACCATACATAAATCTTGGTGTTGTATGGTTTGTTTTCTTTTACTCTGTTTTATGTTCTTGTCTGTTCTTGATTGACTTGATTGTTTTCATATGATTCTTGATCATCAATGCTGAATTCATCCAAGAGTTTGATTAGTCTGTAAGCTTTGCAGTGAATTCAATTTGTAATCCATACAGTTCAATATCACTGAATTCATGTAACATTCTTTCGACAAAGCAAAGCGATAAATGAGAACGAAATTGACGATAATTAACTCGACCAATGAAATCAGTAAGAACATCACTCAAACCAAAAATTAAAAGAGGAAACTTGCGGATTTGACTAACCTTTTCAGAAAAACTGGAATTAATTCGAGAGAATTAGTTTACGTCTGCAGTAATGGAAGATCTAAGCTCGTTCTGTTTTAGAGAGAGATTGTTCAGAGAAGTAGAAACGGGAGAGAGAGGTCCGAACCAGAAAAAAAATCCGGATTATAGGGAACGAATGTTACCCGCCTTTTCCCGTTTTAAATATGTAGTGACTAAAATAGCCTTTGGTTTTTTCAAAAAAATTACGGTGATTGGAGAAGAACGTTGAATGATTTAAAAGGGATTTTCATATTTGGATAATTGGATGTTTCAGAATTCGATAGTTAAAAGGATATGCAATTGCTAGGCCCAACATGTGAGTTGGGCCGCTCAATGCGGATTTTGCGAATATTCTGAAACTAGTTTAAAACCCGTGTGATACACGGTTGACAAGTTAGATTAGCATGAATAGTAAATATTAACTTGCTATAATTCACATTAACATTAAAGTTGAATTCTCTAATTGAAAAACTGAAAAATGTTGAATGTTATAATTGAAAAAATAAACTAAAATGCTATAATCGACATTAAAGTGAAAGTAAAATGTCATAATCGAAATTAATATGCAAGTTGAATGGTATAATCGAAAACAAATAAAAGTAATACTGCTATAATTAATTTTAAAATAAAAGTTGAATGCTGTAACTGCAAAAAATGAAAGTAAAATGACATAATTGACATGACCCAAATATTAGTCCTCGAGCCAGTAGTTCCAAACGACCCAATTACTTTTAACTCAAGTGGCAAGCATGTTACTCAATTGCTTGCTTGACAAAATCTTGTGTCTCTCTATAGATTGACAAATAGTGATTTGTTCTTGCAGAAAAGAATAAAAAAGAGTAAGATAAAAATACCAAGAGAACGGATGGAATGCGTGATAGCATAACAGTCACCAATATTGCGCCTCTCATCAATAGACTATCCAATGACGATAGTGAACGGAAAAATTAGATTGTTGGAAACAAATGAATGTGAAAGGTGTCCTAAAATTATGTATTTATCCCTCTTTTTATTATTAATATTTTTGTAATTTTTCATTCCTCCTAAATAACTCATTTTTATACCCGGTTAGACACACTTATCCAATATACAACTTGGATTCGACTATTTCCCCATCTTTTCTTTTCAGTCTCGTGCTTTGCTGATATCGGTTGGTTACTTACTAAATAATATATCTTGACTCTAAAAAGGGAATAGAAATTGCAAATTTTAGCATATTTCATCGTTATTAAAATTTTGAAGTTTGTTACTTTTTAGATTTTATTGTACGTTAAATAAAAAGAAATTATGTTTTCAAATATTTTTTCTAAAAAGAACAACTTTTATTTCATATACCAAGAATAAATCATCATTTTAGTTAATTATTTAAAGTAACGCCATTTTTGTTACTTCAATATTTGATAAATTAAAGTAGTATATGAAAAAAGAATTGTTAGTACATCTTATTACAAAAATATGTTTTATGCATACTTATCATGTCTACCCTTAATTTTGCCATGAAATACGATTACAATAATTAAGTCCTATGACATGGAACAATAATTAAACGTGAGTTTTGATAGTGGCTGTTACTATTTAAACATTATAAACAAATTAATAAAACTAAATTTAACAACCATAGGCATTACTAAAATATTGATCCAATTTTATAAACAAATCCATTTAGGAGTTACTAAGACCAATTTAGTAGCTGTGAGAAAATAGAAAGACAATAAAGCGTATACACATGTGAAGTTTCATGGAGCACTAACCCATCATTCTTCCGTGTTGTCTAGAAGGAGGTAACATATTTAGAAGTTGACTTAACAACTACCTCTAAATAGTGCAAGTAATAATGAGAAAATCATATCGATAAAAATTACTTTGAACCAAAAATAATAATAATACGAGCAATCTAGCAGGGAATAAAATGGTGTTTGTTGATTATAAAATCATAAAAACTGTTTGAAACCAATTGTCTTCTCAAACATATGCAGATCTTTTAGGCTCCCAAAAAAAGTAATTACGCTAATCATCTTAAAAAATACCTCAATTAATTTGACATGACAATATGTTTGTTGATTTTTATGAGATGGGTTCTAATCAATCTCTAATTTTACTCCTCTCTGGTAATTAAAAACAAAAACAACCTTCTATTTTGTATCTTCCAATGTGTTGAGTGTGAAGCCACTCTTATGGTTTGTCAAAGAAGCTGCAGAGAAAAAGTGTGAAGGTTTGAACAAGGTTGTCAACAAAAGAATGAAGACTTGTAGGTGGTTGTTTATTCAAAGCTTGCTTCTATCGTTGATTTTAACATTATCATTTTCACACTAATTTATGTATATTATATACATTCCAAGATGTATATAAATAGAGCTTCAGTTGAAGAGATTTATGTACCACACAACACCATGTAACACAGAGAGAATGCAGAGTAACACAAAGAAATAAAACTTCTAGTTACCCACCGTGGACGTAGGTCAGTTTTGGACCGAACCACGTTAAATTCTTGTGTTCTTAATTTGTGAGCTGAGTGTGTGAGTTTTGTGTTCGTATGCTAAGTGTCTCGATCCTAACAAGTGGTATCAGAGCCTTGGTATAGCTCCAGAGGGTGATTTTCTGTTTTTTGTCGAAATGTTTTTGTCTCAAAAACGATTTTGGTGTACGCAGTTGGAAAGGTCTCGTTCCGCGGATTCCGAAAATATATTTTTTTGGATTTTTTGACCGCCGGAAGACCTCCAAATCGCCGGTCAAACGTTCGCCGTAATAGTGACCGAAGAAACCAGATCGCCAGAGAAGACGACACTGTAGCGCCGGAGTCTACCGGAGAAGACGACACTGTAGCGCCGGAGTCTACCGGAGAAGACGACACTGTAGCAGTTCACTGTATCGGTTCCTGTAGCAGTACTGTAGCATATTTTCAGTAAATTGCAAAACAGGTCCCTGAAGTTCTAGAAATTACAAAACAGGCCCCTGAAATTTCAGAAAAGTGTAATTTAGCCCCTGAACTTCAGAAAAATTGCAGTTTGGTCCCTGAACTTCAGAAAAATTACAGTTTGGTCCTTAACTTTGTCAAAGTCGCAAAACAGTCACTCCAACGTTTGTTTTGGGCAGTTTAGCCCGAAAATAATTTGGGTGGGGATTATATTTTGCAAATAACGAGCCAAGAACAGTTGAATCAAAATTCTATTTAATCGGTGAAGAACAGTTGAACTCAGAAGAAATTTAAAGAAATCGAAAACCAGTGCCAACAGCGTTTGTCGGGTTTTATCGATTCAATTTAAATTTTCAGTTTCTGATTCTCAGTTCGGTATTAACTGTATTTTAAATAGGTTGATTATTTAACAGAGTTCAGAAGAACAGTCGTTAAGTTCAGACAATGCTTCGTTTATTGAAGATTGAAAAGTTGGTGGAAGACGCAGATTGAGGCTTTATGTGTCAGAAAGTTCAAGATGTGGTATTGGTAAACGGAGAAAATTAGAGAATTACAGAAGATCAGACGTTCAGACAAATCCATCGATGATCAGAGTTTCAGGGGTTCAAGAACAGATCATGGGATGAACAGATCAAGTAATTAAGAGAAAATCCGTTTTCGGTAGATTCAACAGTGATTAGAAAGTCAGCAGACTTAGGTGTAATCACGGGATCAGAAAGTTCGGTGTTATTCATGACGTTGAGGTGTGGACATTCTTTAGAGTCGATGTCCAAATAGAGGAAATTCTGCTTCTGAGAATGTGTAACGCCAAGATACTCTTTTTATATAAATATAATAAAAAGGGTAAAATGGTCATTTTACCTTGGAAGGGTAAATTGGTCTTTTGGACAGAAAAGTATTTGGTTTGAAATAATATTTTGAGTTTTGGACTTAAAATGTTATAAAAACTGATTTTTGGTCATTTTACCACAAAAGGGTAATTTGGTCATTTGACCATGTGAAGGACCAAATATGAAAAATATTGTTGGTTGTGGCAAAAATGTAAGAAATGAAAGTTTTATTGTAATAAAACTTGATTTTGTGGTCAAAGTTCAAGAAAATGAACTTTAGGACTAAAAATGTAAAAATTTGAGGTATAAATAAGAGAGAGTTGACTCTCTCTTGGACTGGCCATTTGTGCAGCAACGGGGATGGGTTTTGAGAGAGAAAACCTGGAAATCTTGAAGGATTGAAGCATGGAATTGGAATCATGGCTTGGAATTGGTGATTCCTTTGTTAATCAAGGTATGGGACAAAATGGTTGTGGTGCACGCAAAGGCAAGAAACAACCGGGAATTAAATGCAGCTAGCATCCAGGTGAGTAATCTCACTTATATCACATATGATATGTGTTGATTGGACTGTTACAGGTTGAAACAGGTTTGGGGGACGAAAATGATAATCTAAAGTTATGGTGAAAAGGCAATACCGGATAACCCGTGAGCCATAAATGATCGTGAAACAAACTGTTACAAAATGGTGCGGCCACTTGTGGCTATGATTTCTGGATTTTATATCCAACTGGTGCGGCCTATATGGCTATGATTTCTGGATTTTATATCCAACTGGTGCGGCCTATATGGCTATGATTTCTGGATTTTATATCCAACTGGTGCGGCCTTCGGGCTATGATATTCTGGTGCGGCCTTCGGGCTATGATATTTTGGTGCGGCCTTCGGGCTATGATAAACTGGTGCGGCCTCCGGGCTATGATTTATATGTTGAAGCTGTTCTGGTGCGGCTTGTAGAGCTATGACACGTGGTGCGGCTTATATAGCCAGGAAATACGGTGCAGTCAATTGTGACTAAGAAATATGGGACAGAAACGGTAATTGAGAATTTATATGTTTATTTTCTCTTATATACATGTGAATTTATGTGACTAACAGCTTTGATTTGATTAATGTGCAAATAACAGGTTAGATATGCTAATTATCTTTGAAATTAAATGGTGCGGTCTTAGGACCATGATTTTGGGTTATTGAACCTAAACTGGTGCGGCCTTCGGGCTATCATCTAAACGATGAAACTGTTGGTGCGGCCTTAGGGCTATGATCTGAACAGGTTAAATATTTTGGTGCAGCCTATATGGCTATGATATACGGTGTGGTCAACGATGACTATGACTTGCGGGACAAAAACTATTGGAGAGATTAATTGTTATTATTCTCTTATATATGTGTGACGTTATTTTGCAGATATGATTACTCACTGAGCTTTGTAGCTCATACCGTTTGTTAAATGTCCCTGCAGGTTAGCATGATCCTGATAAGGGAATAGATGGAGTCCGTGACTCGAGAAGTAGGACTCTTAGATGCTGTCAGTAGCAGCCCGGCTTCAAAAGAGACTACGGTATTTTATACTCTCCTTGATACGCTTGTACCCGTTTTTATTAAAATATACCCCTTTGTTATGGTTTTAAGTACTGAAACCTTTGTTAAAAATGAAAAAAAATTTCAGGGGTGTTTTGTTTTAAAAGCCGGGTGTTACAAGTTGGTATCAGAGCCGTGGTTTAAGTGAACTAGGTGTCTATAGAGTAGATTCCTGGACTTAAACCTTGAGACAGTAGACACGATGTACCGTTAGGTGTATATAGTTGTTATTATACATATATAACCTAACTACTGCTGACTTCTAACGTATAAGAAGTATGAGCAGCGAATATTACTGGGAGGAATTTAGGGCGTGCAGCTTTAAGAGGCGAACCAGCCCATTTTCAAGGCTCCATGGAACGAGGGGCAAAGAGACAAGTAGCAGAAAATCCACATGACAAGCAACAGTAGTTGCTGTGGTCAGAGAAAGAAATTTAGGTGCTCACCCTAATTGATATCAAGGTGAAAGAAACGTAGCTGAGACTACAAGAAAAAGCAGAAAACGATTAGTGGACGCTTCGGGAGAAGTTACCATAAAACCGAGCAGTTATGTATTGTGAGAAGTGCAGGAAAAGCACTCAGAAAATTATAGAGTTGAGACTCTACCGTTGAAGGGCTGGAATTGCAGAAAATAGGAGCATATTGCTCGAGCTTGTTGGACAGCACGGAAGTGTGTCAAGCACGGAGCTATAGAACACTTTCTTATGAAATACTCACATGCTAAATGTGGAGTAACGGGTGATGAACCCAGGAAAGAAAGAAGAAATGAATGGTCAAAAAGGACCAATGGTATTGTGAGCATTCCAGCAGATTGTGGAAGAAGCTCGTGAGGAGACTGATATGATCTCCAATATAATTGTTCTGAATATAACTCGTGTATGTTATATTTGATCCAAGAAGCTATGCTTTGGATCGGTGACACTGATGTCTTGATTGGATATTTCATCAACGATTATGGATGAAATTTTGGAAGTAGCTGTAGCAGATAGCAAACATGTTCTAGATATTGAACACCTGGAAGGTAGTTTGCCTAGGATTTACGGGACCATTTGTAACGACGGTTTTCAAAAAAAAAAAAAATGAATAGTAACTCCGGCGTGAATAGTAACTCCGGCGTGAATAGTGCTCCGGCATGAATAGTAACTCCGGTGTGAATAGTAACCGAGAGATGAAGTAAGCGCTTACCTCGTGATGACATCAACGATGATGTCGTGATGACGTCGTGCTGACGTCGTGAATAGTGTTTTCAAGCCCTATAAATAGGGGCCTAACCCCTTCATTTCAAACCACAACAAACACCAAACAACCTTACGATATCGGGGAGTGTTCTGGTGAGAAAAATAGATCGGGAGAGGTAAGGAACGAGCGATAGCTTGTAGCGAAGTGCTCGAGAGTTGTCGGAAGAGTTGAACGGGGAACGAGCCAGCGACAATACTAAGTGAGTAATCGCTACTTTATTTCTTTAATAGTTTATAAAGTGTTAAACTATTATATGTGGAAGTTATGTACTATTCGTAATTCCAAGAATAATGCCCAATGATTTACTTACGAGAACGGTGCCTAGGCCGATTACATGGGATCTGGTTGTTGGATTTTCCGAAAGGCTAAAATGCTGAAAGGATCCTGCCACCCCATCTGATCTTCTACCTGACCGTTCTTTATTTGATAAATCACGAGGTATCATATTGGAATTATAGAGAATATAAAGCAGAGTGATGGTGTGATCCGTAGTAATGCCGGTTGAAATAATAGTTCACCTATAAACAAATATATAGGTACAAACCAAGCAGTTATAGTGGGTGTAAGAAGGCAGGAATAACCAGATACCGTATACCAAAAATCAATGTGAGTAATCTATCCCTAAGTGTTACTTTTACTGTGGGGCCACATTATCGGTTATTGTGATTGGGACCATCTTTCCGTGGGGTCACATACTCGATAATTGTGGTTGAGACCACATATATGCTGTGACGATCGAATTAGCAGAAATTGTGGTGGGACCACATACAAATGTTGTGATGGCCTATTTGGCTGGCAGTTTTATCACACATTCAACAGGTGTACATTGAGTCCTTGAGACTCGGTATCACAGGGGGCTGTGATATGATGTGGAAGCTGAAAATTTAATGTTGTTATAACACTTATCGATTATTCACTGAGCTTGTAAAGCTCATCCTTGTTGATACTAACTGTGCAGGTGCTGTAGACCCTACTAAAGGGAAGGATCTAATTCGGGGTTAGAACTGATGACCGTAGCAGCCCGGCTTTGGGGAGATACCACTTGTATCTTTTTCTTGTAATATATACCCTGTATAATATTTTGTTGAATAAAATATGTTTTAAAGTGTGGAAAATAAATGGGTATATTTATATTGAAAGCCGGGTGTTACACCATTTTTCCCTATAAATCTGAAGCCGATAACTACCAGTGAATCTGAAGCAATTGTGCTTATGAATTGGTTAGCAATGAATTATGCTAACATGAATTGTAGAAATAAGAACATTATGGTTCTTAAAACAGAAATGAGCGGATGAAAATCCATGGTGAATGACCGTTGTTGAGAATACCGGTTATTTTCTTTGCTTAAACTCGGAAAAGAGTTAGTAAAGAATGATGTTGTAATTGGCATACGTGGCATTGGCCAAGTTAAATGAAGCGGTGATAGTAGTGTACTACTTTAAATAAATTCTCGGATGTTTCTTTTGAAAAGAACTTCCAGGATTTCTGCCAGATTGGCGAGAAGAGCTTATGATTAAGCTGGTCTTGGGAGCCGTTCCTGTTATTTAGGCTCTATATTGATTAGCCTCTGCAAAGATGACAGAGTGGTAAAATAATTGGAAGAAATTGTTTTTGAATTGGGGTCCCAAATGGCCGAATATGTCATCGTGTGGAGCCCTATCTTGTTTGAAAAGAAGAAAGATAAGTTAATGTGTATGTACATTGACTAATGAGAATCTGATATTCTCGAAACCAGACTGAATATGAGGTATATTTGTACCAGATATTGGAGTTACTTCACTGAGTTAAGTGATATGTAAAATTCTCCACGTATGAAAATTTGGCTAAAAGAAGTTTCAATTCTTTGGGCATGCTAATAGTGCCAAAGATGATAAAATAAATCCAGTGAAGTTGATGATGTGATAAAACTGGAACCGCCTGAGGAATTTGACTGAAATTTGTAGTTCCTTAGATTGGTGAGTTATTATAGGAGAGTTGTAGAAAACTGCTCCTCGATTGCTGTTTAGCTGACTAAAGTTGATTAAGCAAAGTGAAAAGCCTGAGTGGTAAGAAAGACCACATGTAACTTTTCAAAGGTTGGAATAAACCTTGTGTGAAACTCCGGTGTTAGCATTATTGCTAAGCGGAGAAGATAAACTGGATTATAGAAATGCATTCAGAGTTGACTTTGGATACATGATATTGCAGTAGCAATTATGAATTTGACATTGAAGCTTTAGAGACACTACTTGTATGGTGTAAAGCTTACTGTTGATACGGATCATAAAAGTTGGAAACACCAAGAAAAATATTTTGTGTTTAGTCGGTTCAGAGATTCATCGTCGTCGGTGAATTGAATGGTTCATGAACTTGATTTGAAAATAGGAGCGTTTTTTACCGGCGATTGAATGGTTCATGAACTTGACTGAAAATATATCCGAGATTTCCTCACTTCATAGCATGATATCCCAGATTTCATTAGGTGAGAAATTTAAGGAAGCGGAATTCAAAACTGAAAATTGAATTGATCAAAGAATGGACCGAGATTTAAGGGATACCAACGAAATCAGGGGTGAAGCATTGATATTTAGTTGCTAATTTTACGTCTTAGCCAATTTCAATTAGGAGTAAAAAAATGTGCGGAAAAAATAAAAAGAGGTATTAGCATAAGTTGCCACGTGTTATAGACACTTTATAAAACGGACATGTGGCACAAAGAGGTTTGCTTTATTATAATAGATAGATGTAAAGTAGGAATATTTTTTGAATATTAAAAATGTTTATTTCATAAAAAGCCTTACATTTTCAACTTTTTTCTGTTTAAACCTAAAACTTAATTTTTTTTTCAAAAAAAACCTAAATTTTGGAGAAATTTTTTAATTTAGACATTTACCCGGTTTTACAGGTTATACATATTTTTTTTCAGAAAAAACCCTAATTTCTTTTATTTTTTCCGAAAAAAACCCTCAATTTCAGTGATTTTTTCACAAAGAAAATTTTTTCTTCGTTTTTGTAATTGACATAACTTTCATATACGATGTCCAAATTTTACGAACTTTATATCCCTGGAAAGGTCGTAAGTAATACTACAACTTTGCTTTACTGACTTTTGTTTGAATATGTTCAGATATTTCGCTACACTGGTTGTTTTCTTATAATACATGTATCTTTTGCATACGAGCTCCGTTTTCGACGTTCTATAAGTCGACGGATTCGTAAACACGAATACATCGTGTAATGAATATTATTTAAACCAAAATATTATTTGTATGATTTATCAAATTTTACGCTACTGTAGTCTATTATTCGAAATTATATCGTTAGTCGATAATTGATTCGAAATATCGTATTTTAGTATTATAATTTCCAATAATACATTAGGAAAGTTATAAAAATTACATTTCAACGTATTATCCTAATTTGCGCTCTGGTTGACATTTGTTGACTTTTGTTGACCAAATTTGACGGATGTCACAGACAGGGTCGCAAGAAAGCGACGACGTGGCACTTTTGTGGTTGGAGTTTGAACGGTACAATTTAAACCTTCACAAACGGATGAAATTAGAAATAAAAAAGCTTATGAAGACAAACAACGATCCCGCCATGATCGACAACGAGCCCGCGAAGAAAAACAACGACTAAAAGACAAAGTTTTTGTCGTCGACTAAAAGACCCCAATTTTTATTTTTTTTACGAAAAAACCCTCGATTTTTCTTTTTCATAAAACTTTTTAATTTAGGCCATTTACGAGTTTATCCGCAAGTTAAACGATTTTTCAGGGACTTTTTCACAAAGAAAATTATTTTTCTTCGTTTTTGTAGTTGGCATATCTTTCATATAAGATATCCAAATGACAAATTAGAAACATAAACTAAAACGACAAACATAAACCATCTCGAGTGCTTCCCCTTCGAGACCCTCCTCCAGATTCGACGACAAAAATTTTATGTCTTTTAGTCGTTGTTTTTATTCACGGGCTCGTTGTCGATCATGGCGGGCTCATTGTTTGTCTTCGTAAGCTTTTTCTTTTCAAATTCCATCCGCTCGTGAATGTTTAAATTGTACAGTTCAAACTCCAACCACATAAGTGCCACGTCGTCACTTTCTTGCGACCCCCGTCTGTGACATCCGTCAAATTTTGTCAACAAAGGTCAACCAGAGTGCAAATTAGGATAATACGTTGAAATGTAATTTTCAAAACTTTCCTAATGTATTATTGGAAATTATAATACTACAATACGCTATTTCGAATCAATTATCGAGTAAACGCTATAATTTCGAATAATAGACTACAGTATCGTAAAATTCGATAAATCATACAAATAATATTTTGGTTTAAATAATATTCATTACACGATGTATTCTTGTTTACGAATCCGTCGACTTATAGAACGTCGAAAACGGATGTAAGACCCGTTCCGCCGAGTCGCGGCTTTAGGAAGAATCTAGAATCGCGTAGGATTTGTACGTGCGGCGCGGTTCGAAAGAACCCACGACGCGGTGCGCCTCTAATGTTAAAAACCCTAATTCGGATTTAAACGCCTATATAAAGGGTCCCAGCCCTAGGGTTCGTGTTTTTGGAAGTTCTCTAGAGTGGAGTCGACTAGTTTCAGCAGAGGCTCTTTGGTTTCGAGGCTTTGAAGTTTTGGAGGAAGAGATACAACGTGGGAAAAGGCTTGTAGTAAATCGGGTGCATTCCTCCGTTTTCCAGAAGCAAGGTAAAAGGATCTACCTTCTGATATTTCATTTCATTCCGTCATGTAGTGTTATCCCTTGAATAGTGATCTTAGATTGTAACACCCGTTTTCTAATTCTTTATTTTCACCAAATAAAGTATTTATTTTAACGAAAATAAAAAAGATTAATTGTAATCTTTAAAAATTAATATATAAATATCTGTAAGGATTTGGGAAAAAGTCATCAAGACGACTTTTGTAGATCTTGATGAAATAAGATTATAGGAAAAAGATTCGTATCATTTGGAGTTGTAACGAAGAAGTTATGACAGATCAAAGTTAACTAAAAAGTGACCAAAAATGGTTGATAGCCCATGTTTGAGGGTCTGTAACGTACAATCTAGTTAGATTCAGACTTAAGTCAGTAGGAGAAAGTTGTAACTCGTATTCTTACCTTTTTAAAGGTATAAGGTCTGTAAAATTCGGATGTCGCAGGTAGAAGTTACGACCTTGGCAAAATCAGGAAAACAATTCTTGAGTGTTGCTGAATTTTTCTAAGGCACAAGACTAAAGGGCATTTTTGTAATTTATCCATTGACAAGTCAAAATTGATCTCTCTAAAACCTGGTGCGTATTCAGTGAATGAGAGCAGGGAAATTAGAAAGAAAAGGAAAAGGGGGATCGTGAAAGGGGAAGACAACACACACTTGTGTGTGTGATCGATCTAGAGGAAGAGAGTGGCGGTGGAGATAGCGTGGTGCAGCGGAGGTCGATCGGTGGTGGCCGGATGGTCCTCGGGTGGTCTGATTTTGTGCAGAAAGTTTATCATCACCTCCTGATTTTTGATTTTGGCTAAAGAGTGAAAGGTAAAAATGCTAAAAGTTTATTAAAATATGCAAAAATTCGTAACAGCTTTCTGTCCCAAACTTGCAGACTGTTTTGTGAACAATTGAAGCTGAATTGCGAAAATTTACACAGATATGAAATAGTTCGAAATCGAGTCTAGTTTCCAAAAAGGTATAGCATATGGTATTTGGAGTTACGGTTTGTGAATTATGATCAAAATACTGAGAAGGGGTCTAAAACGGCAAAATTGTGAAAATTTATAACAGTGTTTCATTAAGCACTTAATACTCCAAATTAATCAAAACTGGAATTAACACATAAAATAACATGTATTATGAAGCTAATAAGCATTTGAGGATGAATGGTATTAATGGGTTAAGGTAGAAACCAAAAACCTTAATGTCATTTTGGGATTTTCGTATTTTTCACTGTTTTGGTCTGTCATTAGAAAATTCATATAAAATCTTGTATTTGGCCAATTGGGGTGAATCATACCTTTCGGGAAAGGTCTAAGTGTCTAGTTTCAACATTCAGAAGGCCATGGTCTGATTCGTGTGCTAGCTTAGGTGAAACTTCCAATCTTCACTGACTGGTACAGGGCTGTGGCGAACAGTGAATTCTGACTTGTAAAATTCATAAGTGATAGTAGGAGAATCATTTCAGGGCAAGGCCAGTGGGAAAATGTCACTACATGTGTCTAGTTTGTTCACACCAAAATTCAGAACCTAAGTCCCTCAGATTATCATTTTTGGTTAATATCTTTGAGGGTAGGTCCTGTGACTGGTTTTATAATTTATGGTGATTTGGTGGATTTTTCATTTGCAAATGGAAAACGCAGATGACCTGAGGTCAGGCCCTGTGACCTTGTCCTTGGGTTTAGTTTACCCATGATTTTTATTGGATTTTATTTTCAATCCCTCCTTGGTTTAAGATTACAAATCCTGTCGTGGGTCTAAAATTCAGCCTTGCTGTCAAGTCTTCTTTCATGGTTTTTGGTCTTGGTTGCGGCAAAGGGTTCGTAGCGGGTGTTTGGTTTTATATATGCTTATTAAAGATAGTTAATAACATCAATGATGTATTTATAAGATAAAGGGGGGGGGGGTATGGACACGGTACGTGGCGGGTATCGGGGAAATACATGTATACTTATATAATTATAAGCAATAAATGGTACCGTTAATTCGTTCTAAGCAGTACCACGTGGAATGTAGGTTCAGGGAAGAAGGGGAATTCTTGAGTATCACGTGTTTGTGTGTGCAACCTATTTCTACACATCAGGTGAGTTTCTCACTACATTGTATAGACGTTATATGTGCTTTACCGAATTTTGTGTGCTTGTAAGATGTTTGTGGATAGTACCAGGTTGTGTGTATTTTATTAATATTATACATTCCTGTTATAGTTGTACGTGTTGGGATATAGTGTGTGGCTAGTACTAGACGTGTCTAGGTCTAGTATGTAGATAGTACGGGCTCGACGAACTGAGCAATATAGGGTGGCTCGACGTACTGAGCAATATGGAGATGTCCGCAAGATGCACTGAGCAGATACGCATGGCTCTACGTACAGAGTATGCGCGGCTCTGAGTGCTGAGCAGAGGTGTTAGACTTACTGAGCAGATACGTATGACCCAACGTACAGGGTATACGCGGCTCCGACTGAGCAGATACACATGACTCGACGTACAGAGTATGCGCGGCTCAAAATGCTGAGTAGAAGACTATAGTTCGGTGTACTAAGTATAGCAGGTTATGCGTGATAAATGGTAGTATTTTTCCTATAGGGGTTAAGTATGTGTGATTGATATACTATGTAGATGTTGGAACTCACTAAGTCGTGTGCTTATCCTTTTCCTATTAAATTACTATTTCAGGTTTGTACAGGTGGAAATGACGATCTGGCATGACGGGTACACACTGATGCAGCTTCTTTTGAAAATTTATAAATGAGTTGACTTTGTCTGGTTGACTTCCGCTGTTGGAATAATTTGGTATTAAATGTTTTTTTTAGTTAAAGATTTTGAGTTGTGAATGTTTATAAAATATAAGGTGATTTTACTGAAACTGTTTTATTATTTACTTTTAAATCTGCTTAAAAACTGGGGTGTTACATAGATGGGTTGTAATACTTAGGGTTTTGGACCATGGACTTGCATGTCCATAAGAGAGTGACCTTAGGGTAGTTTCTGATCATAGGAAGGGTGTAGAATGGAACCCTAATCGATGGCTGTACCGGTTAAGAGCAAAAAGAGGATTTCAGACTATTACGAGTCCGCGACGCGGGTTCGAGTAAAACCCCGTAAGTGTAATGATAGTCCGCGACGCGTAAGGGAGAGGCCGCGCCGCGGTGAGCGACTGTTTGACCAAAAGCTTACTTTCGACCCATGGTTGTTAGCAAATGTTGGGTCTGACCTTTAGGCAAGTCTATAGGAGTTTTGGTCAGTGATTAATATGTTGTGTATGTGAGATTTAGGTGATCGGACGAGCCTAGTTTGGAATATTAGCAAACTATCCGGACGGTTGTGATTCAGGTGAGTATCCTCACCTTACTATATGATGTTGTATGTTAGGCATCTTGTGTGTTGTTTACAGTTATATGATTTGCTCTATATCTGTGGTTATTTGTTGTTGGGCTCAGTACTGATGCGTGTCCCCTCGTAGCTGTTGTATGGCGAGTTAGACTATTGCCTTGTCCCATAGCTGTTGTATGATGGGCTGGGCCATAACCGGGAACCCATAGCTGTTGTATGATGGGTAGAACCTTCCCGTGTCCATAGCTGTTGTTTGGCGGGTTGGGTCGGGTCGTTCTCGAGGACGGGTTGTTTAATGTGTGGGCATGTATGGTAATTTGTGGAACTCACTAAGCTTTATGCTTACCCGTTGATTTTAAAACATTTTCAGGTACTTCAGTTGATAAAGGGGTGAGCTCGGCGTGACGGCGGCGCATCGCACATTAATGATTTGCAGTTGTATTATTAAATGATATTTTTATAATTATGGGACGTATACACTCTGGTAGTAGTTTTGATGAACACCTTTTAAGCATGTTAATAAGATTACCTATGTTTTTACTTAAAATTTTTAAAGAAAATTTTTGATTGGAAATTGGGGCGTTACAACGGAGCTCGTATGCAAAAGATACAACTATTATAAGAAAACAAGCCAGTGTAGCGAAATATCTGAACATATTCAAACAAAAGTCATTAAAGCAAAGTTGTAGGGATATAAAGTTCGTAGAATTTGGACATCGTATATGAAAGTTATGTCAGTTACAAAAACGAAGAAAAAATTTTCTTTGTGAAAAAATACTGAAATTGAGGGTTTTTTTTCCGAAAAAAGAAAAGAAATTAGGGTTTTTCTGAAAAAAAATATGTATAACCTGTAAAACCGGTTAAGGGTCTAAATTAAAAAGTTTTTCAAAATTTAGGTTTTTTTGAAAAAAAATAAAGTTTTAGGTTTAAACAGAAAAAAGTTGAAAATATAAGGTTTTTTGTGAAATAAACCCTATTAAAAATGAATTATTTTCCTATTTTCTTATAATAGGTCAATATGAGTTGAATATACAGAATACCTAATTTAAAAAATAGTGATTAAAAAAGAATACTAATTCTAGAATTTATAAAAATTAGTGATGAAACAATGATTTCTAGAGGTTGCCATAGGAACCAAATATCCTATGTGAATCCAGTAGAGATCTATAATTGGTTCTAAGGTAGAATTGTTTTTTCGTAGCTGAATTGGATTGATATGAGCTAATCAGGCATAACCGATTTTCTTATTATACTGTTGAAACCGGATTTTAGAGCCGATATTAAAAAATAAAAAGCAGTTCTAGTAGTTACACGTTAATTTTTTTGTTTTGATTTTGAAATATCTACATAGCCTTTTTTTTTTTTTTTTTTTGGCATAAAACGACTATTTTGTCCCATTAGGCTTTGTATAAGTATGTGTTGACTGTGTTGGTTTCCTTGCATCTCACAAAACACTTTTTGATCTCATAATACCGGCTAGTTTCATATTCTTAATTTATTTTTATTCTTTTGATCTTATAGCAAATTTCCGGCTATACGCGTATGATTGGCTCAAAGTATCTGGTATTCTCGTAATGAAACTTGCGAAAAATAAAAATTTGCGAAATATAGTGTTAGGACCAATGGAAAAAATTGAAAAAGCAATTATGTGAAATAGGTGGCTTTTTGTTACAGAAGTTGAAAATCGGTCATTTGGTGTTATATCACGCCTTTAATTAATCACAAAACCTGCCGATCAACTTCAAATTCGAATGAAATTCTTCCACCTTGTAACTCTAATACCAACTTGTTATGTGGAATGTGTGTGTAATCTTGTTTGCGGAAGGAATTTGAACAAATAAATTGGGCATCAAATTGCCATGGATTGGCTTCTCTTATTGCTTTGTGCATGTATGTGTACAGAAGGAAACAAAGAAGAAAACTCGGAAAAAAAAACTCAACAAACAAACTAGAACAAGAAATTGCACATCAGTATACACTATATGACGAAAGTCAAACCAGCCTTTGACTTTATTTACAACTAACCCCTATACTTTGTCCTTTAGTCACCGAACACACACAACAACATATTCAAACTGCATCCTCCAAAATCATTTCCCTCTACCTATTCACCTCTCCTTCCAATTCCACCACTTTCAGTTTCAGTTCATCAACCAACTCACTCTTTTCCCAAAGTTCCGTTTTCAACCTTTCAATATCAGTATTCCATCTATCCTCTTTGGCCTCATGAGAGGTTTTTAGTAGATTAATCTTGGTATTCAATTCTTTGATTTCATCATCTCGCTTTGATATATCAACTAGGCCTATGTCCACTTGCTCTTGCAATTTAAGATACCTGGCTTTCTGTGCATCTGATTGTTCATTTAACACGCCTATAACTTTCTCAATTGTTACAAGTTTACCCTCTAATTTTGTTTGGTGTGCAACTTTTTTAGACAGCTCTTGTTTCAGCTTTTTGGTTTCATCGTCTCCTCTTAATACTTGCTGTCTTGAAGCCTCTAACACATTCACCATTGTTTCCATCTTACGATTAGACTTCCTAATCACATCTTGAAGGTCAGCCACATTAGCTTCAGCAGCTTCCAGAAGGGCATTTTCGTCTGATAGATTCCGAATCTTTTTGTTTAAACCAACCACTTCTTTTTCAAGAGTTGAAATCTTCTTGAGTAACACTTCAGGGTCATGGACTTTTGTTTGTTTTACCTTCGATTCATCATTCTTGACTACTGGTGAAATGAGATGCTTGTTTGTAGACATGAAAGATTCTGACGTGGAATCTGATGATAATGTGAATGAAGATTCTGAGCCTTCTCTTGTAGAAAAAGAAAACCCACCTACATTAGTGTTTAAAGTAAATTCATAACCGACAGGTGCCATGAATTCAGGTGTTTCACTCGTTCCAGTAGCTTGAGAAGAGGTTGAAGTAGAAGAATCAACTTGTTGAGTTTTGATCGGTGTTGTAGCTTTATGAGTGTTCTTGCTGACTTCTTTAATCAAATGTGCATTTTGATCAATCAATGCCTCATGCATGCCTGATAATTCGGTTACCATGTTACGGATTTCTTTGACACATTGATGAAACCCTAGTTTCCCAGAAATTTGAAGCTCAATTAGTGTATAGATCGAAATGCGAATATATATCTAGTAACATAACTGTAACAATTCATGTTCCGTAAGGATCTTACCTTCTACATTTTCTGCAAGAAATATGGAATTTTCTGACATAACTTGACTATCCTGCCCTTGTGACGGAGATTTTGATTGGACGGATTCCATTCCGAGAGACCAACTGACCTGCAATACTTGTATAATCGTAATATAAGAATCAATAAAGGAGGAGAAGCAAGCGAGAAAAAACATATAGCAATATTGATAGAGATCAACTAGTAATTAACATTTTCCTTTCTGTAAATTGTGTTGGTCTTAAGAGGATTATTTCTCTGTATTTGCTCTGTATATTGTGGCTGCTGAATATAACAAGAATTGTTTGGAAGGCGAAGAAGAAGGAGAAAGTAATAACAAAGGTTGTGGTGGATGTAGATAAGAAATCGATTGAAAAGAATCGAACCGTGTATAAATCTTGGTGATGTACTTGTATGCTTGTTTTCTCTTACTCTGTTTTATGTTCTTGATTCTTCTTGATTGACTGTATTGTTTTCATATGATTCTTGATCATCAATTCTGATTTCATCCAATAGTTTGATTAGTCTGTAAGCTTTGCAGTGAATTCAATTTGTAATACCTGCAGTTCAATATCACTGAATTCATGTAACTTTCTTTCTACGAACCAAACCATAAATGTGAACGAATTTAACAACAATTAACTCGACCAACGAAATCAGAAAGAACATCACTGAAACCAATATTTAAAGAGGAAAGTTGGGGATTTGACTAACCTTTCAGAAACACTGAAATTAATTCGAGAGAATTGGTTTACATAAGCAAGAATCACTGATTGGGAAGATCAAAGCTCGTTCTGTTTTAGAGAGATATTATGGTGAGAAGTAGAAACGGGAGAGAGAGGTCTGTACCAGAGGAAAATCCGGATTTTAAGGGAGCGAATGTCACCCGCCTTTTTTCCGTTGAAGTATGTAATGACTAAAGTGGCCTTTTTGTTTTTAAAACGACTTTTAGGCCGGAGGGTGTGCCACATGCGGACCCCCTGCGTCCACCACGTTAGCAGCGAAGACGCGGCAAACACTGCCCCCCCCCCCCCCCCCCCCCCCCCGCGCATCCTCCAGCGTCTGCGTCCACAGGTTGTCTTCCCAAGCACGCGTGAAGGCTGCGACTATTTTGAAAAATATATCTGTTTGGAGCCGTTGAAGGTTAAAAAAAAATTAATTTTTTTTACAAACTATAAATATATATCATATTTCACTCATTTTTACACACATCTCATCTTTTTACACACATACAAACACACATATTACACACATCTCATCTTTTGAAAAATATGGAGAACGATCCGAACAACCCACCGTCAAACCCAAACAGGCCCGCGGCAAATACAATTTCAACTTTTCCCCGAATTACACTTTTACGAGTATGCTTTCGGGTTCGTCGCAACAACCGCAATACCCGTTTCCATATCAACCACTGAACCAATATCAATTTCCGCAACAACGTTACCCATACCTACCCTTCCAACAACCGTTTCTATCACAATTGCCACCGATTCCATCACCACCGCCACAAGCATCACCCGAAGAGGTCCTGATGGAAACACAAGCCCCCACGTCTTCCTCCAAAAAGTAAAAGAAAAATAATAGTCAAGGGACAAAACGCGAAACGCGCAAGAGGCGAAGGTTCCGTGGACGACCGACGAAGAGGTTCAAGTGGTCAAATCGTGGCTCGCTATTTCCATGGATTCGGGAAAAGGAAATAGCCAAACTTCCACATCGTTGTGGGAACGCATTTTAAACCACTATCAATAAGCGATGGGTAGGGGTGCAAATGAGCCGAGTCGGCTCGTGAGCTATCCGTGCAAATAAGCGATGGGTAGGGGTACAAATGAGCCGAGTCGGCTTGTGAGCTATCAGGGACCCGATTTTAAATGAGCCCGAGCCGAGCCCGAGCTTAAATATAAGGCTCGTTTATTAACCGACCCCGAGCCGAGCCTGTGTCACCAAGCTCGATTAGGCTCGCGAGCCCTAAACGAGCCTATATATATAATATAACATATATATATATATATATATATATATATATATATATATATATATATATATATATATATATATATATATATATATATATATATATATATATTGTAAGAACCCGAGAGAAATTGTAATAAAATATAAAATAAATATGTGTAATAGTAAAATTATGGAAAAGGGCAAATTGGTCTTTTGCCATATTTTGGACCTTAATGTAAAATAATTTGTGATTATGGGTATTAATGTAAGAAGTAAAAGTATTGTGTAATAAAAATTAAATTATGGTGTCCAATTGGTAGAAAAAGAACTAGAGGGTTAGAAGTGAAAAATTAGGAAGTATAAATAGGAGAAAAATCTCCATAACTCCCAGAAACTTACAGAAGCATCGGGAGAGAGCAAGGGTGGTCACGGTTTTGAAGGTTCTGGAGAATTTGATCAGAAAATCAGAAACTAGTTTGAAGATTTTGATTCCTAAGCTAATTAAGGTAAGAATTTCACTTTTATAACCTAGTTTGAGTATTTTGGGATTTTGGGGATGGGTGGAAACGAGTTGCAGAAGTGGTGTGGAGTTCTTGTCATGTTTCCAATCTTGAAAACATGTTCTAAGTACCATTAGAAACTCAATCCCACTTCTGGAATCGGCTAAAAGAAGGAGAAATTGGGAATTTTCCCCAAGAACCCTAAATTAAGTACTTATGTAATTAAGTTGTTTCTATGGCTTAAAACCTGATCTAAACTGAAGGTTTTAGTCATAGAATGATATATATTGGTTAGGTTAAGTATTAAGGACTTAATAGACTAAAACAGTGGGCTGCAGCACAAAAATCGGACAAAACCTCGCATCTGCAGTACAGGCACGAGTCGTGCCAAATTATAACTAGGAGAAGCACGAGTCGTGCTCTCCCTGAAGGAAAGTAGAATGCCATTTAAGGGTGCACGAGTCGTGCTCCCCATAGAACAAAAAGAGCACGAGTCGTGCTTGTGTCCAGGGGGCATTCTGTCCAATTTTAAGTTTGGAACTTGATGCTAGACTTGTCCGATTGGTCTATAATTCATACCATAAGTCTAAAATGGTGTGAAAACACGTAGAAAATTATTAAACCGGGAATACGACCTCCCAATGGTACTGTAGTAGAATACGTGTATTTTGGGGAAGTTTATAAATTAAAAGAAGCTAGTAAAACAAGAGTTGTAGTCTAATTATAACCTGTAATTGCATAGTATAGCACTCTGATGCTGTAAAGTTGATTATTATATATATATATATATATATATATATATATATATATATATATATATATATATATATATATATATATATATATATATATATGAATTGAATATAAATGTATATCTTGAAAATAATATGTGGTGGTTCAAATACGGTGAACCCAGCGAAGGAAAAAGGAGTGCAAAAGACTAACTGACTCCTAGGTGACTCGAGGTGAGTATTGTGTGGATTTTTGGAGTACATAGCAAAATGAATTTTATTCAAAAATGTTTTGGAGTCAAAGTGTTTTTATGGCATTAAAATTATTTTATGAAAAATATGATTATAATGTGTAAAGAAAGAGAATCGGAAATACAGTGAATTAATAATGTGATTGGCCCATGATGATAAGTTGTTTAGTATCCGGATAAAGACAACGGCCTGCTGCGGTAGGGGTGGCAAAAAGACACTACTGGGATGGTACCTCCCGTCGCGAAGTAGTTGTCTTACCATGATAGATGAATCCGTTTCATGCTATTGGGGAAGTAGTTATACGGGTGCGTCTCGTATAAAACCTACGGGTGCGCTCGTAGGAATGTACCATCACAAAATAAGGAATATCTATGGGTGCGCTCATAGGAAATAAAATATTGGAAATTTAAAGAGTAATGTTATTATTGGAAAACTGTTTTGGGTCTAAACCCATAATGCTCACGAGACATTATGTCTCACGTATTATTTTTAAAATGCTATGTACTCAGGTAAGCAGGAAGGGCGTTAGAAGAGTCGGGTGTGGGACCGTAGCTTCTGTTGTACAAAATGTAAATTAAACAGGTTTGAACTGTGGTTATGATGCAAATTTGTGATACCCCGTTGTAAAAACTTAAATGGTTTGTATGACTAAATATTTGTAATATAAGTTTGGAAAAAAAAATTTGTGTAAAAGTTGGGGTGTTACAATTTGGTATCAGAGCCATGGTTTAAGCGAATTAGGTTGGGAAACCATCCTAGGCTTAAACTAGTGGACTAATAATAAGTAAAGTAGTAGTACTAGGTACTAACTAACGGGGTAGAGTCGGTAAATTTTAACGTTGGAATCCACGGAAACCAAGGAATCAGGGGATCTTGTGATAACATCAGAGCCAAAGCATATAGGTGGTTAAAATAATATTGGGCCCGTATTATGGTAACCACAGGATATGCTTTGGAAATGGTGAAGTCACGAGGGAGCCTGAGGAATTTGGTTGTGGAAATTAGGAGAGAGATACCTGGGAACACAAGTTCCATAGGAAAATCACATGCTACCGCTTTCGAATATATTGATAAACATATTTATGAGAAGTAACAAACGTGAATTTTATTATTTTTATATAGCAAATGGAGAACGGTGATCATAGCCTTTCAAGTGAAGGACGGGCAGCCAGTCATACTCCATCTCGTGGGAGTATTCCCGTCAACAATACGGATAATATGGGTGATATGCCAAGCCCGATACCGCAACCTCCACCTGTGACTTTGGAGGCTATACAAAACCTTATTAGCAATTTAAAAAACAGAAATGAGGGAAGATATGCGCCAAATGCTAAATATGAAAGGTTTTCTGCAACTATGAACTAAAAATCCTAAGTTCACATGCAACCTATATAGATCTAAGTTTTTCTTCTAGTTAAACATATAACAATTCCTAAAAGGCCCAAAAAGAATTAAACTAAAAGAAAGATCAAGAAAAACCAACCTTTAGTGAATCTTGGAAGCAAAGCAACAGAAACCTCTTGCCTCAAATGTAGTCACACCCTAGCTTGGAGTTGTTGGCCGAAAATACCTTCTTAGAGAGCTTAAAAATCGTGGCTCTAGGGTTAGGGTGAGCCTCCCTATTTATAGGATCCAAATGGTGATCAGATAAACCTTAAAGATAAACCTTTTTGAATTCAAATTAAGATAAACCTTTATCTTAATAATTCAAACCCTTTTATCCTCATTATCAAAATCAAAAAAATATATATGTTTCCATATATAATTCCGTTCACCACTCTCACTCACTCAACTGTCACTTACTCAACTATTGAATAATTACAGTTTTAGTCCCTGCACCTTAATTAATCAATTTAACTGCCAAATTAATTCCAATTAATTCCAGAAAAATTTCTAATTAATTATTATAGTTTCTAATTAATATATTATCACTTAAATATATTAATAAACTATTTATTTAATTTCTATTGATTTATTAATCATATAATAAATCAATCTTTCTCTCTACCGGACTTTCTGCCAATCCTCCAACTATGAGGGCAACCCAAATGGACTATGCTACTATTAATTAGATAAATAATAATTATTAGTCATGGCTTAGACACCTAATCCAACAGTCTCCCACTTGGATAAGTCTATGACTAAAATTACCAAGTTAACCTCTAATTAATTTAGCAACTGTAGCTTCCTAGAAACCGCTGCCGAACTCTGACCTAGTCAGTTCTGTCCAAAGATAAGTGATCAGATGATCCTTCGTCCAACAAGATATTTTCAGACACGAGACATGGATTGAGATCAATCTCTGTCCGATACTCTGTTCCCCGATTTCCGATTCTGCTTATGACTTTAGAACTTCTAATTGAACACATCAATTTTGTCCAGGCTGGCCAGCACTTTAGTCAACTTCAAAATCATCGAGAGGCCTACAGATATCTGTTTCCCATTAGGGTCAAGGAACGAATAAGCTTCGACTCATATGCTTATATCTTTTACCAGTCAAATTATTCACAACAACACGTTTTATAACATCGAGTTACCGATGCGTTTTCGTATTATCAATGAACAACTGCCTTGTAAATTATAACTCATATCTCTCTACTTGAAGATCATAGGATATTATCGTCTCAATATTTCTTGTGATATAATCCATGAAGCAATCTATTGAGCGTGGGTTTATCCAATACTCAAATCTCTATTTCTAAGTACTCATGAATGTTGTAGCAATCCTATTGCTATGCCTAACTCCTTAGACAGTCTACAAATCAATTCACGACAGTCTTGATCCAATACTTACTTCCCAAAGTATGAGCGACTGTGGACCTTTCTGAATAATTAAATTATTCGGGAAGTAAAACATGCGAAAGCGAAACATAAAGATCTGACTGGCAGCTACTCTTGCTTATTACCAAGTCTCCACAAGGTAATCACCAAGTCGGACCTTGTCATAAACTATTATCGGTTTCAGGATTTATTTTAAACTTTTAATTCTAATTTTACAGCTATGTCTTAATGAACCTTACACTCTTTCTATGTATCCAAAGTATCTTATACTTGTACACTTTATTGCAGATGATCCAATCGGATGCTCATCCGATAACATCTCAATATGTTATCCTGTTAATTTCTCTCCTAACTCCATTCTGGTAATGTGTACGGTGACTTCCTATGGTTTTGGGGTCTTTAGTCTACTTGACTGCACCCTAAGATTATTTCGAGGTGCTATGATGTGCCGGTAAACCACACGCGCTCCATCAGAATACCATCGAGATTCTTTAACCATCATGTCATTCAACATCATGTCCTGACGTTACCCATTTGAAAAACTTTCAAATTAACACTATCACCCCAATCATTTCCTAATGAATTCTCACTTGAAAACAATCCATCCATTATACCTAGCCAGGCAATGTCCTGAATCCAACTTACTATGCCCTAAGCATTAAGTTATCAGGACATGTTCATGACTTTATGATCGATCCAAAACTTGTGGAACCCGATCTAATCCTATTCCAAACCCTTTCGGAATCCAAGGATTATTTATAATCCTTTGTGTCATGATTTTCGAAAAACTATTTTCCTTTCGGAGACTTTTCTCGTGCATCTTGAATCTTATCAAGATCATGCTTACAATGGCTAGTCTATGCTGGTGATCTCATCTTTCCAATAGATGACTGTGAATTACATGAGTATGTTGCACCTTCTTTATTTCTTTCATGCCAAGTCATCACACTTTGCAATGACAAGAAAAACTTTTCCTAAGTCTATGCATCTTGAATCTCATCAAGATCATCTTGGCAGAATCTGGATCTATCTCATAGATGCTTACAACCACCTGAGTATGCCGTATTTCTATTAAGGCTTTCATAGCGATCCGTCTCTTAACACCAAGTCATTACACTTCGTAATGAAAAGAGACGTTTCCTAGAACCATTATTTATCCCATATGTGGGGATAGTGGATAACGACGACTCCCACTGGCTTTGACACGGTTATAGGCTATTCACAAAATCCAGGACTTATGGCACATTTTGAGAATCTAAACCTTTCTGACATTTTAATGGAAATCTTTCAGCCCTTTCTCAAAATCCAATCCTTTGGTGTATTTTGAGAATCTGAATATCCTTTCTTGCGAGATGCCCGTGGGACGAAACCCGGGGCCATGTACCTTTTGTAATGGCATGCTCTATGTGTGTCCCTATTAGTGTGCCGATAAACCACACATGCTCCACTAACGACTCACACTATGCCATGCAGAATCCTCTCGGATTTCATCTTCTATTGAGAGTGCTTTACTCGGAATCAATTACTTGACTCTGAGTATCGTCTCACTCAACCAGATGTTCTGAAGGTATGTATCTGTCCATGTTGCTTTCTTTTGATGATTCAGTTACTCCCACTGGTTTTTAGACCAGGTGTAAAATCAATCAAATTTTTCACATAGACCGTGTCTCGTCCTAAGGTCCTCTTATTTGGCAGCAGCCGGGCTCACCAATGCTTCCAAGTAGTCGGATTGCAAATCCGTACCAACTGCAGTGTTTTACCACTAATCAGTATGTCACCCCGATCACAACTACTTATGATGGTGATCAATACTACTGGTTAAGAGGAGATTATGTCAGTTGTAAAGCAGAAATCTGATTTCTGCTCCAAGCCTAGTGATGACTAAAAGGTTCTTTCATTGCTAATCCTAAACTCATTTAGGACTGTCCCAACTCCCACTGTTTCCTTAGACCATGAGTTCTTTCTAAAAGAGCTCTTTAGTTACAGTGGGATAGCTAATGAAACGACAATGCTGATCAAGTTCAGCTGGTCATGAGGTTCAGATGAACACTACAAGACCCTGGACTTTCTATGTACAAGTCGGATAATTCCAGCTTTACATTTCAGGCAGTGTCTGCAAGACCTACTTAGTCTAGGATGTGGTCGGAGTATGGTTTATATGGACTGACTGGTATAGTGTTCATCTTATTGGAAACTAATTGGCAATGTATCTCATACACCGAGGATCAAACTGTTTTGACCAATGCTCCATTATCTTCCCTAAGACACATTATAACCATTAATATTCTTGGAAGAGAATGAACTGTGAAATCTTTTTCTCAGTTTATGTTATCGCTCAGGTTCTGTGGAACTTGTACTTCCTTTGAAGTCCTTGAACTGTTCGAGGTTTCAATTTAATTGCTTATCCCGATTAGCAATGTCATATTCGTCATACCGAATGATGAATATCGTGAAGTACAAACAATTGTGTTCTATATCAAGATTCTAGCAATACACAACAACAGGTGTGTCCGTTGCTCTAAATCTCAATGTCCTTTACATATCTATGTAAACTTATGACTTTGTTCAAGACTTGGAATCTTCAGTTGACTCTAAGTCAACTGATTCCAAAATCCTATCCTCTGGATCTTTGGGTGATTCATTTCTTGCCACATGTGCTTTATAAAGAACTTAATCATCATCTGACTCCAAGTCAGATGATTCCAAAGTCCTGTCCAACTGGACCTTTGGTTGATTCATTTCTTGACACATTAAGAAATTAATTCATCAAGTGACTCTAAGTCAAATGATTCCAAGGTCCTGTCCAACTGGACCTATGGTTGAATTGATTCTTATAACATTTGTATTAACAATCATAAATGACACAATTCTTGAATCCAAACACTTTGGATGCATCAACATTCAAGTTATTACTAATCATACATTCAACACACTCATATAACATTTCAAGGATAATTTTAGACAACAGGTGTTAAAAGAAAATATGACAATTTTATTAAAAAATAAAATCCTTGAACAATGTAATAGACAATGTCAAAAGATGTATCTAAAGACTAATAACAATATTTAATATCTATCTAAACTTCAAAACTGCACGAGCTGGAGATCTAATCCATATGTGCTCCTATGCACCAGAGTCTCGTGCCTTCTTGATTCCCTGCATACAAACCAAAATGCGACTGTCACATTATGTATGAAGAAATCTTGGAACAGGAGTTTTGAGGTTTTTAGATATACCTGAGCTTTCAAAAGAGTTGGAGCGTCTTCCAATCTTTCCGTGACTGTATCCGATTTAGCGGATTCCCAGTTTGAGATATGTCCAGTCGATCTTGACCGTTTCTTGTTACGTCTCTTTACTGGACTTAATCCAGAAGTAGCTGAGCCATTGGAGCTATGCCTTTTCAAGAGTGACTCGTATAAAGTCAACAGTGGACGCATTTCCATGAGGGTCTTTTTCTGGTTTTCCTTTCTATACGTCTGAATGAACAGATCGTACTCATTTGTCAGCGAAGCGAGCAGGATGTTAACACTCTCCTCCTGACTCATGGGATGACCAAGTTTATATAACTCGCCTATGTACCCTTCAATCTGAAGAACATGTGAATTGATGCTACTTCCTCCCTTTAGCTTGCACTCTGCAAGTCTTCCGAGGATTCTAGCTCGTTCCTCTTCAACTGGTTTTTGGAACCTTTCCTCCACCAGTTGCATTAACTCATATGGCCCCAAGGATTCAAAATCCTTGCGGAACTCGGGGTCAATGGTTGATAGCATGAGGTCACGAATCTCTTCGGATTCATCATAAGGACCTTTTATGATGACTTGTTCCGGTGGAACTGGGATCGGATACTCGGTGAGATGTAGCTTGCCAGCAATGCCAAGACCCAGTCTCCAATTGCGAAGCCATTCTTTACAGTTGAGGCCAGTCAGCCTTTCCATATTAAGCAGGTGCATTCTGATGCTTTCAGAAATGGGTGAAGGAGGAGAAGGAGGAGAATTGACACTTGACATCTATAAAAGAAAATAGAATTTATTAGCTTAATTTGTCCTTTTTAAATAATTACCCAATATGTTATTTAATAAGGCTAGGATCCAAAATACCCCAACTATGGTGTGAAGAGGGATGCCGTAATCACAACATAATGGTCATTAAGGTAGATAAACACTTATCAATTTCATCTTATGAAATTCCTAGATCTGTTGAGATTCATTAAACTTTTCAATGGCATGTTTAATCTCGGATGTGCTCCACTGTTTGTGACTGGGATGCCGAGGATCACAAACTGGATGTGAATAACCATGCAAATTAGCTTGGTACTCTCGGGTTGATTATCATCTCTAATTGATGTGCCGGTAAACCACACACGCTCCATCAATAATGATAATACTCGGGAAACCCATTGCAACTCTTTATGAACCCCTATTGGCGTGCCGGTAAACCACACACGCTCCACCAATGTTTTATAAAGTGCAATGTGCAATTTCATGGATTAGCACCAATTCACATTTTTCCTAAAGTAGCTAGATTTGGGGTTTTATTTAAAAGGTTCTAGTACTTTGAATAATATCATTATACTTTTAATGAGATTAGGCGGTCCTATCAAACCCGTTCGGCTAACGACCCTCCACTGATCAGGCGAGCGGTGGGCGAGAGTGTTCACCCATTAGACCGCCATTTTATAGGCAGTCTCCTTATACCCACTTTATAGATCAGCTTCGTGAATGAGGCCTACTATTGATTTGACTAACCATTTTTAATCTTATACATATAATAATAACTCCCTAATTATAATATATATAAGATGTAATTTTTTAAACCATTTAAAAAATTGTTTCTGGTTTATCTTTTAATTTATTGCCAATTTAAACTATTAAATTTCAAATTAAATTAAACCTTAAAATCGATTTTAATTATCTTTTAATTAACCAATTAATTAAATTAATTAAATTTGATATTTTAAACATTTTAAAATATTTTAGGATTTATCTATTTAATTTTCGCCAATTTAAAGCAATTAAATTTTAAATTAAATTAAATCCTTGAATTATCTTTTAATTACCAATTAATTAAATTAATTCAAAAGTAGATAGGTTTTTATCAAATTAATCAAATTAATTAAAACCTATCCTAATCCCTTAAATTTCGATTTTTAGGATAAAGGGTTTTAAGGTTTATCTTTTAAACAATTTAAAGTTACCAAAAATAGAATACCTTCTAACCTAATCCACAAAAAATCACCAAATCATAGGGGAGGGGCTAGGGTTTCTAAAACAAACCCTAAATTTCGAAATTGGCCACATTAGGGTTTATAAAAAATTAAACCCTAATTTTCAGGAAAGCAGTTATAGCAATTTAACAAGAAAACAACCAAATATCTCTGATACCACTGAAAGGTTTTCTGCAACTATGAACTAAAAATCCTAAGTTCACATGCAACCTATATAGATCTAAGTTTTTCTTCTAGTTAAACATATAACAATTCCTAAAAGGCCCAAAAAGAATTAAACTAAAAGAAAGATCAAGAAAAACCAACCTTTAGTGAATCTTGGAAGCAAAGCAACAGAAACCTCTTGCCTCAAATGTAGTCACACCCTAGCTTGGAGTTGTTGGCCGAAAATACCTTCTTAGAGAGCTTAAAAATCGTGGCTCTAGGGTTAGGGTGAGCCTCCCTATTTATAGGATCCAAATGGTGATCAGATAAACCTTAAAGATAAACCTTTTTGAATTCAAATTAAGATAAACCTTTATCTTAATAATTCAAACCCTTTTATCCTCATTATCAAAATCAAAAAATATATATGTTTCCATATATAATTCCGTTCACCACTCTCACTCACTCAACTGTCACTTACTCAACTATTGAATAATTACAGTTTTAGTCCCTGCACCTTAATTAATCAATTTAACTGCCAAATTAATTCCAATTAATTCCAGAAAAATTTCTAATTAATTATTATAGTTTCTAATTAATATATTATCACTTAAATATATTAATAAACTATTTATTTAATTTCTATTGATTTATTAATCATATAATAAATCAATCTTTCTCTCTACCAGACTTTCTGCCAATCCTCCAACTATGAGGGCAACCCAAATGGACTATGCTACTATTAATTAGATAAATAATAATTATTAGTCATGGCTTAGACACCTAATCCAACAAAATACACGGCTGGAGGACCAACGTCCTAATCCTTCTGCTGATGATGCCTCTTGGAGACCCACCAACGGAGATTCCCTTACGGAAGAAGATAGTGTGGGGACAGAAGACAAAAAGCGATGTTCCTTCAAAACTTTCCTGGCATGTAAACCAACAGAATACTATGGTAGCTTTGAGCCCAAAGTTACGATGCGATGGATACGGGAGACGGAGCAAGTACTGGAGGTCAGTAAATGTCATGAGAAAGATAAAGTTTATTATGCTTCACGAATGCTGAAAGACGATTCGCTGGTTTGGTGGAATACCTCAGGCTCAGGCTCAGGCTCAGGCTCAGGCTCAGGCTCAGGCTCAGGCTCAGGCTCAGGCTCAGGCTCAGGCTCAGGCTCAGGCTCAGGCTCAGGCTCAGGCTCAGGCTCAGGCTCAGGCTCAGGCTCAGGCTCAGGCTCAGGCTCAGGCTCAGGCTCAGGCTCAGGCTCAGGCTCAGGCTCAGGCTCAGGCTCAGGCTCAGGCTCACCCCTAGCGATGAGTCGTGGGGTGTACCGAAACAACGACGGTATTACGGGGAAGTGGCGAAAACTTCGTGTCGAATGCACCAAGTTCAACGGCCTTTACAACAATTTGGTCATCATGCGACGAAGTGGCGAAAACGATTTTGGGATTTTCACAACGGCAATTGAACAATATGCGCGAGTTGTCGGGAAACCGGTTAAACATATGCGAAGTTGGGAGTTGATGCGTACCGGTCCTAAATGGCTACTAACTCCTGATTCTCCTTGCTCGAGCTCGGGTTCCAAACGTGGGAGGACCCCGGATGACGACCTTTCCGACGCTCGAGACCCGATCGATCTCAATGACGATGACGAACCGGTACCCGAGACGCCTCCGCCTAGACGCCCCATCGGCCGTGACCGAGCGAAAAGAGCAAGCCGAGATGCCTCCGGCTCGTCTTCGAAAGGCGATGTCGAGGAAAAGGTCTACCGGCTCGTTGAACAATTCTACCGCCACAACGAAATTGCGGAATCGCGGTTGGATTACGTGTTGTTTAGCCGCTCCGGGACCGAAGAGGACCTCGAGGCTATCCGATTGATGACGGAAAGAGCACGCAAGAAATATTTGAACAAGTATTTTTTTTTTAATTTAGGAATTGTCGGTTTTTATGTTTTTTTAAATTTAGGAATTGTCTTTTTTTTAATTTCATGCAATGTCGTTTTTTTTTTTAATTTTATATAATGTATTTTATTTTTAATTTGAATATTGTGGGTTTTAATTAATTTTTAATGTTTGGTTTTAATTAAAAAAACGTAAAATAAAAATGTGACGTGGAAATTAAAAGGGTAGTCATGGGAGTCTTGCACACCCCTAGTGGAAGTCTTGGGAGTCCTGGTGACATGACGCTGACGTGGCAGGTGTCTTGTGTTGTCATGGGAGTCCTACAAACTCTTCAACCATAGGTATTTTCATATTTAGTTTTTCGGATATTTAAAGAGCTGTAATAAATGATAGGCCCAATATATGATTTGGGCCGCTCAATGCGGTTTTTGAATTTTTTTAGGAAATGAAAACTTGTAAAGCAGGAATATTTTACGAATATTAAAATTGATTACTTTTCCAATTTAACAAAATATAAGAATACCGTTTATGAATAATAGTGTTATTTAACAAAAAAGTAATTTTAGAATTCATAATAATTTCCTTAAACGTTTGTCTTAACTATAAAAATTATCGATGGAACAATGACTTCTAGAAATGAAGCTGGTTTTAAGGAAAAATGTATTTTTACGTTATTGGATTCGATTAATCTAAATCGTTATTGAAAATATAACAAAACCGGTTCTAGAAGCTAGTCGTTGGATTTTTATTTTATTTTATCATTATTATTATTATTATCATCGTCACATTTCCGACTACGCTCGTCCCAAATTGTCCTGTATTTTTGTAATATATAATATTCTTAATCTCAGTTTTTAATTTATTTAGCATTATAAAATGACTTGTTAGAGAGTTAGCGCTTTTTTATTATAGAAGTGTGAAATTTAATCAAGCGTTCATTAAGTATTTGTTTAAATGAAACAAGTGTTAAGTACATTGATATTCAACCATCGGGGTTGCAAATTGAATTCAATGCGTTTTGGATGAAATCAGAATGTTGATTATCAATCAAGAATGATCAAGAACATAAAACAGACTAAAAGAAAACAACCATACAACACAGATTTTTACGTGGTTCAGTTAGAGTCAATATTAATAGTATACGATAATGCTTGCCATTCTCATTAATTCAAAGGAATATAAATAGGGTACAGATACAACAACCTATTCCTAATAATAAGGAAAGGATCAAATACAATCATTTAAATATGTACACGATATACAATTGATAGTCTAATATTCCCCCTCAGTGTGAGCGTGAGTGTTGCGAACGTTCAAACTGTAACGAAATCTTTCAAATAAGAATTTTGGGAGGCCTTTCGTGAAGATATCTGCGTATTGGTACTCTGCTGGGATGTGAAAGACTTTAACCTCGCCAATTCTGACTTTTTCCCGAACAAAGTATATGTCGAGTTCGACATGTTTAATGCGTTGATATAGGTAAACGGCAGAAATATTGTCACAATAGATTATAGAGGCTTGTCGAATGGGGACATGGAGCTCGAGAAGGAGATTCCTGACCCAGCTAGTTTCAGCAACAATATTAGCAATGCCTCGGTATTCCGCCTCTGCACTGGACCTGGATATGGTAGCTTGACGTTTGGAGGACCAGGAGATAAGGTTGTCTCCTAGAAAGACACAGTACCCAGATGTCGATCGTCGGGAGTCTGGGCATCCCCCCAATCAGCGTCGGTATATACAGTTAGTTTGAGTGAGTTCGTCGCTCGGATGTAAAGACCATGTTCAAGCGTGCCTTTGAGATAGCGGAGAATGCGTTTGAGGAACTGAAAATGTGGTTCGCGGGGGGCGTGCATGAACATGCATACTTGTTGGACTGCGTATGTAACACCCCAATACTCCAAATAAAAGTTTTCAACCATATTTACATTACAAAATAAGGTTTAACAAAAACTATTACATTATTCATAACACTGTTCGGGGTATTACAACTAAGTTTCATTACCATAGTTTAAACATACTGCAAAATATAGGTCCCACTATCAAAGTCTTCTAGTCCTTTCAAAATCCTCTATGCTAAATCACTTGGAAACATAACATTTCCAAAAACAAACAAAGATATGTAAGACATAAAGTCTTGTGAGTAATGTGGAAACAAGTAATAAGCATAAGTAATGAATTAGTAACTGTATTCTTCTTATCCCTTTTTAATTTCGGAATAAGACTTTCTGCTTTTCATTTCTATATGAGGTAATCCTCATAATTAATCTCCCTTCACAGAATGGAACGAATCCATCTGTAAGGGCGTGCTAAACTCTTCTCCCTTCGTGGCAAAGAACTAATTTAACCACAAGGGCGTGCCAATAAATCTCCCTTCATGGTAAAGAACGAATCTTAACCATAAGGGCGTGCTAAGATCACCACTTCGCGAATGGAGGTACCGTCCCAGTGGCGTCTTATGACCCCCTTCAAGCGGGTAAGGTCCCAGTCCGGACAACTCTTTATAATACTTAACTCTATCACTCATACTCATTCTACTATCATCTTATAAAGATATTACTCTTAACTATCATGCAAATGTGTAAACTATCATCATTCTAATACAACTTATCTTTAACTTTATAGCTTTGAATTTCATATGATATTTCATAATGAATAAAGAAAAGTTATTTGCTATGTAGCACATAAAATAAACACATACTCACATTAGGTCTCGAAAAGAATGTCTAAGTATTCAACACCTCTTTTCCTTTCCCTTGTTTCTCTATTGCTTGATCCGCACCTATACAAATTGTTTGTATCATGATATGAACTTATATTTTCATGCTTTCATACCATATTAAACATATAGTAAAGATTAGGAGATCAAACTACACAATTAAGGTCATAATGTAAGTGAATTATACAAGTCCAGGCCACACGGGTCGTGTAGAAATCACACGGGTGGTGTTGGACTTCCAGACCTCACTGTTTGATTTTACACGGGTCGTGTAGAACCTACAGACCTCACTGTTTGATTTTACACGGGTCGTGTAAGTATACACGAGTCGTGTAGAACCTACAGACCTCACTGTTTGCATACTTGTCAAGACTACACGGGTCGTGTAGAAATCACACGGGTCGTGTGACGCTACAGACCCTTCTTTATCATTTCCTGCACAATCTTTAATCTTGGTCTGAATAGTTCCAGCTCAAAATCGATTCAAAAGACAATTATATTATGATATTAAGAACCTTTCTAAACCTCCTATATGACCCTTATACATCCATAAACATTCAATTCATACCAATCATAATAAACCCAAATTCCAGGGTTTATGAACTCATTTGCCAATTCCTTTATTCCTAATCGTTCCTAAAGGTGAAGTTGAGTTCCAATGATGATTAGAACACGATTTATAGGTTAGAACCTCAGAACTAATCCTCACTCAACTTCTGAATTTCGTTGTCACCCATTCAATACAACTCAAGATGGTTTGACTAGCTTACAAGGATGAAATTCTAACCTTATTTGACTTGGAAATCTCGATTCCAACCTTGATTCTTCGATTTCTTGCTTCAATTCTTCAGAGTTTCAAGTGTTTGATCTCTTTCTCTTCTGCTGGAGATGTTTCACGAGTTTAATAGAGAGGAATAGAAGCTTCCCTCTATTTAAACCTTTATACTTTTCACAAATGACCATTTGGTCCTTCAAATTCCATTTTGTTCATTTTTGGTCTAAAACTTCTAACATATGCTTTAAGCTTTCTATTTCTTTCACTCTTGCCACAAACACACAATATTATTACGCAAAAGATCATTCATAGGGTCAAAAGACTAAAATACCCTTATTTACAACTTTCTACTATAAATATTCAAATATAGCAACCAAGTATTACATAAGTTATATTTCTACTTACTTGATATATATTTCCGAGTTTTCACAGCATAAGTGAGATCGGGGCGCGTGAAAGTGAGGTATTCCAACGCTCCGGCTAGGCTGCGATAAAGAGTGCCATCGGCTAGGAGCGATCCGGATGTTGCGCTTAGTTTGGATCCAGTTTCAATGGAGGTGGATGCTGGTTTGCAATTGGACATATTTGCTCGTTCGAGAATTTCTTTTGCATATAGCGTTTGAGAGAGAGCGAGACCCGATAACGTGCGTTTAGCTGTAACCCCGAGAAAATGATGTAGTGGACCGAGATCCGTCATGGCGAATTCCGTGGATAGGAAGGTGATGATCTGTTTAAGTAGTTTATCATTTGATGCGGTGAGGATCATATCGTCCACGTATAAGAGAAGGTAAGCAGTGGCATTTCCTTTGTGTAATATGAATAATGAGTGATCTGAAACGCTGCGTTTAAAACCTTTGGAAGTGACAAATGTGGCGAAACGAGTGTACCAAGCCCGGGGTGCCTGTTTTAGGCCATATAATGATTTTCGCAATTTGCACACATAAGTTGGTTTCGTGCGATTAATGAAACCGGGTGGTTGGTGCATGAAGACCGTCTCATTGAGATCCCCGTGTAAAAAAGCATTTTTGACATCCAGTTGGCTTATAGGCCAATTACGGGAGACGGCAAGGCTTAGCACCGTCCGTATTGTCGTGGGTTTGACCACCGGACTAAATGTTTCGTCGCAATCAAGGCCCACTTTTTGAGATTTACCGTTAACCACCAAGCGTGCCTTATATCTTTCAAGAGTCCCGTCCGACCGATATTTGTGACGGTATAGCCACATGCAACGTATAACATTGGTGTCGGTGGGACACGGGACAAGATCCCATGTTTTGTTGTGTTGAAGGGCCGTGAATTCAGCGGTCATAGCTTCCCGCCAGTTTGGGTCCGTGAGGGCTAGGTGGGGTGATTTTGGGAGGGAGAGATGGGTGGTTGGGTGTCGGTGTGAAGGTTGAGCGGTTGTCGAGGTTTGAAGATGCCACTCTTTGATCGAGTGGTCATAGTATGGCTGGCGGTGGGTGGATCGGTCGGGGGTGGGGGTGGGTTCGGAGGGATGGGGTCGGTGGTAGGTGGTGGTGTGGGGGGTGGGGAAAGGTCGGGGTTGGGCTGCGGGATGGGGGTGGGCTGCAGAATGGAAGGTGGAGGCGGTGGGGTGGTAGGAGAGGCGAGTGGAGAGGATGGAGAGAAGTGATCAAAGAGGTGAGGAGCGAGGGTGGAATAATCGTGGGTTTCAGTGGTGGGATGGTGAGTTTTATATGGGAAAGATGTCTCATCAAACGTAACATGGCGAGAGAGAAAAACTCTGCCCGTTGAGAGATCAAGGCAGCGATACTCCTCGGTAGTTTGGTGGGTAGCCGATGAAGATACATAGGGTGGAGTGAGGATCGAGTTTGTGGTTTCTGTTTGAGGAGCGGTTTGGGTAACATGCACACCCGAAAGTGCGTAAGTGGTCATATGTGGGATGGCGGTGGTAGAGGGCGGATGTGGGTGTGCGAAGGTTTAAAGTTTTAGTAGGGAGTATGTTGTGAAGGTATGTGGCAGTGTGAAGAGCCTCCACCCAAAAGGAAGGAGGGAGGGACGCATGAGCAAGTAAAGCGAGAATTATTTCGTTAAGACGACGGATCATGCGTTCGGCTTTCCCATTTTGGGGAGATGTTTTTGGACAAGAGAATCGAAATTGTAAGCCGTGGGTGGTGGCAAACGAGTGGAAATTGGTGTTATCAAATTCGCCACCCATGTCACATTGGAAGGATTTGATTTTGGTGTTGAATTGAGTAAGGACGTACGCATGAAATTGCGTGAATTTGGCGAATGTGTCGGACTTGTATTTGAGTGGGTAGACCCACACATATTGTGTGAAATTGTCCACGAGGACCATATAGTATTTGTAACCCGAGTTGCTGTGGACGGGTGAAGTCCATAGATCACAATGGACGATATCAAAAGGTAGCAACGTAGTGGAATGTGAATCAAAAAATGGCAAACGTTTATGTTTAGAAATTTGACACGAATGGCACACATTATTACAATGACTAGTCTTATTACAAGAAATTGAAGTATTAAAACGAAGGTGAGCTAAAATGTTATCGCCAGGATGTCCTAGGCGATGGTGCCATAAGTCCAAACTTGTAGTAGAAAGCAAAACAGTAGCTGATGGTTTAGTGGCGGTGGTGACTTGGTACAAGTCTCCACTGCTATTGTGCCGAGAAAGGATCTTCCCACTCATGAATTCCTTCACAGAAAAACCTGAAAGGTTTTCCGTAACCATGAACTAAATAACCTAAGTTCACATGCAACCTAGAAAAGATCTATGTTTTCTTACTTTGAACATGTAACTAATTCCTAAAGGCCAAACAAAAATTAACTAAAAGAATAAATCAGAAAAAACTAACCTTTAGTTTTAATCTTGAAGCTAAGCAGCACAAGTGTCCTGCCTCAAATGAGATCACACCCAGGGAGCAAGAGGAAGATCACGAAAATTCCAGAGAGAGAATAATAGAATGAGCACCAAATAATGAGGTCTAGGGGTCCCTATTTATAGGGAAACAAGAAACCCTAGCCGTCAGCCATTTTCCAGATTATACGTACGCGCGCCGCGGCCTATACATTGGCGCGCCGCGCGCCGCAATTCAACTATTGAATTTGTACGACTTTAATCCCTGACTTCCTGATTAATCTAATTAATGCCACAGAAATTAATCTAATTAATTCCTGATTAATTATTAATCAATCAATATAGTTTCTAATTAATATATTATCACTTTAATATATTAACAAACCGTATCTTTTATTTCTATTGATTTATTAATCCCATAATAAACCAACCTTTCTCTCTACCGAACTTTCTACCAAACCTCCAGCTATGAGGGCAACCCAAATGGACTTTGCTTCTATTAATTATGTAAATACAAATTATTAGTCATGGCTTAGACACCTAATCCAACAAAACCGTATGGATCAAATTCAATAGCAACGAAATTATCACAAACGAATTTTCGAACATAAATGAGGTTCTTTATTATGTGAGGAGCAAGAAGGACATTGTTTAAAAGAGCGGGGTGATTTGGAAAAGAAAGAGTGAGGTTGCCAGACCCGGTAACAGGAATGCTATGACCGTTGCCCACATATAAAGACCGAACATGCCCATTTTGAGAAATGGGTTTTGAAAATATACCTTCGTTGTTCGTGACATGGATGTCGCCCCAGTATCCATGTACCACTGAGATTGATCGGGAGTATCCAAGGTCATTGTGTGAAGACCTTCGCCAAGGGCAGTCGGTTCCAACTGGTCAGTCTCGGTAAGGTGAGCAGATGGTTGCGGTGGCTGACGGGACTGTTGGGTCGGTCTCTCGTGTCTTGGCTGAGTGTAGGGCCACGGTTGAGCCCATCCAGGTTGGGCCGGATATGGGCAAGGAGGCGGGGCATAAGCAGCCCAGTACGGGTAAGGAGCGAAGCCCGGGGGAGCCATGAAGGGCCTGGTGGGTTGGTTGACCGGAGGCTGACCACCGCCCCGTCCACGACCCGAGTTGGCATGGCCACCGCGACCACGCTGATTAGTGGACTGTTGGCGGCGATTCTGATTTGACCGGGGGCGACGCTACGACAAGTCTTCAGTGGCGTATGGTTGGGCAGTTAAGAGGGCACCGCCGGATGAGGCACCAGTGGGGGTGTTGTAGTCACGGGAGGATTGGCGGTGTTGTTCAAGTTGTAGCATGCTACATGCCGTATCCCATGATGGCAGGCTCTGGTTGATGTACGACGCCACCGTGTCAAATTCCGACGGTAGGCCTCGCACAAGTTGAAGAACCAAGCGTTTTTCAGTGACGGGGCTTTCGACATCATCCAGTTGGGTGGACAAATCCTTGAGTCGTTGACAGTATTCGTCCAGGTATGACATTGAGGAGAGTTTTAGATTGTTGAACTCATGCTCCAGTGCGGCTGCACGAGACCCTTTATTGTTAAGGAAGATGGACTGCAATTTCTTCCAAGCTTCGTGGGCGGTGGTATCAGGTTCAAGGATGCGGGTCAGAAGGCTGTCAGAAAGCGTACCATATATCCATTGCAAAACTATGGCATCAACTTCAGACCACGTGTCATAAGTAGCATCGCCGGGTTTGGGTGCCGGTGTCCCGTCGATGTGGTGAAGGACTTTATAGCCCTTGGCGTGGAGTTTGAAGAGTTTCACCCAAGAGGAGTAGGTAACCCGTGTACCATCAAGAACACGCACCTTGTGCTGGATGTTAGTAACCGTATACACTGGGTGAAGTGTGGGCTTGGCGGCGTTCTCGGTGGTATCGGATGGCGGCATGGCTGTCGTGACAGGAGAATGCGGCCGGCGATTTTTAGGGTTTGAGCACAAGCTCTGATACCATAATAGTATACGATAATGCTTGCCATTCTCATTAATTCAAAGGAATATAAATAGGGTACAGATACAACAACCTATTCCTAATAATAAGGAAAGGATCAAATACAATCATTTAAATATGTACACCATATACAATTGATAGTCTAATAAATATAATCCTAATCTATATCCATGTCAGCCGCTTTTCAGAGAGTCTTAAATAATAAATACATCTCTTGCTCTATATCTATATGACAACCGTAATATATACTAATAGAGCAAATTCTGAAAAAAAAAAACGGCTAAATACACACATAATACAAAAAGAAAACTGTCAATTGATAACTGATCTCTTTTAATGTTGCTATATTTAATGACTAGGTTAATAGCCCATGTACTACACGGGTTAGGACATAAAAATAACAAAAATAAACAACAAAATAAAAATCGATACATATAAATTCTAGTAAATTTAATACCATGTTCATGGTAATTTAAAATTAAAGAATTACATTATTCATTTGTATTTAAAAAGGTTATGATGATAACATGCAACAATTACAATAAAATAACAAAATAACTTTAATAAAATAATCACTGTAGCACTGAAACACAATGACACAAATTCTGAACCTTTGTTAAAGGGTAATTATGGTAATAAAGGTCTTAATTGTTAAACCCGTTACTTTTCCACTTAGCAGATTAAGCCATCATTTATATATTAAGTAAAAAACATCACTTTAGACTAATTAAAAAGATTAAGATGCATGGTTAAACGAAGACCAAAATACATGACTAAACAAATATGCAAATCTAATTTCAGAATTAATATACATACCAAGGAAAAAACAAATGTTTAATTTTTAAGTTTCACTTAATAAAATTTTAGCAAACGACACATCTTATGTTCAGGACCAAACAAATCTGCATATATAATATCTTGTCTATTTTATCCTTTTGGTTTTGCTCCTTAGAATCCACATAAACGCCTGGTTCCACCTTCGTATTTGAATCATCAAATGTCATGTTAGTTATATACTTTAAAATCGATGATGAATAAAATTAAAAACAATAAATTGGGAAGAGAAAAGAATAAACCCCTAAGGCCTAGCATAAAGTATATGAGAATAAATAACTTGTAATGTAATAGAGGTCTTGGGAGAGAATATCAACAACCCCTTAAATATTATTGTCCTCAGTTGGTATATTCACGTGGTAACCTCTCCATGATATCTAGCAGCTACCCATACACACAGTTAGTAATGCTTAATAACAATACCTTATACAAGTAGACAATCATACACACCAAACGCAAACCACCAAATTGAAAAGACATTTATATTTGTATTTTTATCCTATTACAACATTGTACTTTGGATAATAGCTGAATAATATCAATATTATCGAAATGCAAATAAATTTTTTTGCTATAAATTCAAAGTGTTTCAAAGTTTATTATCCTAATTAAAACTAAATTTAAAGTACACTGCCAAAATTGGGTGGAATTTCGATGTACCATGTCTGATAAGAAAAACAATTACAACTAATTGTTGTAATAGAAAGAAATTAACAATGGATTTTATAAGATACAAACATACAATAGTATGTTTATATCCCTTGTGTTATGTTTAAATTACATTGCCAAAATTAGGTGGATTTTTTATGTACAATCCTGATAAGAACCTGTTATCGGTGATGCTATATGTGGCTTCTACGAATTAGAGGTTGATGTAGAAGCAATTTCTTCACAGTGCACAGTGGCCACCATCTCCTTCAAAAGCATCAAAAGCCAAAATACACGTCAACTTTTAATTATGACTACACTTTCCAAACATAAATATTCATATTTTCTAAAAAAGAAAATTATACACGTACAAAATTATATGGTCGAAATGATAATGTTCTTTCAGAAACGTTCCAAATGGTCAAATATAACATACTTGTTGAAATTATATACTCCAATTAAATAATGAAATAACGCAAAACAGCAATTTGAACATTCAAATAATAAAAAAGAAAGACAACATTCATAAGTAAAAGGTAGTTTCACTGTCACAAATTCAAAAGTCATAACTATCTTTTGGTTGATTTCTTCAAAAGGTAAAGTTGGTAGTTTTCATTTGTTTTTATCAAAGTTTTGTTCACAATAGAAATATATTCAATCAACCTTAATACTACAGCTTACATTATATCTTCACCATTTTAACAATACACACAATCACAGGGACAACACCAGCAACAACTTTTGTTTTGTCTGGAATCAGAAATGTTACTCCATATGTATATTAAAGAAAATTAAAGCTCAATCGCCAGTAATCTGAAGAAGTTGATGGGAGTCAAGTTCTCAGAGTAAACAATCATTCAGAAATTTTAACAAATACAGCAGACTATGACATGAAGAAACTTACATGGATCGTCTTCTGAAGGGCATGGATCACCAAGATGGAACCAAAATCCTACACAAATAATAAAATAAAAGGGGCCAGATACACGCACAGAGATATGACTTAGAAACCATAACTGAAACGACTCAATGGAAATCGACTTGGAAACCTAAAGGACAAAATTGAAATTGAGTTTAGGTTTTGGTGTTTATGTTTTTACAGAAATTGAAATAAAAATTTAGTGAATTACGATAAATACCTTGCTGGGGATATCTGGGACTTATAGAATAATAAAACTTTACTCACAGTTAGACCATTTACTAAAAGAAAATGGGACTTGTGTGAGGGATTATGGATCGATATTTGCAATTATAAGGATTGGTAAAAGCATTCCGACCAATGATTAAGCAGCAAACTCAAACTAAATCAACAATCACTAATGAAGAAATTTAAAATCTTTTGATTGTCATAGAAAACTTACCCAAATTCTTTAGCGATTGTCTTTCTCAGGCAAAAAGTCAACTTATAGAATCGTATACCTGATATTGGAAAGGGTGAAGATGGAAATCCAAATCAAACGAAAAACACACTGTTAGCTCTTGATACAACATCACTACCAGTTGGTTGTCGACTAAACTTTAGATTGTTAGGTGAGTTTTTTGGTTGGTGAAGATTTTTCTTCAAAGGTAGGTGAGAGCCTGATTTCTAATTCTATGTTCACATTAATTTAAGAATATTATATACATTCTCAAATGTATATAAATAGGTGATTTTAGTTGTAGAGAAATGCACCACAACACACAAAACATGCAAAGATTGAGTGTGTATCTCTTGTAATCTCCTCAGTCAAATAAAATCTAGTTGTAGCCCGTGGATGTAGGATTGACACCGAATCCGAACCACGTAAAATCCTTGTGTTCTTCTTGCTTTATTTTCTCGTTTCTTTTGTGTGTGTGTGTGATAGTGTGTTTCCGCTGCGTGTACCCGGTCCGATTCCTAACAACTGGTATCAGAGCTTTGGGTTTCGGAGGAGGTCTCGGTTTTAGAAATTAGAGTATGCTCTGTGGTTGGAGTTTTGTCTGATCTTCCACATCAGAAACTAATTTCTATTAATCGTATTAAAGGTATCTCGATACTTTGAAGGGTACTGTTCTGTCACACAAAAGTACTATAAAATATTTGTCTCTTGTTTGTCGTAATGGCTGAAGACAAGGTTGTAATCGAGAAGTTCAACGGTTCTGAATTTAGCTGGTGGAAAATGCAAATAGAAGCATTGCTATGTCAGAAAGACTTGGATGTGGTACTTGGGGACAAACCGGAGAAAATGGAAAAAGCTGATGAAGATGTTTGGAACTCAAAAGACAAGAAAGCTAAGGCGGTTATTACATTGTCGTTGGAAAGAAGCGTCGCTTTCAACATCATGAAGGAAACCACGGCGCGTGGTATGATGGATGCTCTGACGAACATGTATGAGAAACCGTCGGCGGCTAACAAGGTGTTCTTGATGAGGGAATTGTTCACGACAAGGATGAATGAAGACAGCTCAGTTACGATTCACATTAACAATCTAAATTCAATTCTGTCCAGATTGTCATCTGTGGGAATTAAATTTGATAACGAGACTCAAGCTTCACTGCTACTAGCTTCACTACCTGATAGCTGGTCTGGAACAGTAACCGCTGTTACAAGTTCAGTGGGGACCAGTGGTATGACTTTTGAAGGGGTTAGAGATTTGGTTCTTGGCGAGGATGTCAGACGCAAGAATCAAGGTGGATCTTCTTCTTCTGAGTTATTAAATATCGGAAGAGGTAGAGGGAATAGCAGGAATAGTAGGAGCAGTGGGAGTCGGGGAAGAAGTTCATCTAGAACTTGGAAGAATGTGAAGTGTTGGAACTGCCAGGAGGTGGGACATGTTAAGAGTCAATGTCCAAAGAAAGAATTGAACATTGCTGGTGCTGAGAGTGTGTCTGAGGATGATGCACTGATACTAAGTATGGAAAGTTCTGTAGACTCTTGGGTCATGGATTCAGGGGCTTCGTTTCACGCGATGGACAACGGAGAAACGATGGTGAATCTAAAAGAAGGAGATTTTGGGAAGGTACGGTTAGCAAATGACGAGATGCTTCAAGTAACGGGCATGGGAGATATTGATCTGGTTACTTCATTGGGAACTACATGGAACCTGAAGAATGTCAGGGTGATTCCGGAGCTGAAGAAGAAATTGATTTCTGTTGGTCAGCTGGATAAACAAGGACTGGAAGTAAGGTTTGGTGATGGTAAATGGAGGGTGGTCAATGGTAATTTGGTGATTGCTCAAGGTATGAAGCGTGGGTCATTGTATATGGTTGAGGTACCTGCTGAGGGAAGTATGACCGTCCCGATTAAGCATGACAAAATCTGGTTCGCTAAATCTAGTGCTAAGAGAGTTCATTTTGCAAACATGAATTCTGGAGCCAAGGGGATGTTAGCTGAACGAGTCGGAAAGTCTAAACCATTCAGGGGATTTTGTGACAGTGGGAGCACGGGGTGTGTTCCGGGTACAGTTACAAAGAGCCGTTGGGTTTTGAAGACTAAGACTGAAAAATTCTCTCCTGTTGGAAGTTTGCAAAGTTTGGAGAGTGTTAGTGGTCCTCGGTGTATCTCTGGAGCTGGTGGAGTGTCCAAACCGGTTGAGACAGAGGATGAGTCGGTGGTGGGATTAGCCACGGCTGAGTTGGAGCTAGTGGGAGCTTCAACTAGCCCTTCTAGTACTTGAAGATGAGGGGCGGCTACAACTAAGGGAAAATTTGACTAAGTTTTAGCTTGTTCTTGGGAACTGGAAGCTTGTAAGACTTGTTATGTTAGGAAATTAATGAGAGATGTTAAAAATCTTCAAGTGGGAGATTGTTAGGTGAGTTTTTTGGTTGGTGAAGATTTTTCTTCAAAGGTAGGTGAGAGCCTGATTTCTAATTCTATGTTCACATTAATTTAAGAATATTATATACATTCTCAAATGTATATAAATAGGTGATTTTAGTTGTAGAGAAATGCACCACAACACACAAAACATGCAAAGATTGAGTGTGTATCTCTTGTAATCTCCTCAGTCAAATAAAATCTAGTTGTAGCCCGTGGATGTAGGATTGACACCGAATCCGAACCACGTAAAATCCTTGTGTTCTTCTTGCTTTATTTTCTCGTTTCTTTTGTGTGTGTGTGTGATAGTGTGTTTCCGCTGCGTGTACCCGGTCCGATTCCTAACATAGATTGGTTGTCGACTAAAATTGTGATTGAAAAGATTTCCCCAGTAGACCGAACGTTAGAAACAAAACTTAATATCACAATTTCAAACAAACATTATAAACTAAAAACAGAGAAACCCTACCATGAAAACCATAGACTTGTTGCCTTGTTCTGTCTTTTTAGTAGGTGGGGCCGTAGGAGGCGCGATTTCAACATCGAATTATGTTGGTGTCGCCAAGGTCACGATGATTTCAAAGAGGATTTTAGATGGAGTCCATTAGGTCAAGATGATTTTCAGCGTGAATAGGAAGAAGAGAGAAGAGAGGCATAGCAAGGGATCGGGGGACAATATCTATTCCTGATTTCTTGGCATTGAATTCAAATTTGATTGCTAATTTTACTGAAACCGTTTCCTGAATTATTGGGATTTAAGTTGAAACCATCTGCTTTGCAAATAAAGATGGAATTAATTTCCACAATTATGACTGAACAATGTATAAGAATGAGCGGGAAATCAAAGTGACAGAGAATGTGAAGGAGCCATGTAGCAATTAAGGGATCTAAAAAAATGACATGTGACAATTTTTGGATTGCTTTATTAGTATGTATAGATATCGTGGTATTGCAAGGCAGTTCGCAGTTGGTCTCTCGGTGTGGAGGGCGTGGAATCAAAAGCAGAGTCACAAGGGCGGGATACTCATACTACGTCAGAAAATGATCCTTGTTAACCATCTTTTCATGAATTTGTTGCATATGTACTTTAAACGAATATTTTACATTTCAATATGTATAGTAATTGAGATTGAAATTTCTGGGACACTAGGGTTCTCGCAGCGTGTCAAAAATAAAATCCTTAACATGATCGAACAACATGAAAATATCTCTGAGATGAGAGTTGAAATTTACGGCTACAAGATGCCTATATTGACAACACTGGTAACCGACATGCATGGGACATTGGTTGATTTGATTAAAGAAGTCAGCAAGAACACACATGAATTTACAACACCAATCCAAACGCTGCATGTTGATTCTTCTACTTCAACATCTCCTCAAAACATGAATTCATGACGCCTGTTGATTATGAATTCAAGTGGAGGCGGATTTTGTATTTCTCCAAGAGAAGGCTCAGATTCTTCCTTCACATCATCATCAAGTTTCGAGTCAGAGTCTTTCATGCCCATCAACAAGCATCTGAATTCACCGGTCAAGAATGATGCATCCAAGGTAAAAGAAACCAAAGTCCATGACCCTGAGGTGTTGCTCAAAGCGATATCAACTCTTGAAAAAGAAGGGTTTAATTTGAAGAAAAAGATTAAGAATTTAACAGAGGAAAATCCCCTTCTTGAAGCTGAGAAAGCTAATGGGGCTAAGCTTAAACTGATGATTAGTGAGTCTAATCGTAAGATTGAAACAATGGAAAAGGTGATAGAGGCCTCCAGAAAGCAAGTATTAATAGCAGACAAAGAAGATTTAAAGATGAAAAAAGAGATGTCCAGAAAAGTTTTGGCAAAGTTTTTAACACGATAGAGAAACAATCTATTATAGAAAAGCGAGATTTAGAAATAAAAGAATTGAATACCCAGATTTATCTACTGAAAATTTCTCATGCTGCCGAAGTAGATAAATTGGTGATTTATGACAACTAATTTTTGGCAAAGTTTTGAGTTTTTCCCAGATTTCTTCATTGTTTCCTTCTGTACACATACTTATTATTTGGTATTTATTTGATGAAACAAGTGTTAAGTACATTGCTATTAACTACTTAACCAGTTAACCTTGTTATAGAACCGAGAAAACTGGTGATTTATGACAACTAATTTCCAAAATAAAAAGATTTTGCATGTGAAATATGATGAAGTTGTGATATAAAAATCTTAAAAAAAAGAAGAGAGAGAACAGATTTCTCATATTCAATGCTTTTTTCTATTAACTTTAGACTGTTCTCATAAAAAACTCTGCAAAAAAATAAATTCCGTGACAATGATAAACTTTTCATGGAATTATATTATTTTCAAGAAAATGTCTTCATTTTCGTGAAAGATTATAATTTGCAAATATAATATTAGGAACCGATGAAAAAGTTGAAAACACAATTTCATGAGATGATTTGGTATTATACTCACGCCTTTGACTAGTCACCTAACTTACTCATTACATTCAAAATTGAACTAACTTCTTCCCCCCTAACCGTTTTTGCTCTAATTCCAATTTGTTTTGTGGAATGTGTGTATTGTGGATGGAATTAGAACACGAAATTGTACATCAAACTGCCGTAATTGGCTTCTCTTATTGCTTTGTTTATGTGTATGTATACAACTGTACATAGAGAACAGAAAATGGGACATCAATATACACTATATGATCAAAGTCAAACCAGCCATTGACTTTATCTACAACTAACCCCTATACTCTGTATTCAAACGTTCAAACTTCCCTCCGCCTATCCACCTTTGTTTCTAATTACACGATTTTCACTTGTAGATGAAATTAGGGCTTCATGCTTCTTACTCAGTTCAATTGTATATGACAGTAGATCATCATGCTTCTTCTTTAGATCATCAAGTAACACACTCCCTTGCCCAAGTTTCATTTTTAACGCTTGGATTTCAATATTTAATTCGGTGATCTGTTCATCTTGCTTTGCTATTTCAGCTTGGCCTAACGATACTTTCTCAAGCAAGTTATGATTCCGGGCTTGTTCTTCATCAAGTTCCTTCTCCAACGCCTCTATCAATTTCCCAGATAATCCAAGTCGGTCAATAGATCCAAGTTCAAGTTCACGCAACCGATGAATTAGGTCAAAATTTTTGCTAGACAGCTCTTGTTGCAGCTTTAGATTTTCTTCGTCTGTTGCATGTACTTGCTTTCTCGAGCCTTCTATTGCCTTTCTCATTATTTCAATCTTACGATTAGACTCGCTAATCGTAAGTTTTAGTTCAGCCACTTTAGCTTCAAGAAGGGCATTTTCGTTTACTAAATTCTGATTCATTTTCTTCAAAGTATACATTCGTTGTTCAAGAGTTGAATTGATATTGAGTAACACCTCTGGATCATGGACTTTGGTTTCTTTTTTCTTTGATGCATCTTTCTTGACTGCTTTTTTACTCGTTTGGGTAACTTGAGGAGAGGTTGAGGTAGAAGAACCAACTTGCTCAGTTTTAATAGGTGTCGTAGATTTATTTGTGTTCTTGCTGGCTTCTTTGATCGAATGTATATGCTGATCAACCAAGGCCCCATATATGCGTGATAATTCGTTCACCAGTTTTGACAATTTAGACTTCTTGCAACCGTAAATTTCGGTTGTCATTTCAGAGAACTTTTCTTCTTGTTCGATCAGGTTAAGGATTTGTTTGACACACTGATGGAACCCTAGTTTCCCAGAAATGCGAAACCCAATTAGTATATAGATTGAAATGTAATTGTTGGAAGGACTCTTATAAAGTAACATATACAACAGATTGTTAAAATTTCATATTCTGTAATGCTCTTACCTTCTACATTGTCTGACATCTTCTGAATATTTCGCACTTGTGACTCTGCTTTTGCGACGCCCTCCATGCCGAGAGACCAACTGCCCTGCAATACTTCTATATCATATCGTAAAAGTAAGTCTACCTTTCAACCCTTATCTTGTTAGCAATTGAATTTTTTTTCTTAAATTTTGTTAGATTTTGGATGATTATTTCTATGTATTTGCTCTGTATATTGAGGTTGTCACATAAAAGAGGAGTTGTGTTGACGATGACCAAGAAGAAAGAAACAACAGAGGATGAAATGGATGCAAATATCCAATCGATTGGCTCCAACTGAACCGTGTGAAATTGAAAATCTTGGTGTTGTATAGTATGTTTTCTTTTTACTCTGTTTTATGTTCTTGATCGTTCTTGATTGATTGGGTTGTTTCAATTTGATTCTTGATCATCACATTTTGATTCCATCCAAAAGTGCGATTAGTCTGTAAGTTTTGCACTGAATTCAATTGCAATCCCTAAAGTTCAATATCAGGACATCCTTGTAACTTTCGTTCTACCATACAAATCACTACCAGGACATCCCTATTAATTTCGGATCCCAGACAACAAACCACATTAGAAAACGTCAATGAAGCAGAAACCATTGATAAAGAAAATACAAACATAATCGATAAAGAAAATAACGACAATTAACTGGAGAATCGAAATCACTACTAATCATCATCAGCATCCAATCCTTCACAACATAAGTAACTTGAGTTGACTAACCTTTTCGAGAAACTGGAATTGATTCGAGAGAAATGGTTTATAGCAACAGTAATCACTGATTTAGTGATTTCGAAGATCAAAGCTCTTTCTGTGTGTTTGAGAGAGAGAGAGAGAGAGAGAGTAACGGGGAGACTGAATGACTGAAAGAGGACCCGGACAGGAAGAAAATCTGGATTTTAAGGACCGAACTTTACCCGCCTTATTCCCGTTTAAATTCGTAATGACTAAAACAGTCTTGGGTTTTTCCAAACTTGAACGTGATTGGAAAGAAAGTTGAAGGGTGTTTAAGTAAATATGTTTTCGACTTGTTGGGGGCAGTTAAGGGACTGCAATAACTGCAAAGCCCAAATGTGATTTCGGCCGCTCAAAGCTTAATGCTTATTTATCAAAATTTTGGAAATCCTAAAAATATAGTCTAAGGGGCCTACTTGGCATTTGCCGCTTGAGTGTTTTTTTTTTTTTTCTCCTCATACCATAGTTTGTTGAACACCAATATATGTACAAATATAGTCTAAGGGGTTGTTTTTCTCCCATAAGTGTTGTATAAGTAGAAAATTGGATGAGTAATAATGTATGAGTTACAAGTTACAACAATACATATATAAGAACTAAGGTTTGTTTCTATCTAGAATGAGCAAATCATATAAATAAGACTACAATGGTGTTTTTTTAATATGTAAAATGTGTGTGATTTTTTTATGCATGCAGAAGAAATGTGGATCAGAAGTTAGTAGCTTGTAAAAAGAAGATTGCCTTTTTTTAAAAAAAACTTGCATGATAAAATTTATTTTTTATAGTCAAAATAAAATAAAACAAAATCATATCTTCCAACAACCATATATGAGTCATTACCACAACCAGCATTGTAGTATTTAAAAACTATCATGTTCAAAAAATCAATAAAAATCATGTTTAAATTCAAAACAAAATCAATCAGAAACAATAACAATCCAAAAAAAAAAAAAAAAACAACTTGAAAAAATAAAAAAAAAAACAAAAAATGAAATCGAAAAACAACAAAATAAAAAAAAACAAAATGACAAGCTTTAAAATCTACGGCTTTGAGTTGTCTTCCAATTTTATAATTATTTTTTACATCTTGCAAACATAGGACAAACAAATGATTTTTTATATATTTTGTCTTATAAAAAATAAACAATTTTTTCCACACATGTTTATCCCCTTGCAAAAATAAATAGTTGAAAGATTCTTTAAAAAAACAAATACCAATGATATGACAATTTTATCTCTAGGTTGCATAACAGGAAAATGACTTATAAGGGTAATTATGTTTCAAAACTGTTCAAAAAACACCACCCAAGTTTGGTCTGTTCAAAAAACATCATCCAAGTAAGACCTTTGTACAAAAAAACACCATCCAAGTAAGGCTTTTGTACAAAAAACACCAACGAACTACATGTTTTGTTCAAATTTTACCTGATGGTAACCGGCTCTTGCAGGTTAAACTGTTCATCTGTTATTATGTCATGTCACTAAATATTAGGCCAGGTCAAACTGTTCATCTGTTATTATGTCATGTCACTAAATATTAGGCCAAGTCATCCTTTAACCTGCAAGAGCCGGTTACCATCGGGTAAAATTTAAACAAAACATGTAGATCGTTGGTGTTTTTTGTACAAAGGCCTTACTTGGATGGTGTTTTTTGTACAAAGGCTTTACTTGGATGGTGTTTTTTGAACAAACCAAACTTGGATGGTGTTTTTTGAACATTTTTGAAACATAATTACCCTTATAAGTCATTTTCCCTTTCATAACTCTTTTTAGGATATTCATCATTTATAATGCGAGAGAAGTCGGTAGGAATAAAGATTGAAAGGAGATATATGTAGATGTTTAATGTCTTATAATATTTAGTCATTTTGTGGCTTCACCCATTAAGTAAACAACAACCCATAAGTTAATTAAACATCGATAGAGTAATGACTTCTATTATATGATTGTTGTTTTACAACAGCGTACTAAAGTAATAATCTTGTCTATATATCTTAAAAAAGAAGCATTTTTTTCTATCACCATATTCATTTGAAACCCCCAACCTTTCAACTTCCTTTTTAATTTGAGTTTTTTTTCTTTATCCCACATTGCTTCACATACATATATGAGCATTTATCTTTCTCTTATATAATACAATGCATTTGCTTCCATTCTCCATCAAACTTGATCTTTCAAGTCTATTATTAGTTAGTGATCATTTTATCATAAAACATGCTTTTATCGCAAGTTTTTAAAATATTTTTACTATTTAGTTTCAACTATAAAAAGTATTGAAACTCAAAAATTAAAATTAAAATTACTAAAACTTTTAAAATTTTGACTAGTTTGGAAGTTATAGTATGTCGTTTTTAAAAAGTGACACCGGTGTAAACATGTTTCGATTCACCAAGATGTATATACGTAGAGATTTTAAAATTACTTAAAACTTTTAAAAACTTGACTAGGTTGGAAATTTATAGTACGTCGTTTGTAAAAAGTTACACCGGTGTAAACATTTTTCAATTCACCAATATGTATATACGTACAAATTTCCAATTGTTAACGTTTTAACCATCTATTATAAATGAGATTATTCAAAACAATTCGGTTTAACATTAATCTTGATCATAATATGACTTTTAAAGTCTAATATTAATTAAATATCATATTATCGTACAAACATGTTTTTCTCAAAGTGATAAAGGTTTTTATTTAGAGGTTTTAGTATCCAAAAATATTAAAACTCAAAATGAAGATGAATATTGCAAAAAAAAAAAAAAAAAAACTTTTGAAAACTGGCTAGGTTACAAGTTTAAAGTATGTCGTAAAAAAATGACAAGGATATTGCGTTGCACATATATAACCTTTAATTTTCCCTTATATGGTATCACTTTTAGGTTCTCTTATCAATCTTTAGCGTACCATTGTTTTCAAAGCCTATTGTTAATTAGTATTTTTATCTCAAGGTTTCAACAATTATCCTATTTTGTTTTAACTTCAAAAATCATTTAAACTAAAAGATGAATATTTAAAACAGTTAAAAACTATTAAAAAATCAATTGAGTTGCAAGTTCATAGTAAGTCGTGTGTCACAGTTCAAGCACATGAAACTTCCAAAAGTAATCGTTTAAAGTTCAAAAAAATTTGTTTATATAAATATTATAATAGATGTCATTTAATCAATATAGATCACTAATCAATAAAGTTCAAAATAAATTTCATTTACCTCATTAATTTGAATTTATTAAAAAAAACTTATATCATAATGGACATTGGTGAGTACCCATCGAAATTTTAGGAAAATGGTCTTAAAACTGAAACCAAAGGTTCCTGGAATGTTGCAATCGATTCCTAATTTGGTTATAATAAAAAACACAAAAGAACAAAGATATTAGATAAATGATTTTAACCACTCTACTTATAAATGTTTTCTTTCCCTTAAATTTGTATATTAAGCTACGTGGGATGAGAAATATATTAGTCTCTTTACTTATAGATTTTTTATTTCTCTTCATTTGTGTTTTTAAGCGATGTGGGATAAGAAAATGACACAAAATAACACACTATGAAGGAAATTTTGATCCCACATCGTCATGATAAACCAACTCAATAAGCATTTTTATTCTATAAATAAAGGTCTCCCTCAAATTAAAATAATTATATAGATCATTATATATTTTATTGTTGGAAACATTTCCAAATAGTAAAGTTCATAGAAATATATAGTTAAAATTTTATTAGTTTTTTTATGAAGTTGAGCTTTAAATATTTAGCAGTCCATCAGAAATGAGCTATGAATTCGTTCATCAAGTTGCACAAAATCGCATGCATTGTGTTGAATAATGTAATTTTCAAATTGTAATTATTATGCAATATTGTTGGTAAAAAATGAAGATTTCTAATTTTCTCAAAGGTCATTCAATAAATATATTTCGAGTATTCTAACTATATATATTTTTTTTATAAACGAAGTCATTCAAAAGAACAAAGATATTAGATAAATGATTTTAACCACTCTACTTATAAATGTTTTCTTTCCCTTAAATTTGTATATTAAGCTACGTGGGATGAGAAATATATTAGTCTCTTTACTTATAGATTTTTTATTTCTCTTCATTTGTGTTTTTAAGCGATGTGGGATAAGAAAATGACACAAAATAACACACTATGAAGGAAATTTTGATCCCACATCGTCATGATAAATCAACTCAATAAGCATTTTTATTCTATAAATAAAGGTCTCCCTCAAATTAAAATAATTATATAGATCATTATATATTTTATTGTTGGAAACATTTCCAAATAGTAAAGTTCATAGAAATATATAGTTAAAATTTTATTAGTTTTTTTATGAAGTTGAGCTTTAAATATTTAGCAGTCCATCAGAAATGAGCTATGAATTCGTTCATCAAGTTGCACAAAATCGCATGCATTGTGTTGAATAATGTAATTTTCAAATTGTAATTATTATGCAATATTGTTGGTAAAAAAATGAAGATTTCTAATTTTCTCAAAGGTCATTCAATAAATATATTTCGAGTATTCTAACTATATATATTTTTTTTATAAACGAAGTCATTCAAATCAATATGGTTCAAGATAAATGATTTATCTTTTACCACATCAATTTGAGGTTTTTTTTTATCTCGCATTGCTTCACATACACATATGACATTTTACCTTTCTCTTATATAATACAATTAATTTACTTTCATTATTTAGCTAAGAGCATACTATTAATTTAAATTAAATATTTGAAATTAAAAGATGACCAAATACGCAATCTTTAAATTGATTTTAAAATAGATAAAAGTAAAATTAAATTTTAAATTTTACAAAAACTTTATCCAAGCACAAACTGTTGGTAGACTACCAAACTTATGTGGTTTGGGATAACTCTTTATCTTAAACCATATTAATTTTATTTTTATTTGATATATTGTATTTATTCATTAAAATTGTTAAAATTAGTTGTCTTCCAAATTTATGACACATGCATGTATTATCATATAGTTAAAAATAATGAAAATATTTTCTATATAATTTTTTTAATTTGGGATAAAATAACATGTATTTATTTATATTCTAACTATTTTTTTCCTGCGCAACGCGGTCATTCGTCTAGTTTAATACATAATTAATAAAAATATATAATTCATTACAAAACACACACACACACACACACACACACACACACACATATATATATATATATATATATATATATATATATATATATATATATATATATATATATATATATATATATATATATATATATAGGGTCAGGATCAAATGAGAACCAATATTTTCATGAGAACCAGAGAACTGATTCTGATTGGTTGAATCATAAAAGGGCATGATAGTCATTTAACAAATCTCATTAAATACTAAATTTTTTTATTTTGGCAACAACAATAAGTATCTCCTAAAATTAAGCCTATTAGATTTGAATATTCAAATTTCAAAAAAATCAAATTTTCGTTTTTATAAATCAAATTTTCGTTATCAGATTTTCAAATTTTCGCAGGTGCATATATACATGTTTTCGAATGTGCATATATACATATTCGCAGGTGCATATATGCACATAAATTTATTTATTTGTAGGTGCATATATACATATTCGCAGGTGCATATATGCATATTTTCGAAATTCATATATACATATTCTTGTCTTTAATTATGAATTCAAACAACAAAAAATCGATTTATTAAAAACAATAATATACAATTGTTTTGAACGATACATAAAAACTTATTAAAAATAATAAACAATACATACAACAAATATACAAAACAACAAAATTTCATGGTATCTTCATTTTTTTAGTTTGTCACTTTTCAATTCTTCAATTTGATTGATAAATTCTTCAAAATCTGCAAAACATTAATAAAAACTAATATAAATGTATATTCAAAAACATTAAAATAAATACATACATGCATATACACATATTAACCAATGCACATCTATTTATGCATATATATATATACAAATACGCACACGTGTGTATATGAACAAATTGATTTACATATGCATATGCGCACATACGTTTGAACAGACATATGCACATATGTGCACATATACACATGCATATACACATATGCACGTATATGCACATATATGTATGTATGTGCACATATACACATGCATATACACATATGCACATATATGTTGCATATATTAAAATACGCCCACATGTACACAAACAAATAGAAAAAGAAATCCATAAGTACAATGCTATAACTCACACATGTGCACATATGTGTATGCATATTTGCATGTATGCATATATACAAATACGCACAACAGAAACGAGATTACAAAAGTTCGAACCTGGGAAATCAAAGAAAAATAGATAAAAAATCAAGAAAAATCAAGAAAATGATTCTTACAGGTTCAAATTTTCTTCTTCATTTGCGAATATAAAGTTGAACATATTTCATCAAACGTTCTTTTCTCCTGCATTCGATTTTCGAAACATCAATGGCGGCATCGAAGAATCAGTTCGAGTTTCAGGATCACTTACCTTTGATTGAGGAGAAATTGGGTGGCGATGGTTTGATCGGTGGATATCAGCGGAGGATCGGAGGACCGTGGAAATCAGCGTGGTGGATCCACTGCCTGTATTTGGTTGCTGCAGTTAGGAAAAAGGATAATCGAGAAAAGGAGGAGCATGGGGAAACCGAGTTCCTATGGTGGGTTGCCCTCACTGGATAGATCGAGAGAAAGAGGAATCCCATTAAAAAGCTCCAAAAGCTCTCTTAGGGTTCGGTAGCGAGGAAGAAGAAGAAGCGGTGGCTAGGGCAGGGAGATTAGAGAATGGTGACGCCGGTGATTTGAGTTGCGGCTTCGTTCACGTATCTTGAATCGGAATATGAGAATGGAGGGCCGGTGATTTGGGTTGCGGCGGTGGAATGCAATATATGGACGAAAAGAGAAAGGGAGAAGCGTGAGAGAAAGAGAGATCGAGAGAGTCAAGAGAGAGAGAATATGTTTCCTTAATTTCGGGTGTTTCCTATTTACTAGGATTTGATTGGTATTTCTATACCTATATTACCCTTGATTGCTTTTTTAAAAAGTCAAATGTACCATTGCAAAAAATACTAATTACAAAACTGTCATCTATCATCTTAGCCTTTCATTTTTTTGATCTAGTGGTCAAGAATTGGTTCCTTGGTTCTCATGAAAATATTGGTTCCCATTTGATCTTTACTATATATATATATATATATATATATATATATATATATATATATATATATATATATATATATATATATATACACACACACACACACACACACACACACACACACTTAGGGGGTGTTTAGCTGTGCGTTTTTTGCTTATCACGATGTGCAGCTGGTAAAACCAAAAAATTAGTGTTTGGATTTAATTTTGAAAAACGGCTTATATCAGTGAGAATCCGCAAATAAGTCAAATTTTAATAAGTTAATTGCATCTTACTTATCGACAATCCCGTTTAAAACTTCATAGGCAAATTACTTCAATGCCCTTGAGCTAATATTCATCGATATATTCACGGCTGCATCTTTCTTTTCGATTTCTCCGATCCCAGAAAATAATTTTTATATATACATATACTAGTTTATAAACCCGTGTACTACACGGTTGATAAACTAAAAAAATTATATAATAAAAAATTATGTTTAATTGTGAATTTGGAAGGAATTGTTATATATAATAATGGATTGACGTTTTAAAAAAACTAAAATAAAAAGTACAATGTTATATTTGGTAGACTGTCTAAAAGTACAATGCTTTGAAAGAAAAAAAAACAAAAAGTATCACCTTTAAGGTATTACTTTTCGTATCTCCGAGATGAACAAGGACAAAAATATCAACTCATGGCATCACTCAAACCAAACGCCCTATGAATACCTGACCTAGAGCCCAATATTTCCAATCTTTTTTCTGCATTCCATAAAGCTCAAAAGTACGCATAAATAGACATTTAATAAAAATTACAAAAACACCTTTCTTTCAAAAACTTAAGATCTTAATTAATTAGGACTAAAAGACAAAGAATTAATCGGAAAACCTAATTGCTACCGATTACTCTTAGAAATATTTATAACAAATGAAAAAGATGTAAAAGCTATCAAATTTTCAGTTTGTAGAGATTGTTGGGTGCATCACTAACGATCTAAGCTTTAAGATCCCGATCAGAAAAATGGAAAACGTTATACAAGCAAATTCAAACCACAATCCAACTTCTAAGTGCAAGACTAAAATGAAACATATTGAAAACATTTTATTTCGGGGCATTGAAAAACTTCTTTATTTATGTCATTATAAAACATCCACAAACTTAATAATGAAATTGATTTCATTTAGTTATAAATATTAATTGCTTTGCTTTTAAAAAAAATAGAATAAAATGTTAGCAAACTTATGTAGTGTTAGAGTATTATGTGAGATTACTTTGTATATGAAAAGAGTTGTCTACCTTATATTGTACTTCCATTTATTTCAATTACTTTCTAGATGAGCAATCCAGTGCTTCCGAATCCTCCATATGAGTGAATTTTGAAAAATGTGAGGATGAATAAAACCAGTTACCCAATATAAAATATGAAACCCATATATGAATAGCAAAACTTAATTGTAACCATGGGTAAAAATAGTCAAAATCGCCCATGGGTCCATCTTCATGAGGAAAAACCTTTGTAAGTGTAATAAGCAATCTTTATATAGTAGAACTGTAGTATACAGCACCACCCTTAATAGCCTAACTAACTGCCTAGTCGTACCATAAACTAATAACAAAATAAACCATTGTGAAAACCCTAGATCTTGAAATAGTTGATTTACCTAAAACAAAAATAGATTAAAATCAAGCTTCTAAAAATTATACGAAAATAGAGTTTGCAAGATTAAGTTTAGCAACTTACCAAATTACCACAACATATCAAGAAAGTCTAGCACCAAACCTAAATAAGAAATGCTCCAAAATTAATAGAAGGTGTGCCAGAAGGGGAAAAGGGGATTGAATAAAGAAAAGGATCGTAAATCAAAATGAGAGATATGAAAAACCTTTAATGTTCTCGAATCCCTCGTCATTCGTCAACCGTTTGAGGAAAACTTGGGTGGAATCAAATCATTTGAGAGGAAGGTAGGCGTCTATTCCTATGCAAACAAAGGGTATAATAGATTTGAGGAAAACATTCACTCTAAAAGCCCAAAAATGGAAACCCTATAGTACCTTCATCACACATGGTGATAACCGGTGAAACCTTCATAATACATGCAACTAAAATATCAAAATATCAAGAAAAAAAAATCAGTAAACAGTGAAACCTTGATCACACCTCCAATGATGATGATGAAATCGACAACCCATTTAATGACCTGTAATTGTAAGCCTGTTCATCAGACCTGCAACTAAACAAAACCAAGAAAAAAAACCAGTAAACACAGTGAAACCTTGATCATACCCCGATGATGACGTTGAAATCGACAACCCACTTCAGGACCTGTAATTGTAAGCCCGTTCATCAGACCTGCAACTAAACAAAACCAAGAAAAAATCAGAGGACCGCACACACACATGGGTGGTAGCGGGTACAAATCGATTTAGGGTTGAAAGGAGTGGATTAGAAATACAGAAAGATAGAGAGGAACTGATGCTTATGAAGGCACTTGAGAGAAAGTGTGATGGGGAGGTTTCATGAGAGACCAATGTTATTCCAATTTATGCTCTTCAAAATAGCTCGATTTTTGGATTTCAACTTTTTTAGGATATAAAGTCATTGAATTGTGGAAGTTTGGTATTTATATCATCTCCGCCATGGCCAAGTCTGGAGTATAAAGCGACTAAGAAAGATAGGGTATTCAAATTTGAAAAGTAGAATTAAATAATTAACGCATCTAATATTTTAGGAACTGATAGAGGTTAAATTTGAAAAGATATCAAATCCAGATTTTTAGGCTTCCATCAAGGAAATAATGAATCTAGAATTTTAGAAAAAATAACCGAAGATATAAAAGTTTAGGCGGGAAATATTTTTAAGAATGGCTATTAGCATGACATGTGGCAAAGTGGCAATCTAGAAATGTGCCAAGTGGCAAATTAACTTTGTTTTATTAGAAAGGATAGATATCTCCTTTTTCTTTCTATTCGGTTACTGGATCATTCTTTTTCTAAATAATAATAAAGTATATTTATCCTTATTTTGGGTGCATACCTTTGACTTCATGGCTTTCTAGTTTGCGCACCTCCTTGTTTAATATCTTTCCAATAACATTCTACCACTTCACAAAATTGTTGTAAAATTACCAAAAAAAAAAAAAACATATGCATTCATAAGTTTTAATTAAGATGGTTAATTTACGACAATTAAAATATATCACATCATAAATTTGAAAAACGTTATTAGTAATTGAGGTTGTTTTTTATCATATAGTATTTAGTGTTATTAATATTAATTTTTTATCATAAAAAATATATTATAGATGACAAAATATAAACTATATATTAAAAAAAATCAATAATATATAAGATGTCCTTTTTAGTCATTTTACACATATAAGCAAAAATTTGCCAACCACTAAAAAACAATTTATCAACTTATTACGTTTTGGTACCGAATAAGCTAATCCAAACATTTTTTTATAAAATTTCGTTTTGACACCGGATAAGTTAATAAGTCCTTATATCAAAAAGTGCTTATTAAATAAATAAGCAATCTCAAACACCCCCTTAAACAATGTGCATCAAATCGGAAAAAATAGAATAAGTTAAATAAACTTAAAAATTAAGTGTTTTAGAAAATGAATAGTTTATTTTTTTGTTATTTCTATTTTAATTTTTTTCTAAAAACAAAAAACCAAACTATAGGTTCCTTAACAATTAAGTTCTTCGTGATTTTGATTTTTGGTCCAATTTTTGTTTTTACGCACATTTTTATATACTTAAATACAAACATGTGAAAAAGTAGAAAAATGAACCAAAACAAAACAAAAAACAAAAAAACTAAACCATTTTAGAAAACCTAGAATTTGTTTTAGTGTTTAGTTTGTGACTATGATTAGGAGTTATGTCAACATCATTCATTTTGATGATAACCAACATGTACTTTTATTCTATTGTTTTACCAAATGTGCCACTTAACTAAAGTTCTTAAGAAAACACTTAATAATGATGAGTCAATAAAATGATACTTAAATTCTACATTGGATATTTTGTTGTATGAACTTGCCATAAGACTTCATTGGATCCGTCATCATGAAGCTTAGTAATGTCGATTAAATTTCGATAGCAACCGAAGATTTGTCAAGACTATAGACCGCCTCAGAAATTGTCATTACATTGATATATTTCTCGTATGAATTTAACTAAAAAATTACACTAGGACATGTCAAGATTATTCATCAATAGTGTTGAATGATATTACTTCCCAAAATATTTTTAAAATAATAAAAAAGTGTAATTTATATATACAATTAGATAAACAGTTATAAAGTAATGGTTTTATGAAAAATCAGGGTCGTTATAAAATATTTTTAAAATAATACGAGTGATTAAAGTTTGATATTTCTTTTCTTACAATTAGAGTTCGATATTTTTCAAGTTCCGAATTGTAAGTGTCTATGTATTTGTGTGAGCAAATCTACTTTCTCCTCCTACGATTAGAGTTTAATAATTCTGCTTTGGTGATTAGAGTTTGATAGTACGAGTGACCAAATCTTATACATATGGTTTTGAGAGTACCTTTACTAAATCATTGTTTTATTTTATCGATTAATGATTACAAAAACTGGTAAAGAGGTGACCGGTCTCAATCGAAATGGACTTAACATTTTGGAATACACGAAAGTAACAACAAATGTGAATATAAAAAAATCATGTCAAAATAATCAAAATGAAATAAAAAAAATCATGTCAATTAATAAAGGATAAAAATAAAATGAACAATAAATGTAGAAAAACATCTTGTAATCATAATTGAATAACATATATATATATATATATATATATATATATATATATATATATATATATATATATATATATATATATATATATATATATATATATATATATATATATATATATATTCATTAATGAACTCACTTGTCGATATAATCATCAACAAATAACCACAACGTAATCATCAATTATAAATACAAATATTTATCAAAGAATACAACTATCTATGTAATCATCAACGACTAACACATATATAATCATCAATGAATATAGTTTGACATCATCAATGAGTCAACCACATACAACAGCTTGTATAATCATCAATGAAGCTTGTATAATCATCAATGAATATATCATCAATGACTCAAGCACATACAACTGCTCATATAAACATCGATGCATTAGTCCATATAATACCTATAATCATCCATGAATACATTAGTCCATATAATCACCAACAATTGAATATCATATAATAATCAGCGAATAACACATATAACGATTAGTGAATATAACTAAACATTATACAATTGTCTATATAATCTTATATATATATATATATATATATATATATATATATATATATATATATATATATATATATATATATATATATATATATATATATATATATATATATATATATATATATATATATATATATATATATAGTTAGGTTCTTTTGAGAACTCAAAAAATCCTGAGATCTTGAGAACCATTTGTAGACCACTGGATAAAAAAAACCAATGGTTAAGATGCAATGTGGCAGTTTTCGTAATTAATATTAACTTTGGGGTTGGGTTTGACTTTTTAAAAGAGAAATCGAGGATAGTTTAGGCATGAGAAATACAAACCAGATCCACTAAAATTGGAAACTCTCTATTAACATTAAACTACCCCTCTTTTTGCTCGCTCTCTCTATTCTCTCTCTCTCTCTCTCTCACACGGCAAGTTTGGCGATGATAATTACAGTTGGGTGTCTTTGATGTGTTCCTCTTCCCGTCGACTTCAACCTCACTTTTCTTGACCACCGTCAACTTCAACCTCACGCTGCTGATGGATACGCTAGGTCTCACGTATCTCACCAATCCACCGCCTCTTTTTCTTCCGCTAGGGTTTCAGCCGCTACCAACACAGCACCACGATCGGTAAATTCTCCCACCGTCTCCCACTTCGGACTCCCGCTCCGACGCAATTTTCTTCCCTCTAATCTTCTTCGCCATCATCACATCTGCAAGAATGGTCGGTAATGGTCCCGGTGGTGCGCGATTTTGTGATTCAAATGGTGAACAAAATCAGATGCGAGAAAGATAGATCGAGTTTTCAAGACGGATCAATATTGAATTGAAGAACGTGATTTTGTGATTTTGTAACCTATAGCTTCCGTGTCTGGTTCCATTCTCCCGCTCCGAAGGTACAATCATTCTGTCTTCAAACCTATGTTTGTTCTTTGTTTGTGTTTTCTGACCACAACATTCATTCGGTACCACCTCTGGTACAACACGGTTTAGTTTCAAAGTCTTGATTTTTCCCACTTATCATTAACATGTACAGATACTTTTTGCTACTGAACCATGTGCCAAATTCGTTTTCCTATAAAATTAAACGAGTTACAAATTCTTGATTTTTCCCTCTTATCACTAACATGTACAAATACTTCTTGCTACTGAACCTGCTGATGTTACTTAGGACTCTAAATTCCTACTTTTTATTGGATTGGGGAAATATCAAACTAGAATTAGCCAAAACAGATGTGTAGTTATTAGTTAAAGGCCACATAGATTCCATTTTGGTCTACACGGAAAGATATCCACAGAAAATTTCCATTAACTATCATGTTGCTTGGAGTCTTATTAGTTGCTCTGATATGTTAATTAGAAATTTGTGTTAGCAGTAGATCACCTATTTCAGTCCTCTATTCTAGCTTCTGGTAGATTTATAGAGAAATAAGAGCACCTCTTCAGTGTCAACCAGGCTTCAAGCTTATGATGAGTAGAATATTGTTGAAATTTAGGGCTTTAGCCTAATACTTGCTTTATTACCTATATTCAAAAACTGTTATTGATTGACAGGAAGAGCTCTCAAAGTTTAAAGAAGAGATGGAACGCAGATGCCCCTGTTTAAGATTACAAAGATGTTGTTCATGAATTTGCAACTTTTGAGATGTTTTTGAAGACACCTAAAGCTCAGGCCTGTGCAAAAGATGTTATTCGTGATTTTGTTTATTTGTTGTAGTTGTACAATCAGCCTTATTTGTTTTTTTTATTGGAATTCCATAACGTATGTGCATATATGTATATACGTATGTGCATAAGTGCATATATGCATATATGCATATATGCATATAAGTATGTGCATAAGTGCGTAAACGTGTGTGCATATATGCATATACGTTTGTGCATAAGTACGTATACGTGTGCATATATACACATTTGTACACAAGTACACATGCACATATATACACACACACACACACACATATGTGGATATGGATATAAGCATATATGTCTATATGTATATAAATGCATATATGCACATATGTGCATATATGTTTATATACATATAAATACGTATGTGCACATATGCATATATGCCTATATATGCAAAAATAGTTGTGTATTTGTTCATATGCGTATATGCATGTATGTATTTATTTTATTATTTTTGAATATACATGTATATTAATTTTTATTAATGTTATTGCAGGTTGTTGAGAATTTATCGAGCAACTTGAAGAAAATGAAAATTGAAAATTTGAGAAATCAAGATATCATGAATTTTCGTTGTATTTTTTATAATTATTGTATGTAACGTTCATTATTTTTCGTTATACTTTTTAAATTTTATGTATTTATCGTTCAAAACAGTTGTATATTATTGTTTATAATAAAATGCGTTATTCATTTTTTACATTTAGATATTAAAAATACGAATATGGATATATGAATTGTGAAAATATGCATATATGCATCTGCAAGTATGCATATATACACATGCAAATACACTAATATGTTTTTTTTAATTTCAAAAATTTTATTTTTTTAAAATAAATTCAGAATTTTTATGTTTTATTAATTCAGGAAAAAATTATTTAAAAATAAAAACGAAAATCATTTAAAATTTTTAAAATTTAAAAATTCAAATTTGTTAGGCTAATTTTTAGCCTTGATTTTAGGAGTTGTTAGTGTTGTTGCTAAAAATAAAAAAAATCAAAATTTAATGAGAATTGTAAAATGACAATCGTGCCATTTTATGTTCTGACCAATCAGAAGGAGTTTTCAAGATCTTATGGTTTTTTGGGTTCTCACAAGAACCCAACCCAATATATATATATATATATATATATATATATATATATATATATATATATATATATATATATATATATATATATATATATATATATAGTGTGTGAATGTATGACCAATAAGTTTCATTAGACTAAAAAGATCAAGGGTTGTGATCTTCAATGGCATTATTGTAAATAAAAGGAAAATTTTTAATTACTTTATAAAGATAAACCTTCATAAGGGTAGTATGGACTTTAAGTTTTATTGAATTATGGAATGTGAGATTTTTTGGGGGATATAACTTTAATTGATTGTCTTGTCAAGTTATAATAATTTTCAACTTCAAATCACAAAGTGGAAAATGATTTTCTTATATAAAATATAGATTAAATTTCACATACTATATGACATTCTTAAAGAATAATGAGTTAATTAAAGAAAAGCACATCAAAGAATACTCATTCATAAAGAATAAACATTTTAAAATGGTAGACATTTTAAATAATAAAACTAAATTGCATTCATCTCAAATCTGGTACATATAAGAATTAAAAAGAATCAAACATTTTCTAAGAATTAGCATTCTTAAAAAAATAAAACTGAATTACATTCATTTTCAAAGCTAATATGAGTACATTCTATAAGAATGAAAAGAAACTAAATATTATATATATATATATATATATATATATATATATATATATATATATATATATATATATATATATATATATATATATATAACTCTTAAAGAATAAAAATGAATTACATTTATTCTTAAGTCTGATACGAGTACATGCTATAAGAATAAAAAAGAAATTGATGGTAATAATATTTATTGAAATTATAATATTGAATTCATTCCCATCAACTTTGTTCATTTTCTTTTTTTCAATTCTTGCTACTTGAATAAAATACAAACCCAGCATAAGTACTAGATGAGATCAGTGTTTCGATATATCATAAGTTAAAAGGAAAACGATTTAAGATTTACGCACCTTGACGCATCGAGTGTAACGGTTGAGAACCATAGTGAAAGTTGCATGAAAGGTAGGACGTAGCAAAGGATGTACAGTGGATGGTGGCAAATCAAACTGGGAACGTGCGGCATGGTTTAAGAACAAATCACTTGTTATGGAGTGAAAAGAAAACAATACCGGCGAGATGAATAAATCAACAGTATTTTCTCTGAAATAAGTATTGACGACCAGAGATTGTGATGTAGGGTGTTGTTACGTATTGTCGCCTATGTTGTCGTTACCATCGTCGGTGAGGCTCCTTGGCCCTTCTACGCATGTCGTGATGTCTTTGTCTTGCTTGATTAGGCTTTCCCTTACTCAAGATGTTCCTGCACATAAAAATGGTGTAGCAGATTTTAGAATTGCTTTTCCGATGAGAGATGATGAGCACTAGCAAATTCTTATTCCCTTTCTTTTTCCACGGTTAGTGTTGCAAATTTTCTTTCCTATTGCTTGCTTTTCGATCTCACACACACACACACACATAGTATATATGTGTTCCACAAGGGATAAAGCTATTTTTTTTAAATATTATTAAACCATAATGACCCTTAAACTATACTCACCTTTTGTTTTCAATTTTGAACACTTGGGATTTTATGTATTATTAAAACATGTGGCAGATACTATGTAAATAAAATCATTATTTCTTTAACATAATTAAATCTAAATAGCACTTTGTATGTATTTTTATTTTATTACACATATTTTTTTGAAAGGAAGGTAGGAGTAGTTATTGTTATACTATAATTTTCTTATTGAATATTGATGACTAGATGTTATGGTGTTTACTTGAAATTCAATTTTTACTTATGTTCTGAAGTCGTTGTGTTTGCTGTCAAATGCCATGTATTGAGAACATCTGTAATTACAAATTTATGGAATTATATAATTTGTCAAAAGTTTCTTTGATGATATTCATGGATCAAAAACATATAATTTATATTTTGTGTAGGTCTATTCTTTTATGATTAGTTCATATATATATATATATATATATATATATATATATATATATATATATATATATATATATATATATATATATATATATATATATATATATATATGTTATATTGCGGACAAGTGAACCACAATTATTGTGACATTTTGGTAATATTAATACTAAAAAAGCATATTCTCATAGAACTATTACTATTATAACGTATTTTCAATCATTATCATTCGTTCTTGTGTTTCACACATTCTGGATCACTTGTATATATATATATATATATATATATATATATATATATATATATATATATATATATATATATATATATATATATATATATATATATATATATATATATATATATATATATATATATATATATATATATATATATATATATATATATATATATATATATATATATATATATATATATATATAGATGTAGGTTCATATGTGAACACTAAATATTGTGTGAGTGTGTGAGTAAATATGGTCCAATCAATTTAAAAGGGTACAATGGTAAATTAAAAGAATCATTAATTAATTATATATTTAATTTAGTTTGTTAATTTTGGTAACTAAATAATAAAATCCTATTTTATCTCTTCTTATATGTATGATTAATTCAACCCTAACAACTCGTCTTTCTCTTCCCGCTTTCTTCTCACGATCGATTCAAAGGTGCAGGCGGCGGCAAGAGGCGGAGATGGATCCAGATGCGGTAGCCAAGGCGGAGATGGATCCCGCCGGTGGCATGCTTGTCTTCGTCTCTGGTAACCTCCAAATCAGCGGAGAGCAACACGCTCTTAAGTTCGCATCGATGCGAGGGTCACCGATATTTGATCGATTACATTCGAGAAGCGGAGCTGAAGGTTGTCCGATTAGGTAAACTGTTCTTTGATATCAGAAGCTCTTTTTTACCATTCTAGAATGAAATTCATGGATAAACATTATTTTGATTCTTATAAACGGAGCTTCATACAAGCCCAAAACAAGGAATTCAAATTGAAGCATGAAATTATTTTTTTGCAGTTTTGGATTAGATAGTTTGGTTGAAGTTACCGTCAAAGATCATATAAAAGTACTTTTGTTTTGGTGTGTTATGTGTTTAGTTTTTATTAATATAAAAGGCAGTTTTATAGAGGTGATCAGAGTGCCAATTTAAAATCATATCTAGTTTTGTGTGAATATATGAAATAGTTATATGTAACTGATTGGAATAGACCGATTAAAGTTCATGATGTGTTATAATTTTAATTTTTCTAATGTAACAATGGATGGATATATTTTGAATTCTAACAGTTGGCCGGTGTTACAGATTATGCATTACAGAATATATATATGATTTCAATTTTCTAATGTAACAATGGATGGATATATTTTCTTATGCTTGATGTGTTGATATCCATAGTGGATTCAAGATTACAGGATTGTGTGTAACTAGTAATTCAACGTCATTTTCAAATTGCTCAGACATTCCTCTATTTCATTCTATTACTTTACACTTTGAACTTTCCAATCTTGATTTTTCGATCCTTCCATTTTTTATTAATCGATATTAACTGTGTTTTTTGAACAAAAATTTATCAGATCGCCGGACAAAATGGTTGATGGCGGGACAGACGATCATGAACTTGTGTCAGGAATGTCTTCCACGTTGACGAAAATCTTGTTTGACATTTGTGAAATTAAATCATTGATACGTACATATTCTGCGAATACATTCTTTGAGAATACATTCTCTTAGAATACATTCTCAGTTTGATTATTTCATAATACAATATTTGATGATTCTTTCAGAATATATACGCTGATATGATCATAGTGTATTATATTATGATTCTTTCAATTCTATTATATTTTTCTATTATTCTGATAGAATATTTAATCTTTTGATGTATTTGTCTATTTTTTAAGAATTGTTTATTCTTATGTCTTAATGTATTTGTCCATTTTTAAGAATACTAATTCAAGAATATCTTCATGTATTTATCCATTATTATTAGTCGTATTCTTTAAGAATAAAGCCTAGCATTCAGAATGTATATTCTATTATTTAAGAATGTACTTGTCATTATATTTATTCTTTTTTTATATATAGACTGGTATTCTTCAAGAACGTTAATTTAAAAAAAAAAACTAAACAACAAAGTTAATACGTATTAAATAAAAATCCTACCAAATTAGAATATAAATATGTATTGAATTCAAAATGCCATAAAATTAGAAGATAATTCGGGAATTTCCTTTTATAAAAAATGATTGATAGACTAAAATACCCTTTATAAGGGTCTAATTGTAAAAACTGATTAATTAATTATTATATATTTACGTTTAGGACCCTTAATATAGAACCGTAGATCGTTTCGATCTGACGCTCCACATTTCATCACACACTCACACAATACTTGCAATCAACATTTGATCCTAACTCTCTCTCTCTCTCTCTATATATATATATATATATATATATATATAGATGTAGGTTCATATATGAATAACAAATATTGTGTGAATGTGTGATTAATTCTGGACCAATCATTTTATAAGGGTAATATTGGAATTTTATTAATTTAATTAATTCTTATATAATATAATTCCCTGAAATATTGGTAACTAGTTAATTATGCAACCTATATTTATGGTAACTAATCAATGTATATCTCTAACCCTAAACAGACTACCGGCTCTAACTTAAAACCTCACCGAGTAGTTTCTTTCTCCCATCCGTTTTCTTTCCGGTGACGATGGTGTTGAGAGGAGACGGCGTGAATAGTTTCACTTGAAGCCTCAAATCAACCAACATATGCCGTCGTAAAAAAAAAAGAATGTAAAGACAATTCCGGAAATAAGATGTGTGTTGTGTCCCCTTTTGGCCACCATCCGTTCAAAGGATTTGGAACCCTTCTGCCATTAATTTTTGAGGTAAGTTTGACTAGATTAATTTTTGGTTAAAGAATCATATATGAAATATTTCTTAAACAATCAATTTTACATTTTCTGCCGGATCTCCTTTTCTGACGAACGAAGATTTGGCAAATCGATCTATCCTTTTGAAATACTTCTACCATTCATTAATCACTATAATTTAGATGTCTAAATGCTTCCAAATCGTGGAAACCATTTTAGGCATTTACTTTAATGTAACCAAATCGGTTTAATTTATATTTGATGTATAAAAATTATAATGGGGATTTTTAAATAACCGAGTTTTCTCAATTGGGAGATTTTAGAATTCCTTAATTTTATTGATCATTTTGTATCTTTCAATATATTCTTTAAGAATTATAATGTTTTTGATTCTTTGCTTTCCAAGGAACACATGAACCAAAAAGAGTTTGAAGAAAGTTGGAAGTGTCATCAAGAGCCTTATTCTTCAAGAATATCTCATATTACTTTTAATAATATATACTTTTTTTTGTCAATAATGTCTTTTTTTTCTTCCAATGATATTATTAACGTCGATTCCTTTTTCATTCTTATAGAATGTATTTGTAACAGATTTGAGAATGAATATAATTCGGGTTTATTCCGTAAGAATGTCTTCTATTTTAAATTGTTTATTCTTTAAGAATATTTACAAAAGAATTGCATTCTAATTTGTATTTTTTACACGATTCTCACGAGAATATGTCAACACTGCAATAAAAATGATTATTATATCGATGCAAATGGTTATTTTTGATAATATATGCACTATTATTCTCTGAGAATGTTAATTCTCCAAAAGTTTTATGAACGATATCATATTCTTCAAGAATGTAATAATAACATATGATCATCGTAAAATGAAGAAATACATGCGTTTTTAATTGAATTGCAGTAAATATTCGTCATATAATGTAGATTTAAATACTATAGATTTAGACAAATAAAAATTAAATAAATATCCCACCAAATTAGGAGATAAATTGGGTATTTCCTTATTTAAATATCAATTAATAGACTAAAATGCCCTTTCTAAGTGTTTAATTGTAAAAATTAATTAATTAATTGTCATATATTTACAATTAGGCCCCTGCATCTAAAACCGTAGATTATTTTAATCGGACGATCCATATTTGATCATACGTTCACACAATATTTGTAATCCACATTTAATCCTAACTATATATATATATATATATATATATATATATATATATATATATATATATATATATATATATATATATATATATATATATATATATATATATATATATATATATATATATATATATATATATTGCGGACAAGTGAACCACAATTATTGTGACATTTTGGTAATATTAATACTAAAAAAGCATATTCTCATAGAACTATTACTATTATAACGTATTTTCAATCATTATCATCCGTTCTTGTGTTTCACACATTCTGGATCACTTGTTCTCATTCTGACAGAATGAGAATAACAAAATTTTCATATAACCCGTACATAAAATTTGATTACAATAATTATATGAGAATATGTTTATTGCGTATTCATATTACCAAAAAAACATATAATATTCGTCATTTCTCACAAAATATCAATGTCCGCAATAGAACTTAGCAATATATATATATATATATATATATATATATATATATATATATATATATATATATATATATATATATATATATATATATATATATATATATATATATATATATATATATATATATATAGATAGAGAGAGAGAGAGAGAGTTAGTATTAAATACATTTGGTAAATATTGTGTGAATGTATGACCAATTTTGGACCATTAGATTGAAAAAATGAGTGGTTGTGATCATGATGGCATTTTTGTAAATAAAACAAAATCATTATTATTTATTTAAAAAGAACAGTCGTATAAGGGTAATTAGGTAAAACTGTGATTCCTATAACTAAGGAAAGGATTACGTTACAACAACGCTAGAAATCGATTGGTGTGTGCGTTATCTTCATTCTTCCTCTTTTTACGAACACGCAAAATCCCCAATTCTTTGTTTCCGTTTTCTGTTCAATCGATGCGCACACACTAGAAATCAATTGGTGTGTGCGTTTTCCATTTGAGTGCATTCTCGGAGAATGGATGGTAGCATTCATTAAGTTTTTTAGAGGCATTCTAAGAGAATGGGTGGAAATTTAATTACAGAACATGCGTATTAGCTAATACAAAGACTCAATTCTCCGACATACTCAGTTTTCAAATCAACAGCATGACTACTACTGATGATATTCTCCGAGAATTTTACATTTCTAACATTCAATTGCAACATTCTCTAAGAATATGTGTAAATCGGTATTAGTATTTGTGGAAGTCGATAAGCATAAATGTACGTAGAAAACATATTCTCGGAGAATGGGTATACAAAGAATGACTTTCATTCTCAAAGAATGAAGCACACAAAGATATGCAGACAGTTACGTTCAACTGGGTGTGACTCTCATTCTCAAAGAATGGGTCATAAAATACACTCAAATTCTCAAAGAATACAAAGAAGATGTGAATTATTCTCAGATAATGCACTTTATTTTGGTTTATAATTCTCCAGAAGAAAGAAGATGTGAACTATTCTCAGAGATCCTATTTTTTCCAAGCGAAACCTTACGACATCCCGATTATACTCCACCTCCATCTCCCACACGAGATCGAGGTGTGCGTGTGCGTGTTTGCGATTGCATATAATTTTTGAATTCCGATCGTACTTACCTTCTGTCGTTTTATCTAATGGATTCGTATTTAATCTCTCTCCTCATCGACGACCTTTTAGCACGAGTTCTTGATTGTCTCTTCAATGATTCCGACCGCAAATCCTTCCGGGCAACCTACAAGTTTTTCCATAGTTGGTTGTCTATTCGATGATTCCGACCGTAAATCCATTCGTGTTGTGGTTC